>CANNZV010000168.1:0-402607 GCA_947561585.1 Caprella mutica
ATCAGAGAAAAGAGTCACTGTGATGATGTACTATCAGAGAAAAGAGTCACTGTGATGATGTACTGTCATGATGCAAATCGTACAAATCACAGTTTTCTAATCTCCTATTATTTTCAAATTATTCAAATCATAGTCAGACCAATTTTAAAATATCTACAAGCATCACAATTCGAAAAGTTTCTTAGTAGAAATGTGTAATTAGTAAAGTGTGAAGAATCATTAGAGATTCTCTTTTGTTTGACTCATCAGTTTTAAGAGTTGTTAGCGACATCTAAGATTCGGTTCATTTCATCTACTCTCATATTCTGTTTTTAATAAGAAATTCTTGATTTAGTTCTTCTATTAGCATCAGTTTTGATAAAAACTAAAAGTCATAGTAATTCAAAATGGGATATTTTTCATAATTATTATAGAATGGTAGAACGATTATTCTTAAAATATGAAACTAATCAACGTATAAACAGTATTTCTTACATAATGCAAAAATTAATATACGTAAGTACTTAACTAAACTTACTGTGTAAGGGATTACAGTTTCTTTAGCTTTCGTGCGTCTAGTTTTACTGTGTTTATAAAACGAAACAAGTACAGAAAAACCTGTCTATGCTTTAATTTTCAATAATCAACCACGAAATAAGAAAAATCTCACGAATTGAGGGGTAGAATTGTGAAAAATATACCATGAAATGAAAAATATATATATAATTGAGTGATCATATGGTCTTGGTACATTCCTTTCTGTTTGAACTCCTTGTTGCACTGTCCATAATTATATATCCCTGGAAGATTCTACTGTAATGTTTTCTGCTAACTGAGATTGTTAATTATTGACATTTTAAGGTACGTTTTGCATGTAGCGATTGTTTCGATCATCATTCAATGCTATTCCTATTGCTGCATGGGTGATGTTAGCAACAATTGCTGCATGCACCAGTGCCTCACCTTGTGCCTGAGGTACTCCATAGTGAGGACATACACCCCATACCAGGCCACATCCTCAATGTAGAAAGGGTTCTCCACCTCCCCCCTAGACAGAGGTTCCACCACTGCCTCCTGTGGGGGGTCAATGAAGTGGTCCTTGATGTAATCCAGGAAGAGGGGATTGTGGGGGGAAGGAGTCTGGAGCCACTGAGTCACAGAACAGTCTGAAACACAAGAACAAAGTGTTATGGAAAATGAAACATAATAACAAGGCAGATTGTTATGGATAACATTATGGTCAGAGAAATGGACAGTGAAACACAAAAACAAGGCAGATTGTTATGGATAACATTATGGCCAAAAGAAAGGGACAGATTGTTATGGATAACAGTCTGGCCAAAGGAAGTGGACAGTGAAACACTAAACAAGACAGGTTGTTATGGATAACAGTCTGGCCAAAGGAAGTGGACAGTGAAACACTAAACAAGACAGGTTGTTATGGATAACAGTCTGGCCAAAGGAAGTGGACAGTGAAACACTAAACAAGACAGGTTGTTATGGATAACAGTCTGGCCAAAGGAAGTGGACAGTGAAACACTAAACAAGACAGGTTGTTATGGATAACAGTCTGGCCAAAGGAAGTGGACAGTGAAACACTAAACAAGACAGGTTGTTATGGATAACAGTCTGGCCAAAGGAAGTGGACAGTGAAACACTAAACAAGACAGGTTGTTATGGATAACAGTCTGGCCAAAGGAAGTGGACAGTGAAACACTAAACAAGACAGGTTGTTATGTATAATTCACTGTAATGAAAGTGTTTCTTTTTATGTGACTTTATCAGCCCAAAAATTCCCACTGAGAAAATAAAAAACCTTAATTTGTAAAATAAATATTATGATTTGTCTTCATTATGAAACAGCTAAAAACTTTTGTATTGAAAAGTGTTTTGCATTGAATTAATTTATCAGCTCAATAATTTGAGTGGGGAATAAAGTACAGAAATTAACTTTTTTGTTTTGTTAAACATTTATAGGGTCTACAAAATGTATATTGCAATGGCTTACTTAATATACACTATAAAATATATTGAGTGAGCCATGTTATTATATACCTCAACTTGGTATCATTCAAATACAAATCTAAATACAACCTTTGTGTACTGTTTTCATTTAATATTTTAATTATAGCTGGAATTGATGATAAACTATAAATATGATTGAGAACAAAATATTTAATTAGAGCATTGTAATTGTAAAATTACTATTACATTGTAATTGTAAAATTACTATTACAATGTAATTGTAAAATTACTATTACAATGTAATTGTAAAATTACTATTACAATGTAATTGTAAAATTACTATTACAATGTAATTGTAAAATTACTATTACAATGTAATTGTAAAATTACTATTACAATGTAATTGTAAAATTACTATTACAATGTAATTGTAAAATTACTAATACATTGTAATTGTAAAATTACTATCACATTGTAATTGTAAAATTACTAATACATTGTAATTGTAAAATTACTATTACATTGTAATTTTAAAATTACTAATACATTGTAATTGTAAAATTACTATTACAATGTAATTGTAAAATTACTAATACATTGTAATTGTAAAATTACTATCACATTGTAATTGTAAAATTACTATTACATTGTAATTGTAAAATTACTATCACATTGTAATTGTAAAATTACTAATACATTGTAATTGTAAAATTACTATTACATTGTAATTTTAAAATTACTAATACATTGTAATTGTACAATTACTAATACAATGTAATTGTAAAATTACTAATACATTGTAATTGTAAAATTACTATCACATTGTAATTGTAAAATTACTATTACATTGTAATTGTAAAATTACTAATACATTGTAATTGTAAAATTACATTGTACAAAATCTGACAGAAGGGTTCTTGGGAGACGCCACGCCCTCCGATACTTCTAACTGATAAATTTCGTTTAAACCTCAGACTGAAAATTCGGAGACCGAATTTTCCTATAAGCAGCTCACCATAATGACAGTAGTTCTCCATTGAGTTGTTAGCAATCATCACCAACATCACAAAAGTCATCACAATCACCACTGACATCCATTTGATACTCCTGGTGACTAGTTTCCATGGTACGAAGTGGAACATTTTCAGTGACATTTGTTACTCACAGATGCTTTTATTATTGATATTACGGCCTAACTCTTTTTATTTATTTACTTTGTTTGAAATGCAAGTTTAACAACTAAATAGTAGATTATAACAGCATTGTGCTATAGAATAACAACATCAGAACCCTGTGCATGAGCCACACTAACAACTATGTGCCAACTGTTAGATATTCTCTTATTTTCCTCTATGCTATCCGTATTTTCTTCCACTACTTTCCTTGTCCAACTCACCCATAAGTTATTGACTATAATGTACCTTCAGTTACAAAGGTATTGTAGTGTGTTTTTCCTTATTGAAATGCATATCCGTAATTAATAAAAAGAGGGGTAAAATTATTTAAATGTAGGTAAAGCTTATACTTCTTTATTTTTATATTACCTGCAAGAAATACTACAATTGCTACGTATTATATGTATTACATATTTAGGTAGGGTAATTTATGAGTTATATTACAGTTCCACAATTTCGATCACATAGAAAATATAATTTGACAGTTTAACCAGTTATTTAATTGGTATCCATGATACCAGTGAGTATCATTGATACCAATTATTACATTACATTATATTTTGTTATTTGATCGAAAATGTGGAACTGTCCGAAAACTCGTAACTTACCCTAGCTAAATATATAATACGTATAATATATAGCAATTGTAGTATTTCTTTTCCCCATTAGCTGCACCCTAGCAAGGTAATCTTTTCCCCTCTTTCAGTGTTGTTCTAACTGTGGAGGAGTGAAGTGTGCGCCATGGCTAACTCCTGTAAGAGTATTCTTTTTGTCACGATCAGTGTAAGGAAAAATAATAGAGTTACCTTACTTTTAATATCATTTATCTTAATGAATAATTATTATACAAAATCTATACTTTTATCACTAAAAATTTAAAGAGTATTAGTACTTTCAATTTTACTTTCAATTTCATTTATGAGTTTCTGTCTATTTTTGTAAAGAACTAAAAAAACATTTCCGATTTTTTCAAAAGTTACACATGTATTTTCATGAAGGAAATATGTAAATAGAAGTCATTTTAATTTACTTATCTTAGATGTATTTACATCACTTTTTCTTTCTATGCCTATGCCTATATATTGCTATCTAAGTTCGAATATATTGCCATAGGCCTACCTAGTGATAAGAACTGTACAGAAACAGATAACTATTAGTCAGATAAATATTAAATGTTATACAACATAAATATTTACTAAAATTTATATTTGTAAATATGGGAGAATAATTAATGTGACATTAATAAAAGTGAATTAATAACTCATTAATTAATGTGAATTAATAACTCATTAATTAATGTGAATTAATAACTCATTAATTAATGTGAATTAATAACTCATTAATTAATGTGAATTAATAACTCATTAATTAATGTGAATTAATAACTCATTAATTAATGTGAATTAATAACTCATTAATTAATGTGAATTAATAACTCATTAATTAATGTGAATTAATAACTCATTAATTAATGTGAATTAATAACTCATTAATTAATGTGAAATAATAACTAATTAATTAATGTGAATTAATAACTCATTAATTAATGTGAAATAATAACTCATTAATTAATATGAATTAATAACTCATTAATTAAATCAATCTATAATAATTAGTGAATTTAATTGATTATTATTTTTTCATTTCATTTCGTTTATATAACAATAATTAACCTTTACTTTAGTAATTAATTTCCATGAAAAGAATAATCATGAAACAAGTGATTAATTTTTAATATTTATTTTATAGTTCTATTTGTTTTTAGTGTTTTTGGTTAACAATGAATGACATTTGTAACCACTGCATTGGAGGCAGGCACTTACATATATTGGATGTGAAGTCACTCTATTCACTCTATTCACTCTATTCACTCTATTCACTCTATTCACTCACTTCACTCACTTCACTCACTTCACTCAATTCACTCAATTCACTCAATTATTCCCTCACTTTACTCAATTATTCACTCAATTCACTCAATTCATTCAATTCACTCAATTCTCTCACTTCACTCATTTTGACGTCAATCCAACCTTGATCTTTCGGTGCAGGTACCATCACTCACAATAGTGTGTTGCTGTCTCTGCAATGACTGTACCAACCATTTTAATTGTTACCTGAAATTAGAGAAAAGGATATTTTTTCACACTCCAAAAGGTGTTCATTGAAGCAGAGATTTTAAAGTTCATTTCAATAACAGGGTTAGTTACGAATTATCGGTCAGTTTCACATCTTCGGTCATATAAGAAAAACGATATAATGATTGTTTTTCTATTGGTATCCATGATACCTGCAGGTACCATGGATACCAATTGAAATAATAATAAACTTATTATTATCATATGGTTTTTTCCTTATATGACCGGAGATGTGAAACTGTCCGATAATTCGTAACTTACCCTACATCAAACATTATATTCATATAATTCAATTTAATCTGAACGTATGACATTTTAATATAAAATGAAATCCTTCTCACTTGATAAAGATTATTTTATAATCATTTTTATTATTTAATACCGATACAACATGAGAAGTAATAATCCATTCGGTCATACATAACAATAATTAAAAAGAAAAATTATAATTTATCTCAGGTCATCAAATAAAAAATCAAAGATATCAATCTTCAAAAAAGTCTCCACCCCAGTCATCAGGTACCTCATTGCTAACCATTCTTTGCTCTACATCCTGGAAATAGTACACACCTCTTCCTATTGACTTATCTGGCCTGTAATCTTTATTGTTCTAAGTTATTAACAAGGTATTCATTGTTTTAAAGCAATCTGAAAGTGAAATGTGTGAGAATTTTATTATTTTAACTTATTTGCTGTAATGATTTGGTGACAATTCGTCACACTGAGAAGTATTTAAACTCTGAATTAATTTGAGGGGTTACTTTCCTTCAGGGAAATCTTATTCAAAGATCTCAATAAAAAGAGACAGGGAAACGACGAAAAAAGTCAACATCCTTAACTTTTTTAAGGCTTTCGAATAATCCAATATTTATTATCTATATCTAAATTTTAACTCATTTTAAATTAAAACTAAAAAAAATCTGAACATTAGGATACTTTCGATGAATTTGAATTATTCGAAAGCTCCACAGAAGAATATAATATCTTTTTTTCGTATAACAATTATCAGTTAAATAAATAGTTTATCTATCTTTAATATAAAGGATATAAAGAGTTGAATATTTAAAACTTCAATTTTATGATCAAAGTAACTAATATAAATTAATTAATTGTTAACTGCTTAATGTTTTCAACATTATCACTAATATACTAAATATTATATTTGTTAACAATAGAAAAAGACTCTTTTGAACATCATGTTGACAATAAGTGATAATAGTTTGTATTGAATTATGATCTTTTTATCATAAGAAATATGTATTAATGTGTAAAATTATGCTTAGTGCTCCATCTTCTTTTTTCTTTCTTGACGTCAAACTAATTCAAATCTGCTAATTTTCTGGCAGTAAATAATAATTGAGTATTATTATTTTAACATATTTTGATAGAGATTAATTAGTACAATGTTTAACTTTTGCGTTATTTGTAGTAAATCTACCAAAGTTGGAAGGAGAGGTCAATTCTATAGATTTTAAAAAGATCAGCCCGATATTTAATAATAAAAATATTAATGTATAATTTATACATACTATATTTAGGTCTACTTATTTAATTAGTCACATATGTTTTTTTTTATATGTAGCTTGATGTAATTGCCACATTTTCTGTTTACAGGGTAGCTCAGGGAAATTGGTACTATTTTGTAATT
This sequence comes from Caprella mutica, assembly GCA_947561585.1. Taxonomy (NCBI): domain Eukaryota; kingdom Metazoa; phylum Arthropoda; class Malacostraca; order Amphipoda; family Caprellidae; genus Caprella; species Caprella mutica. Next base: position 6,906 of record CANNZV010000168.1, read on the forward strand.
CATAAATTTAAGATAGCAGTATATGATAATAATTAGAATGGCTTTGTTAAACATGGCAGAATTAGCGCGACTGATAATCATGAGTAAAATGAAATTCACTGGGCCAAGTTTGATGCCGAGAGAAATGTAGGAAGAAGTCGCCGCAGCCCTTCAAAAGATCAAAACAACAGGACTTGTTGAAGGCAGACTCAAATAGGTCGATGTCAAAACTGGCCATAATACGCAATGTTAGCAACAGAACCATCAGCAGAGCAGTTAAATAAGTTAAACCTTGGGATTCTGTCAAATTAGGTTACAGAGAGGCCAAAACTGCTTACAGTTCGCTCAAGAGCTGTCAAAGTTGAAAGTTGCCCAAAACTTCTCAATCATATCAACTTGAGAAAAAGTTCACTGTTGACTAGGTTGCTTATCGCCAAAACATGCGAATTATTGCCCGTTACCCGTTAGAAGTTCCTTCTGTGAAGTAGAGAAAAATTCTTGCTTCTTCCTGTGATGATTCTTGTAACCGTGGCTGAACCTATAATCAAAGAAGCTGAGCTTGAACTCAACCCAGTGGAGCCTTTGAAGATTCTGAATGATGTTTTGTTACCCTGAATTTGTAGCAGCTACGATGCTACCAAGTTCATGGTTGTTCAAGATTTTGCACAAGTGCTACAAGTCCAAACGTCACTGAAGGAAAAAGTTCCCTTGTTTGTCCTGAATTATATTAGGCATAGTAGCTACCAAGATCTGAAGGTTTGCTACTGTTGGCTATTTAGCGTGATTGAAGGACAGTCTAGCGTTAATCCACATTCTAATGTTAACTCTCTGAAAACAGACATTCGAAAGCATTCAGGTCTGTCAAAGCCGATGAAGTAACGAGGAGTTGTGCACAGTTTCGGAAAAGGTTCTCAAAAATTATTGATGAGAATTGTGTCATATTTAATAATTGTGTAATAGATTGTAAGGATTAATGAAATATATGTTAAAAGGATCCTTTTCCCTATTTTATCCTACGCAATCAGGAAATTTCAAATTCGTCTACTAGAAGTAAATCAAAAGTATATAATTATGAAGAACCGATGATAATGTGCCACAGTATACACGTTATAATTAGTTCACTGACGTCACTAATCACTTAAGTGGTAAAATAATATTCATGTACTTTGTTTACTAACGTTTCCCAGTTTTATCAGTCAACAATATAGTACTAAGTGCTAAGTTTTCCTCGTGATATATAATGTTTTATTACGAATCTGCTAAGAATGCAACATAAATCTGTCGCACTAACTGGTTCAGGTGACATTAATTATCAATTAATTCTCCTGTGAATTATTATTGATCCAGTTCGACCTTCTAGTCTACTTAGGAGCTGAACACAATTTAATTCATATTTGTAAAAAAACAATGGAATTTAACGCTAGAGAAGGTAGAGTAAAAATAACAGATTACTATTCGATACGTCAGGTTCGATGATCCCAATTTTCTGCCGTATATGATGACTGAAATTCAATAAGTATTGAGGAATCGAAACCCTTTATCTGAGACATTACAGACTAAAACTCCTTAACTGCGTTGAAATAAATCAATTCTCAAAGAGAAGATCTAAATGTCTAAATATTAACATATATCTCTTTGTTCCTTATCCATCACACTTTAGTTCCTCTGTAGCGAGTTGGTTATTAGTCTGATTATAAATGAGTAGGTACCTCTATTAGTGAGTACTTTAGTACTCTTCACCCTACATCATTTCTAAGAAACCTTTACCGTCTCATTATGTACATCTATTTATAGAACATTAATAAACTTCCTACTATTGACTATTGCTTTTTACTGATAATGATATTGAGACTGTTAGTAAATTTCAAAGAAACTCTATGATGGATATTGTATTTATTTATAGCTTTGTATAAACAGTATACTGTATATTATGTAGAGAAAATTTAGCCTTCGTCTCTGCAAAAACCAATCCATTGCTAATTCTCCATTCAATAAACATCACAATTCTACAAAACGTATAATTTGCTCAAAGTTAGCACCTACTTTTATTAGTAAGATTAAACTTTTATTGGTTTATATTAGTGAGAAAATTTGTAACCAAAGCTCAATATTGTCATATAATCTTCTAAAGATTATTAAAAATGCTTAACGAATTATAAGCTAAATAATTAATGGTATATAGATTTTACATCATATCAGTTACACTGAATTGGATTATTGCCAAGTCATCCTAAATAATGTCTTTAGTTTTTAATTTGATTTAGGAAACACTCTTCATAAAAACTTAAATAGATCGATTGCAAAGTGTGAAGGTATGAATGATATGGAGATAACATTAGATAATCAATTAACTAATCAAGATAACATTCGATAATCAATTAACTAATCAAGATAACATTCGATAATCAATTAACTAATCAAGATAACATTAGATAATCAATTAACTAATCAAGATAACATTCGATAATCAATTAACTAATCAAGATAACATTCGATAATCAATTAACTAATCAAGATAACATTAGATAATCAATTAACTAATCAAGATAACATTCGATAATCAATTAACTAATCAAGATAACATTCGATAATCAATTAACTAATCAAGATAACATTCGATAATCAATTAACTAATCAAGATAACATTCGATAATCAATTAACTAATCAAGATAACATTAGATAATCAATTAACCAATCAAGATAACATTAGATAATCAATTAACCAATCAAGATAACATTCGATAATCAATTAACTAATCAAGATAACATTCGATAATCAATTAACTAATCAAGATAACATTCGATAATCAATTAACTAATCAAGATAACATTAGATAATCAATTAACTAATCAAGATAACATTAGATAATCAATTAACCAATCAAGATAACATTAGATAATCAATTAACCAATCAAGATAACATTAGATAATCAATTAACCAATCAAGATAACATTAGATAATCAATTAACTAATCAAGATAACATTAGATAATCAATTAACTAATCAAGATAACATTAGATAATCAATTAACCAATCAAGATAACATTAGATAATCAATTAACTAATCAAGATAACATTAGATAATCAATTAACTAATCAAGATAACATTAGATAATCAAGTTAGACATTAGATAATTAAGATAGACATTAGATAATCAAGATAGACATTATATAATCAAGATAGACATTAGATAATCAAGATAGACATTAGATAATCAAGATTGACATTAGGTAATCAAAATAGACATTAGATAATCAAGATAGACATTAGATAATCAAGATAGACATTAGATAATCGAGATAGACATTAGATAATCAAGATAGACATTAGATAATCAAAATAGACATTAGATAATCAAGATAGACATTAGATAATCAAGATAGACATTAGATAATCAAGTTAGACATTAGATAATCAAGATAGACATTAGATAATCAAGTTAGACATTAGATAATCAAGATAGACATTAGATAATCAAGATAGACATTAGATAATCAAGATAGACATTAGATAATCAAGTTAGACATTAGATAATCAAGATAGACATTAGATAATCAAGTTAGACATTAGATAATCAAGATAGACATTAGATAATCATGATAGACATTAGATAATCAATTTAGACATTAGATAATCAAGATAGACATTAGATAATCAAGTTAGACATTAGATAATCAAGATAGACATTAGATAATCATGATAGACATTAGATAATCCAGTTAGACATTAGTTAATCAAGTTAGACATTAGATAATCAAGATAGACATTAGATAATCAAGTTAGACATTAGATAATTAAGATAGACATTAGATAATCAAGTTAGACGTTAGATAATCAGAATAGATATTTAACTCTATCATTACTGTATCTACATAACATTTATTACCAACTATTTACATTTCACATCCTAATATCGAAAAGATCACTACACACTAGGCATTGAAATCACCTGATGTAAAATATTATAAATGTTATTGAATTATTTGGAGAAATTTGCTCTAAGAATAATTTTGGCAATTAGATTGATAACATTTATGTACAACTTGATGCAATAAACTTCAACACATTTTTATATTTCCCCACTCATGAATTCGTTTCCTCTCTTTCCTGTTCCCCTCATTCCTGTTCCCCTCATTCCAGTTCCCCTCATTCCAGTTCCCCTCATTCCAGTTCTCCTCATTCAAGTTCCCCCTCTTTCCAGTTTCCCTCATTCCAGTTCCCCTCTTTCCAGTTCCCTTCATTCCAGTTCCCCTCATTCCAGTTCCCCACATTCCAGTTCCCCTCATTCCTGTTCCCCTCATTCCTGTTCCCCTCATTCCTGTTCCCCTCTTCCCAGTTCTCATTCCAGTTCCCCTCTTTCCAGTTCCCTCTTTCAGTCACATGTTTTTCCGAGTCCTTGGCTGCTGATGTAGGAAGCGAATAAAACATTTCAGTCTTTGCTGCACCGCATAAAAAAGATAGCGCTCTTACTTCTCACCCAATGTGTCACAGAAATAAAACAAAGGAATAAAAAAATAACAGTTCAGGAACTTAATTTAATAGAATATAATGATGGGATATATTTTGACATGTTAAGATGTAGAAAATATGTCATGTTAAACTATACGCATCTATGATTATACAGTGTAATGAATTTTCTGAGAACGGTTCAAATTTATGGAAATATTGTGCACTTGAAAATAGATACTAGTCTTATCTATTTAAATTAGGCCTAGATTAGAATAGCTATAATGTTAATGAAACAATAATAATGTAAATGGACCAGTAAACATAATTTAGATGAAACAATAACAAAAATATTCATAACTCAATAACAATAGTGTAAGTGAAGTGTAAAATCAGTAAAACTAATATGAGTTTCAATTAATTTAATATATTGGTTACATTAAAATCAAATGAATATCATGACTAATTTGTTATACTGTCAATATTAGACCATATCAATTTACTACCATTATATTTTATGGAAGAGTGATTCATTTTCTAAATAAAACAATTGATGATTTCGAGAATTCAATGGAAAATTTAACGCCATTCATGCCAAATATTGACCATATTACATAAATATTGTGTTTTAATGTGAGTTATATGACCCAGTGTCATTTTATGTCAATCTGAGTATCAAGATTCGTTAGACGTTTAAAATAAATAATTATTTCTATTGTATTTTTGGGCCAATAAATGCGTTAAATTATATACATTATATTTGTAAGCCAAAATATTTGTGATACTGCCAGTAGCATCGAAGGATAATATACATATAAGGAATAAAAAATTAAAATTAAAATATTCAAAACTATAAATATAACATGGGTCATTATTTGAATTATGAATCAGCTTCAAAATAATGTATAGTAGCTAAAAAGAATTTAATTTTGTGCATAATACTAACTGTTTTTATACGTTCTGAGTGATATAGTCTATATATTTTTTGGAAGTTAATTGTAGTTCAGTTCTGAACCTAGGAACTTATTAATGTCCAGGAATCGATGAGACTTTGCCAATTTTTTACTGGTGAGATAGTAAAGATATCTTTATAAGAAAAAAATAGTTGTTCAGTTTTTTCTACATTTATTTACATTTAAACAGAACTTATTTTCTAGCAGCCACTCATTCACCAGATTCAATAAAATGCAAAAGATAGAAATACTACAATCATAAGTGAATAAACAAGAAACTTTAGTTTTTCACCGCCATTATGTTTTATATAAATTAAAAATTAAAGAGCCAAGGACTGATCCCTGAGGCACTCCATACGGTATCAATCAGGAGCAATATAGATCTACATCCATCAATGGACACATATTTGTATATAGTGTCTAGTACACTGCTAATAACACTGACAAAATTCACTGCTATACTTCTAATAACATAATGCCTTAACTACAGCATTAACTTAATATAGTCTAATACTCTATTAGTTATAATTTGATGTAATACTTCCCATTGATAACAGTTGTTTGTCATTAATCACCTGCGCTTAAACTTGGTGTCAATGCACAAAATCTGTTACCAATTACACACTAAATAGTCTAGTTATTGCATTTGCACTATAAATCAATTGAATATACATGTATTTACAAACTAACTATGTGAATTAATGGCTAATTCATGCACAGCAGGTCTGTATTATACTGCAATAGAAATTATACACTCTAACTAACTGCAGAATGACTTGCAGAATTACTATTTTCTAAATATCCCTTATTTATTAATACTAATTGCTAGGAAATAGTCCGCACCAATTATTAGGGGTCATGAATACACACATATGTATATGAGTAACTTTAAAAAGAGGTACATTTTCAATATATAGGAATAATAATACTATGGTCATATTTAACTGTACTACATACCCATCAATGTACAATTACAAATAACTAGATAACAATGTTAGTCAGGGCATCATTGTCCTAATATTGTAACAACATTGTCCTAATATTGTAACAACATTGTCCTAATATTGTAACAACATTGTCCTAATATTGTAACAACATTGTCCTAATATTGTAACAATATTGTACTAACATTGTCCTAATATTGTAACAACATTGTCCTAATATTGTAACAACATTGTCCTAATATTGTAACAACATTGTCCTAATATTGTAACAACATTGTCCTAATATTGTAACAATATTGTCCTAATATTGTAACAACATTGTGTCCTAATAATGTAACAATATTGTCCTAATATTGTACTAACATTGTCCCAATAGTGTAACAACATTGTCCTAATATTGTAACAACATTGTCCTAATATTGTAACAATATTGTCCTAATATTGTAACAACATTGTCCTAATATTGTAACAACATTGTCCTAATATTGTAACAACATTGTCCTAATATTGTAACAACATTGTCCTAATATTGTAACAACATTGTCCTAATATTGTAACAACATTGTCCTAATATTGTAACAACATTGTCCTAATATTGTAACAACATTGTCCTAATATTGTAACAACATTGTCCTAATATTGTAACAACATTGTCCTAATATTGTAACAACATTGTCCTAATATTGTAACAACATTGTCCTAATATTGTAACAACATTGTCCTAATATTGTAACAACATTGTCCTAATATTGTACTAAAATTGTCCTAATATTGTACTAACATTGTCCTAATATTGTACTAACATTGTCCTAATATTGTACTAACATTGTCCTAATATTGTACTAACATTGTCCTAATATTGTACTAACGTTGTCCTAATATTGTACTAACATTGTCCCAATATTGTAACAACATTGTCCTAATATTGTACTAACATTGTCCCAATATTGTAACAACACTGTCCTAATATTGTACTAACATTGTCCTAATATTGTACTAACATTGTCCTAATATTGTACTAACATTGTCCTAATATTGTACTAACATTGTCCTAATATTGTACTAACATTGTCCCAATATTGTAACAACATTGTCCTAATATTGTACTAACATTGTCCTAATATTGTAACAACATTGTCCTAATATTGTAACAACACTGTCCCAATATTGTAACAACATTGTCCTAACATTGTAACAACATTGTCCTAATATTGTAACAACATTGTCCTAATATTGTAACAACATTGTCCTAATATTGTACTAACATTGTCCTAATATTGTATTAACATTGTCCTAATATTGTACTAACATTGTCCTAATATTGTACTAACATTGTCCCAATATTGTAACAACATTGTCCTAATATTGTACTAACATTGTCCCAATATTGTACTAACATTGTCCCAATATTGTAACAACATTGTCCTAATATTGTACTAACATTGTCCTAATATTGTAACAATATTGTCCTAACATTGTCCTAATATTGTCCTAATATTGTTAATGTACCCACTAGTCAGTCAATTGAACGAAATTTGGTCATTGTATTTCTTTTCCTATTAATAAATATTCTTGACTATTAATGATATCTCAAAATATTGCAAAAACAATATATTCCCTCTATTTTAACATAAAATATTAATTATCCAATGAAATCTAAATGATTCAATTATAATTAATTTAATTTGCTGAAGTTAAATACGATCTTCCGATCCAAAATATTTCATACGAATTTGCATAAGTTTAGATAATAAATGACAGTAAAAGTTTCAACTTTGGCCTTGACATGGGAAATGTCACATCATTTTGACATTGCATTTTAGCGTATTTTGTGGTTAAAAGACAGTGTTAAACGCTACACTGAGTTAGAGTTAAGCTGCTTCGTGAACAATTATAAGATAATCAAAATGATCATTAAGCGTACTCATGTTTTTACCTAAAGAAAATGTTTATAAAACCACGCGGATGTAATTATAATTTCATCATTATTTACAGTACTTATTCAAAGCTGTAGGTAGAACAATAATAAATTACTAATGCTTTTATTTCCTTTATATGATACTAAAGATATATTGAAATGTGTAAATCAATAGTATTTTCTTAATATAGTTAATATATGTATATCATAACAAAGGAGTTTATGTCTTTTTTTGTAGCGTGAGTTACGATAATTTATAACTTATACATTAGCTTTATATTACACTCATATTATTGCACTTCATACATTGATTTTATTTACTAATTTTCATGCGATTTAGTAGGAGCTGCTTTAGCTTCAGTTTTAGTATATACTTTGATTTAAATTAGTACATTTCACCACCTCCTTTTCAATGACTATTTAATGCACCTTTAACATCACTAACAGTTTATCCTGTTGACCTCTGTTCCTGTTCCTATAACAGCAGATCGTGCCGTTAATCTGTTTAAATGTTCAGCTTGAGTGCCCTGAGATATGTAGGGTAAAGTCACAATTACCAGACGCTAAGTCAATAACAGATGAAAATAATAGTAGGATATTATTAAACAATTCATTGGGGAGAGATCAATCAGATCGTGGATACCTATAAAAATACGAGTTAAATGGTTCTAGGTAAATTGCTCGTAACACAATTGCTCGAAAAACAACTGCTCGAATGAACAATTAAACGAAGGATTAATTGTTCGAATAATCTATTGGGAAAATGTAGTGTGCATACCTATGATGTCATTTTCACAGTCTTTATTCCAAAACCTTAAACTTCTAAAGTATAGAGTATGTCACTATCCATATCCAAGCAAGATGTTCTTCTACAGAGGATAGCCCCCTAGAACCCAAAACAAACCGAACTTAGCCTTCGAGCAATTGTTCGTTCAACCAATTGTTTTCGAGCAATTGTTCGTTCAACCAATTGTTTTCGAGCAATTGTTCGTTCAACCAATTGTTTTCGAGCTATTGAGTTTTATTAAATAATTTAAAGAAAATAACTACTGATCCATACTAAAACTTTTTAATGTGAATTTCAATTAATTTATTACTCATAAAAACCAATATATGATCATTTTTAATAAATGGTCCATTAATTTACAATTTAAATTTATGAATATGTTCTTGAGAAGGTAAGCAGTGCTTTAATAATACAATATCCATTAATAATCTTAATCACTCTCATCAATTAATCTTTGTTAGTTCCTCCATTTCGCCAGAGAATGTCCCGTTATTTCCTCACGATTTAGTAACCATTTCGTGAATGACTGAGCTAATGAAGAATTTCCTACCACCCACTGTACGGCACAGGTACCATCCTAGCGATATTCTCGGAAAATATTAAAACTTTAATGTCTTTTAATTGATGATGATAAACAGTCAAACTAATTGTATAATATATAATTTCATATATGAAAATATATTATTGTAGAAACCCTCTATAGTGAATGTTATTTTATTATTGTAGAACTCCTCTATAGTGAATTCCTCTATAGTGAACTCCTTTATGGTGAATAAGAAATGAATGAATAATGAATGATGAACAAATTTTCTTCAGTCCACCATAGAATGGCCATCAGATTTAGAAAACTGAAGGCCATTCTATGGTGGACTAAAGACAATTTGTTCACTATATGGGGTAGTTCTCTTACTCAAGACTCTACATTCACAATAGAGGATCTCTACTGTATTAAATAAACTACTTCTTCTTTGTTATTAGACATTATTTTAGGTATGAAAGAACTATTCATATATATCACATATGGTGCGACATACAGTTTTTATTAAGGTCCACCTCTTCATAAATGTGGCACTGTAAAGCAACTCTAAAGTTTACCAGTCTATTTCCTTCTTGGGGCCACAAATGATATTTGGTATAAAATGTGATAAAAATCTTACACAAAAGTACTACAGTATTAATTGACGAAATACGCCCAAGGTGTAAATAATTATGTCAAAAAATATTAAATGTACTGTAGTGATAACTGAAAAAAGAAGTTCATTAAATTGATTAGACATTTTGTATATTACATCAGTATAACGTCCATGTCATTGATAAAGTTAATGATGTTAAAATATAATTATTATAAAGATATGATATTTATTTTATATTTTAAGATATTATATTTGTATATCTCCACAGTATATAATTTTGAGAATCTGAACTATACCAAAGATAAATTCAATGCTATTAATTGGTTTCTTTACTTAACAATTTCACAACTTAACAATTACTATTTTACATCAATTAGTTAAGTTACAAAGTTTCTTTTATTTCACAGGTGTTTGTTTTAACTACAATAGACATATTTTCTTTTTGCCGTTGTACTCATTTTCTTGCGTGCAAATGATAAGTTTTCTCTCATTATTATTATATCCCCATTCTGAATAACTCACAAGTTTCTTTTTAGTTTTCTATCTAATGTTTTAATACATTATAATTATTATCAAAGAGTTAAGTAGAGACCTATTCAATAACATTTACAAGGCAGTTCTTCTATTATTTACCGCCTTGCTGTTAGTAACTACAATTACCTGTATTTTCCAAAAGCCCTTTATTTTCTTAGTAATTTTCTTTTCTTCTGTAGTAATTATTGTAATATTTCTCCATTACTCCATTTAAACTACCTAATTCTCTTTAATTCACTACTTCACATACCATTAACGTAACAAAGTATCATTAACTACACCTTTTATAAATTAGCTCAAATGAAGTAGTGTAATTGTCACTGTTGAGGTACAGAGCGCAAGGATGCATAGTAGCTACTGTGTGTTTATCCCTCAAAAGGTACCACAGATGATAATATTATCTTGGCAATAAATAAGTCACCTTGCATTCATTTACACAGTTTACTTATATGGGATACATATACTAATGTACAACTTATTTACAAATGTACAATATTGACAAATCAGTTTAACATTTTAATCACAATCATCATATTTACTAATCTTTAACCATGATTTATTATAATTAAACGAATCATTTGTTCACGTATGACTGCAGAAAAGCTACTGTGTGCTAACTATAAGAGAGTATTAACCTTCGATACTTATAATCTGTACTTTCTAATCAAAAGCAAAAACTATTTAACATACTATTTTATAAATAATCAGTGCTCGTACAGCAAAAAAGCTACTCCGTGTTTTGTGGCATTTGAAACATAAATTTCTTTATCACTTTGAAATATTCATAAAAATTAACTTCTATATCTCCGCTTTTTAATTATGATATAAAGATCGGTATAATAATTTCTTGATTTCAATTTCATGTATTTATCATTTTATATTTACGTACTAAATTAATAGACGCATACATATTGTTCTTAGTAACTTAATAAAGTTTTGGGCACTTAGAGCATATGGGAAATTCCCTTCCCTTATCTATCTGCTAGTACCAGTAATATGTAACTCAATTAAATTAATCAACATATTTGCGATACAAAAGAAAATTAAAAAAAAAAACACTAAAATACACAAAACGATGAAAAAAACTTTGGTCACAAAAAAAATTCAAAGGATTTAAAAAAAACATGAAATTTAAAATAAATCCGAGTTTTCAAAAAACATTCGGAATTTCAAGAAATACGAAATTTCTGAAATATCTTGGGTTTCAGAAAGATCCAGGATTCAATAAAATGTAATTTCAAAAAGAGGATTTAGAAATATGTGGGAATTAAAAAATCTAAATTTACAAAAAAAACTGGGACTAAAAAAAAAACAGAAATAACCAAAAACAAATAGGTTTAAAAAAAGTATAAATTATTCTAAAAATTCGGGAAAATCTCAATTAAAAAATCCAGAAAACTTTATTTGAAAATTCCATATATTTAAAAGAAATTATTGTCCATACCCTTTAGTGATTAATACACTATATAGATAAATCTCGATATTCGAAATCCGGAAAACAGAAAAATAACAAATATTGATAAAAAACTATCGGGATGACGAAAAGTCAAAAAAATTTTAAAAATAACCAAAATTTAAGTCCATACTATAGTTTTAGACAGAATGACATTACATTAAATAACACTGCACATTCTTTTCACTGTCCTTTATTCAATCTTGACATTAAGCTAACCACTCCCTATACTATACCATTAATTTAGCATATAACTGTCCAACTCTGCGTACATTATAATCCGTATATCATTATACACAGCCTCGTATATACAGTATATACATAAAGTAGGCAGACTAAAGAAAATTTGTTCACTATACGCTACGGGGTACAACCTAACTCATTCACTATAGAGGAGTTCACTATATAGGAGTTCTACTGTACCATATGGCGATATTTAGTACAGCACTGAAACACAGTGCACTATTTAGTACAGCACTGAAACACAGTGCACTATTTAGTACAGCACTGAAACACAGTGCACTATTTAGTACAGCACTCAAACACAGTGCACTAATTAGTACAGCACTGAAACACAGTGCACTATTTAGTACAGCACTCAAACACAGTGCACCATTTCATGGATGGTATTTTGCAACATAAAACTCCCTTGTATTAACTATTACTTAGTGTGTGGTGTAACATTCAGTATACTACACACACTTGGTGTACCACAGTGTAACATTCAGTGTAGCATTTAGTGTAGCATTCTGTACACCACAGTGTAGCGTTCAGTGTACCACAGTGTAGCGTTCAGTGTACCTCTCTACTCCACAGTCCCGGTGTTTGTGTCCTTCGCGTGAGTCACAAAAACCTCCCAATGAGCGCAAAGGCCACTCACTAACCTTCAAATATTACTCAGTAACTCTTGGTTTCATTCACCCACCACCTGTGTGGTTATTACCACCTTTGTGGTTATTAACATCTGTGTGGTTATTACCACCTGTGTGGTTATTACTATCTGTGTGGTTATTACCACCTTTGTGGTTATTACCACCTGTGTGGTTATTACCACCTGTGTGGTTATTACTATCTGTGTGGTTATTACCACCTGTGTGGTTATTACCACCTGTGTGGTTATTACCATCTGTGAGGTTATTACCACCTGTGTGGTTATTACCACCTGTGTGGTTATTACCATCTGTGTGGTTATTATCCACGGTTACTCGTACTGAGAGTTATAACCGTGCAATAGTAACAATTAATATTTCCTTCTTTCCTTTCACATTAATAGCTATAAATTTACCAAGAGAGAACTATGGACTAGGTAGAGTACTATGGACTAGGTAGAGTACTATGGACTATGTAGAGTACTATGGGCTAGGTAGAGTACTATGGACTAGGTAGAGTACTATGGACTAGGTAGAGTACTATGGACTATGTAGAGTACTATGGGCTAGGTAGAGTACTATGGACTAGGTAGAGTACTATGGACTAGGTAGAGTACTATGGACTAGGTAGAGTACTATGGGCTAGGTAGAGTACTATGGACTAGGTAGAGTACTATGGACTATGTAGAGTACTATGGACTAGGTAGAGTACTATGGACTATGTAGAGTACTATGGACTAGGTAGAGTACTATGGACTAGGTAGAGTACTATGGACTAGGTAGAGTACTATGGACTAGGTAAGTACTATGGACTAGGTAGAGTACTATGGTCTAGGTAGAGTACTATGGACTATGTAAGTACTATGCACTAGGTAAGTACTATGGACTAGGTAGAGTACTATGGACTAGGTAGAGTACTATGGACTAGGTAGAGTACTATGGACTAGGTAAGTACTATGGACTAGGTAGAGTACTGTGGTCTAGGTAGAGTACTATGGACTATGTAAGTACTATGGACTATGTAAGTACTATGGACTAGGTAGAGTACTATGGTCTAGATAGAGTACTATGGACTATGTAAGTACTATGCACTAGGTAAGTACTATGGACTAGGTAGAGTACTATGGACTAGGTAGAGTACTATGGATTATGTAGAGTACTATGGACTAGGTAGAGTACTATGGACTAGGTAGAGTACTATGGACTAGGTAAAGTACTATGGTCTAGGTAGAGTACTATGGACTATGTAAGTACTATGCACTAGGTAAGTACTATGGACTAGGTAGAGTACTATGCACTAGGTAAGTACTATGGACTAGGTACAGTACTATGGACTAGGTAAAGTACTATGGTCTAGATAGAGTACTATGGACTATGTAAGTACTATGCACTAGGTAAGTACTATGGACTAGGTAGAGTACTATGGACTATGTAGAGTACTATGGACTAGGTAGAGTACTATGCACTAGGTAAGTACTATGGACTAGGTAGAGGCTAACCTTGGCGTGAAGTATTCAAGGTTTTCGCTTTCGTTTGAATTTATTTGAAGGTTGTTTCCATGTTAACTTTACCTTCAACTTTTTTATTAGTTCTAAAGATGTCCTGATAAATTAGTGAGTTAGTAAGTTAATGAAGTGTTTCATTTTGAGTTGGTAGATGGTATCCTTCATAGTCAGTAATGGCCGTATATTACATAAAGATCAAAGAGGACCAGCTAGCTAGCTAACCTTTGCGATTTCGAAGCTGTCCTTAGTACGATGCTGCTAGTCTTGAGTAATGCTAAAAAAATATTAGCCTTAATTTGCATCGGGAGTTATGCACGAAAATGTAGGCATGGCATACCGTGGGCATGTTTATATACCATGGTCAAGTTTTAAGTAAAAATGTATTAGAAACTGTCATTAAATTTTTTTCTATTTATATAACGCAGAATATTTTTGTTCAAGTCTCAGTTATTCACTTCATCAAGTAATGTAACATTTAGATCTCTTAAATTTACCTACATACCAAACTAATTACTGTTTCTTATTGAAGGGTAACAGATCTTACATACATACCAGTAAAATAACAAAACAAATGATTTATTTCACCATTTCTAGAATAGTTAATGAACATTTTATTCTACTAACATTATGAAATAGGACACTAGTAACATTTGAAATAGGACACTAGTAACATTTGAATAGGACACTAGTAACATTTGAAATAGGACACTAGTAACATTATGAAATAGTACACTGGTAATTAGGACACTAGTAACATTTAGAATAGGACACTAGTAACATTATGAAATAGGACACTGGTAACATTTGAATAGGACACTAGTAACATTTAAAATAGGACACTAGCAACATTATGAAATAGGACACTGGTAACATTTGAATAGGACACTAGTTGAACTTTCAGTGCCTTTCAATTACTTGCAATGCGGGACAATTATTTCTATTCTCAAATATTTAATAATTAAAGAGTAAAATCTTTTAATTTTAGACGTATTTAATTCGAGAATTATACTACTTGATAATTCATGCTGTGTATTATAATTCAAGGATGTATTGATTAGCATTTTTACCTAGATTTGTATTCGATTTGATTAAAAAAAACACTGAAGATAAACAATTATTACTACGAACATCAATTTTTAATATAGAAAATATTCAACTTTGTTGTTAAACTCCTGTTTTTTATTAAATTATTACACCTTACCTATCACACCTTACCTATCACACCTTACCTATCACACCTTACCTATCACACCTTACCTATCACACCTTACCTATCACACCTTACCCATCACACCTTACCTATCACACCTTACCTATCACACCTTACCTATCACACCTTACCTATCACACCTTACCTATCACACCTTACCTATCACACCTTACCCATCACACCTTACCTATCACACCTTACCTATCACACCTTACCTATCACACCTTACCTATCACACCTTACCTATCACACCTTACCTATCACACCTTACCCATCACACCTTACCTATCACACCTTACCTATCACACCTTACCTATCACACCTTACCTATCACACCTTACCTATCACACCTTACCCATCACACCTTACCTATCACACCTTACCTATCACACCTTACCTATCACACCTTACCTATCACACCTTACCTATCACACCTTACCTATCACACCTTACCTATCACACCTTACCTATCACACCTTACCTATCTCTGTTTGAGGCGGAAATGACCCCACACGCCTTTTTTCTCCGTTGTTGCATGTCCAAGCGTACTTTGCACGCATTGTCATATTTCTGCTAAATTTTGATTTACTGTTAATCAAATAAATGAATATTCCAATAAAAATATACATAACCACACAGTAATGTTCTACCCTATCATGAATCATAATCTACTTAGTATAAATTAGTAATCGTGAATAAGCTCTAAAATATTAAGATTAATTAGGTATGAAAACAGATAACAATAGTAATCCCTGAAGATTTTGCAATTTTAATTTTGGAAAGCAATTCATTTAAATTTTATATTTAATTAATCTTGTTTAGCTATCAGTGCCTTATTTTACTAATTGTTCCCCCATATTTTACCAACCGTCTCACCAATCAAATTCATGAAATCTTCTCTCTGATGACACAAGGTAATTCAAAACTCTCCCCATTGAGTTGACTTCCGACCTTTAGGTGCAATCACTCTCATTCTCATTGGTGTGTGGTGGAGGGAGGTGGTGGGTGTCCTCGCCCTTCCCGCAGGCGCTACACTAGCCACGCCGCTTCATTGTCTTGCACATACCTACCTAATCAACATTCCTAGGCGCCTCACCAATTAGCCTAAAATGTAAATTAAAAGCTTTTTAAATTAGATCATCATCTATCCAGTATGTAAAAGTCTACGATTAGTTCACAATTCCGTTAATATAATGTCATTTTTTTTGTTCAAATATGAGCTGTTTATGAACATTATGTGTTAGCGGTGGAGGCCACTGCAAAGTTATCATTAAATGCACTCACAGCAATGATTAAGAATATGCATTTTTTAAACTATTATACGCATTCATTGTACTTTATATAAACTAAAATTACATAGATACATTGATCTTATTTTTCAAAGTTATCTGAAGAAGGAATAATAGATATTGATAATATATCTTTAAGAGATGACAAACTATTTTACAATTCATTCCTATTTTCAAGGTTTCCATTATATTTAAAGTTCATCAATAAACAGTCATTTCAAATTAGTCGGGCCTTTTAATAATTTCAAACTATAATCAAAAGCTTGAAAAATGAAATATTTATATTACATTTTCATGTATTTTTCCATTGTTTTTTATTCTCTATCAATACGAATGAAACAGCGAGAGTAGATAAATCTCAGAGATTACACTGAGTATATTGAATTACACGAAGAGCATCACAATAGAATACATTAGCATTTAATACATTCCTTAACGTCCAAATTAATGTCTCTTGTCGCATTGTTTAACCATTGATGTTATTGTTATCGAGTTGATAAATCTCCAAATCCTGTTGCCTGAGAAATGCATTGGATAGCCATTGGTGTTATAATGTCAACTGATCTTCCTCATTTCTCTCAATTAGACACACAGGTCACACTTTGAACTATACTGACGTTCAACCTTTACCACACAAAGATTCTTTATTTACGACTTTACTTTGCTTATCCGTGATTAATGTAATAAACAATTGAATAGAAATAAATAAATGCATATGAATTTGTTATGGTTCTAGGTAAATTGCTTGAAAACAATTGCTCGAAAAACTATTGATCGAAACACATTTGCTCGAAAAAAAAACAATTGCTCGTAAACAATTGCTCGAAAACAATTGCTCGAAAAACTATTGATCGAAACACAATTGCTCGAACGAACATTTGATCGAACGAACAATTGCTCGAATGAACAAGTTTTTCGAATGAACAATTGCTCAAATTATAAAATTGTTCACAATTTTTGAATTTGTAAAAGTCAGTTATTCATGAAGTGGAGTTGCACTTCACCATCTTTGTTTCTTATTAGTAATTGATAATAACTTTTTTAATTTTTTCACAGATATTTTCTATTAATCATTGTAAAACTGATTTAAATAGTACTCTTCCTGTTAGTTTTTTCTATTTTTTCCCTAGAGACCATTTGTGTCATCTCGTCTGTAGCATGTGAATGGGTATCATGTAGTGAAGTGTTACTGTTCATGTTGTTTTTATCATAAAACTTGAATAATTTTGTTAGATTAATTTTCAACTAGCCTATATTCATTCACCTCAATAGGTGAAATAACTCAATGTTATGACAGAGTAATTTTTCATTTCGAAAGTAAAGTGTCAATATATTTACAAAATATTCAGTTAATGGTTTTGTTGACAGTTATTGAATATTTGAAAACAGTTATAGTTGTGGGTGTAGTGTAGAGTATCATATGGCACACTGGGGTATTTTTTTGGTGATCATTTACGGTGGCCTGAAATTTCGGTCTGAAAACTTCGGTCTCTGAAATATCGGTCTGAATTGTAAATGATCTCTCAACATAAATGACCGTTATGTAGTTTGCTGTATCCGCTAGTTTGTTGTACTGCACACTTCATGATTGTTTAATGACCTCTGACCGAAAGTTCCGAGACCGAATTTTCCCCTCAAATCTCTTGTTAGATAAATGTCAAACCATGTCTAAATTATTATTGCTACGTATCATTTTACAACGGTTAATGTTGTTATCCGCTTTTAATAAACACACTATTCATTTTAGTATACACAGTTTAAACTTTTTCTATTATTGATCTTTGATAAAAATCATTATAAAACGAGACCGAATTATCCTAGAACCAATAGGATATAATGTATTACCTAACAGTTGTGCAGAGTATAGATTTCTCGACATAATGTGAACATTAAACACTAAAACAGTGAAGACTCTTCCCTTTCGGACTGCTTCTTCCAGTCCCTTGTACTTAATTTCCTTTTGACGTCAGCGATATGGACTTTCGTTCCGAAGCAGACGTTAAATCTTACTAATTAAAACTAGCAAAAATTCTGTTATTCATGACACTTTTTTATTTTACATTTTTCCTACTCTACGTACCTAACCTCCCTAATATTGTTGAAAATTACTCTTGTACCAATTTCGAGCAATTAATCATTCGAGCAATTGTATTTCGAATTATTGTTTATTCGAGCAAGTGTTTATTCGAGCAATTGTTTATTCGAGCAATTATTTGTTCGGGTAATTGTTTATTCGAGCAATTGTTTATTCGGGCAATTGTTTATTCGAACAATTGTTTATTCGGGTAATTGTTTATTCGGGTAATTGTTTTTCGAGCAATTGTTTTTCGAGCAATTGTTTTTTGTCATTCGAGCAATTGTTTTTTGTCATTCGAGCAATTGTTTCGAGGAATTTACTAGCTACCATTTGTTATATGTAAAAATATTTTTTTTTTTTGTATTATTTACGTGTCTAGAAAAAAATATGAATTCATTTGTATCGAATATTAGTGAATATTTACTAAATACTCATGTTGATTTCATTTGCAGGTGTGCATTTTAGCCTCCACGAACATCCTAGTGTTGTCATCGCCCATCCCCGTAGCACAAGTTGCCGCTGCTCCGCCCCCACAGGAGGGTCCTGAGATCCTAAAGTATTCAGAGGGCCAGTCCAGCAGGCAGGAGCAGGGAACGCCTGGCAAAAAAGTCACGGGACAATGGAGGTGAGAATTGCTCCCTCCACTTGCTAAAAAATGAATAGTTAAAAATGTATTGGGAGTCAGATTCATCATAGTAAATATATTTCTAAATTAGAATTGACTAATGTTTAGAGTAAATTCATTAATAGAAGAAATATAATTAGATCATAACTTTTCAGTATACATAACGAGATGGAGTATTATATTGACAATGTGCTCATACGGTAATTGTAATAATTATTGATGAGAAAAGTTCATTTCCATTTTTAAAATACTTATTTATATATGTTTTGCAATTACTGATCTATTCTATACTCATATTCATTGAAAACAGTTTATAAATTTCATAAATAATATTATCTTTTATATTCAAAATGGAACTTACTTTTATCCAGATAATTTTAACAAACACTGCATCAACTTCATAATAGAAACAGAATGTCAAATTTGTTCTTTCATTTCAGCTGGGTAGATGATACCGGTCGAACACATAAAATTTGGTACATCGCAGATGAGTTTGGATTTCAAGCTTTTGGTGATTTAGTACCTACAGCTCCTCCAACACAAGTAGCAACTGCAACTGAGAATCCAAAAAATAACTTAGCGAATGAACAAAATTTAGGAAATAATCAAGGGATCGTTGAGCACACGGTACCTGAGCTTCAGGATTCTTCGAACACAAAGTCTGTTTCAAGTTCGAGTGTTCCCAAAACTGCTAAAATGATATCGGGAGATGTCAGTGGAAATATTCAAGATTTATTAAATGTAGCACTACCAAATGCAATTGAGGGTACAAACTTCGTTCTTATTGATCGATTGCAGCCACCAACGATACCCAAATCTAGAACAGCTCCAATTAGAATCACACCAGTGAAAGTAGATGTATCAGATCCCATCACGTCAGTTATTTCAGGCCAGCACACTTCAACCAGATCCAAGTCTATCGTTATGAACTCTAACAGCCAAAACTCTATACCTTTGAGAACACAACAAGTACCTCGACCACTCAGAGTAGTGGGCGAACTTAACTTTGATACATTCTTGTCACCTTTCAAAACCACAACACCCAGACCTTTTCAGTTAGACTCTCTCAGTGACTATTACTACGACTATGATTATTACGATTATGACACGACCACTAATGCTACAACTGCAAACAATACTAATACAACACCAACAACTGTAGCTCCTAACTCCACACCCATAGATTTGCAAAGTATTCCTACAGTCAACAACATGCTGGCTAACAGTTTAACTGCTGTGA
Source organism: Caprella mutica (assembly GCA_947561585.1). Lineage (NCBI taxonomy): Eukaryota > Metazoa > Arthropoda > Malacostraca > Amphipoda > Caprellidae > Caprella > Caprella mutica. The sequence continues at coordinate 27,872 of CANNZV010000168.1, forward strand.
CCAGAGATGTCAGATCTGATCCTGGAATGCCAGATGACATGATTCCTTCAACTACTGCATCTACTACTCCTATCACTTCAACTAATAGTCCACTAGAACCCAAATCTACTCAATCTACTCTAAATATAGTTCCCGATAAGTTATCGTTTCCCTCTAATGAACCAGCGCAATTTTCACTCAGACAAATGTCTCCAGAATCTGATGATCGAATGACTTTCTCATCAGATAGCAGCCAGAGTGCGGAGCATGGAGATGAAAGTGATGAGGAAAATGATGAGAACAGTGAAGAGGAAGATTAACCATTTCGAAGTGTATTCGACTAATTTTAGGGGCTGTTGTGATATTTAGCTTTTATTTATATGTTCATTGGGAAAAATTTAGAAAAATGTTAGATACGATAAAATTTTATAAAATAAAATGTGATTGCCATACTTTTCACTGTTGAGTTCATCATGAATGTATAATTACATTGTAAATATGAAAAAATGTATAAATTGTAATAACTAATAAACTCTCAGTGAAAACTCATACGTTTTATACGAATTGTGAAATTATCACTTACATAAATCATTTGTTATTTTGGTTAAGTTTTCTATTTGCTCAAGCAATATGCTATTGAATTTAGATTTTTTCCTTTTTCTTGCCACAGGATTGCATTCAATATCTCTCAACAAATCTGAATAAAACCTTCAACTAGGTTCTTAACAAAAATCTTCAAAGTAAATCTAAAACTCCCTTCGATTGTGTCTATTCGCTCTTTATTTATAATTTCATTTTCAATAACTCCAGAACTTTCAATAACTCCAGAACTAGAAACCTTAGTAGCATATTTAGTTGAATTATCATCCCATACCCATCCTAGCTGTACATACTTACACCATTAGCTATAGACTTTTCTAAGGAAACACTACAAAGTAGCTGACATGCAATAACTGTAAATATCGTCTGGTGGAGTGTATATTGATGGACATTCTAAGTAACTACCTGGTGTGTATTTTTCTAAACATGTGTGTCAAATAAATCATGAATGTTTCTAAATCTTTGTTTTTCTGCCCTAATTGTTCATATGCATTTGATGAAACAAAACACAATAAAATAGATATTTTATTATAGGTACTTGTGCCTAGATATTTTTTTCTTACATCATTAAAATGTTGATCCAATACAGGGGTTGGAAAAAATAAGGAAACCTCTTGAAGCTCTTCCGTAGAATCCGTATTTGTGCAGCTGCCGAGGATCAGTTTTTTGTGGAAATTGGGTTTATGTAACTTCATTAGGTGCTAATTGGGTTTCTGCAGTGATTTTAGGAACCGTAGTATTACGATTTGCTCCAACAAGTCGATTTAGAGTCTGACGGTCTCTCTAAGATAAATTTTAATTTTGGCAAGACCTGTTATTTGCTGAGGACGTAATTCCTTCTTTTTCAAATGAAGTCATTACTGTTAAAACAGTTCTTCTTGAAGTCCTGCCAAGTCCTCCTGGCAGATTTTGTCAATATTAGGGCTTGAATACGAGCACCAGCAAATTTTTTTTAATCTGTAAAAACAGCTATTTTCAATCAAACATTAAACATTTTGTATAAACATTAAACATTTTGAATAAATATTAAACATTTTGTATAAACATTAAACATTTTGAATAAACATTAAATAAACAAAAAATATCAAAATATATCAAACTTTGTTCATCTTTCATGATGCCAAAATTTAGGTGTTTCCATTTTTGTCAATTCCCTGTATATTGTACAGCAACTTCGGTTACTTGAAGGAATCTACAATAATGATATTACCAGTGCTGTTAACAGGAGACAAATATAAATATAAATATATTATTGGATACTTTAAGTTATAATAATAATCTATACAAAGCAGTACTCAGTCTTTCTCTTGTCACTGCTCATCCGAGTCTCTAACTTGAAACTATCAGTATTTTTTTACGAAAGATAAACAAGGCTCAGTTTAGTTGTGTGGATTTTGACCCAGTAATCACCGTGGCCGTTGCTTTAGCTGCTGAAGAGTAAAAAAATGTTTCTAAAAAGAAACGTACAAATGGTCAAACGAAAGGTTTCTGCAGCCTTCAACGCTTGGACACACCAAACTATTTACGTGAACTGATTCATAATGAGACAAGGAATTGTGTTCATTTTGCGTCACATTCCTTCTAAGAAGTGACTGCATTCACATATTTTTTTCTGCATTCATGAGCACTGCTACTAAATAGTGGTAACTGAACTTACTTTATTCACAGATCTATACATTCATTTCTAATAACCTTTTACAGTACCTTGTATTTAATTCATTATAACGTCGGAGACACGAATTTTGGCTCCAAATTAAAAATCAAAAACTAAAGTAAGTAATATTCTAGTCACCGACGACTTTTTTCCTATTAGAGGACCACAAAAAAGCACTGCGCAGTGTTCATAGTTTCCATTTGAACTTGTTCAGAAGGTTCAATTTAGACCAAGAGAAGTAGCACCTAAAGATCTATTACAGTTATTGTTGGGGGAAATTGAGATAAAAATAGAAGAAATGAATTGACTTAATTATTTCTTTTTCTAAATGTTACAACTCAAAATATTCTATGTTTGAGTTTTAGTAAATTAACTGCATTTGCCAGTGGCAAAATGTGTAAAAATGTACCAGTCCATTATCGATTGCACAGTTCGACCTCATGAAGGTGACCGGACGTTTCGTTACTGGACGTTTCGTACCCGAACGTTTCGTACCCGAACGTTTCGTACCCAGACGTTTCGTTACCGGACGTTTCGTTACTAGGACGTTTCGTTACCAGTTTTTTTTTATTTTTTAATGAAATGGAAACGATTTTTTCATTAGATTTGGGTTGCAGACTACAATTTTATGTCAATCCCATACATACTTGATTTATACTACTTTAAAAATAATGTCTACTTTTTAAACATATTTTTTATTTGTTTGGTTATACATTGATTTTAATCAGATGTATTAAAATTAATAATCATTACTTAATTTCTTTGATTAGAAAATCTGGAAGTGAAAATATCATGGATACCAACCGATAGAGAAGTTAAATAACAATACTCCTATTTTTTTGTCCTCATATGGAGAAAACCCTACATTGGGAAAATCTTTTGTTTTTCATAATTTGGGAAAAAAATTAACGTTAGGGTAAAATTCCAATTGCCAGATGTTACAAATTACCAAATGAAAATACATTAATGAAAAGAAACATAACTTTCCGCAATTTTGCGAAGTTAATAACTATTTTAAGTAATAACTATTTTCGATCATATAAGAAAAGACTATATATTTTAACATTTCAACTCTTTATTCTTATTCTTATATACTATTTTCTATTATGTTCGAAAACTTCCATTAATTGGTTCACATAGGGAAAAAAATTCAATACATATTTATAATTTATAATGTATGGGATTGGTATATTTTTTAGTCTATAACTCATTACGAATTTAAAAATTTTTTAGAGCGATTCGGAACGAAAAATCTGGTTACGAATCGTCCTAGTAACGAAACGTCCTAGTAACGAAACGTCCGTTAACGAAACGTCAGGGTACGAAACGTCCTAGCACCCTTATGAAGTAGGTACAACTACATGAATTTGTTTTGGTATATGAAATATTGTGTACAATTTTTATCAAAATAATCATTGACGAAGATAAAGTAATAATCTAGTCACCTATGTATGGCCTGACTGATCATTGTGCTATAAAAGGCCATACACACGTAGGGTTTTTTTAAGTCTTTCCGCCAGATTCTTTGCTAAGCTCCTCCAACTTTTTCCACGAGAATACAAGAAACAACGATTCAATTATTATTTATTTTAGTTGGTATCCATGTTACCTGCAGGTATCACGGTTACCAACTATAGAATGAATAATAATTATGCAGGTATTATATATACCAACTAAAATATATAATAATTATATCGTTCTTCAATTCTTGTATTATCGTGGAAAATGTAGGAGGAGCTTAGCAAATAGTCTGGTGGAAAGACTTTAAAAACCCTACGTGTACACGACCCTTTATTAAGGCAAAGTGTATAGTTGATGGTGAGTAGACAATCAAATCAAAAGGAATATTAATGTACTAAAGATGAATTGTGTAGCTTAATTGGAAGAAAAAATAATGGATTAGGAATGTATGAATATGCTTCAATTTGAAAATTATATTTAACTAACAGCTAAAAAAGTTTAAAAATAAAAGTAAAATAAAATCAAAATAATAAAGACCTGCTCTAATAAAATGATTTAAGAGGAAATTGAGTTGAGAAGAGGATTTAAAAGGAAAGTGAGAAACACAAGGCCGAGATGAAAGGCAAAATAAGCAGAAGAGAAGGTAGAACTGCAAAGAAAATAGACTCATGTAAAAAATGAGGGGGAAGTCTCCATTTATCGACAACTTAAGAGGTTTCCTTCAAAACTATTATTATTGTTTAACTCTCCTTTCTACTAATACATCCACGACAGAACCAATTAAAAGATAACATTCAAATCTTTTAAACCATATTAAGTATTATGTTATTCGTTTAGTATAAATTACCCTACATTGAATCAAATATTTTTTCTGAAAAACTCCAATTATCGACCTGTTGAAACCAAATATCGTCATACATGTTATTACCCATTTATCGTCATGTGTCGATACATGGATAAGTGCACCATGATATCGTCCACTGAATAAAATTTTCATTAAACAGCTGGCAGAACGGGGGAAAACCAGTGTGATGAATATATAACCTTTATTTGCGAGTTCTATATTTTTCATAATAGTAACATTCTAATAGGAAACTCAAACTTATTCACTTACCCATAGTCGGTGATATAACTTGAAATACCTCTTATGAGTCTTATCTTAGAATTGTAACCGCCTTTTGAAGCCGTAGAAACTATTAATTATTCAGTTTACACGTGTCAATGTCATAGCTAGCTCTCTCCATCATACCATTTAGTTTAATAGATTTCACTAGTTTATTACTAAGAATGTTACCCATTTTCTGTTCTAATATTCAGCTTAACCTATCTCATCTTCAATATTATTAATTATTCTTTTCTCTATTTTCGCTCATTATTAAAATCACCTATGAAATTAGTCGCCGACCAATTTACTTTCATCTGTACCTCTTTGCCTAGAGAGCCACCTTCCTATTTGACTGTCTCTTCAGAGTCCCTTGTATTTAACTTCCTCTATCGCTTTTTGACTATTTCTATCTATCGCTTTCTGACTATTTTGCTACTATCTCACAGTTCCTTGTATTACTCCTAAATCTATGTCCTAACTAGTTCTTTCGCTCTTAATTAAAACTACATCGAGCCTATTTCCGTTACAGTGCACTTTAGTTATTTTCGTTAATTCTATTCTATTATTTACTAGGATGTTCATTTGTCATATGTTCACAGTTTCAAATATCGTCTTATTTAGCAATAATTACACATACAGCACTTCTGCACGTATCTTAATTCCGTTTACGTACTAAGCCCAAATACCCAAAGTAAGTTTATTTGATAATAATTGTGTTCATTTCTTATATAGTTTTGAATTTTGATTAGATACCTTAATGTTTTAAATAATTGTATATTAGATAAATATTTATGTATTTTTTGTCTGTCCTTGCAGATCACAAATAAAAAGACTCAGTCACACGCACTGTGTTTCACTCGGCAGTTAGTTTCGAGACAACCAGGTAGAATGGGGAGAAATCAGGTAGAATGGGGAGAAATCAGGTAGTAGACTGGGGAGAAATCAGGTAGTAGACTGGGGAGAAATCAGGTAGTAGACTGGGGAGAAATCAGGTAGTAGACTGGGGAGAAATCAGGTAGTAGACTGGGGAGAAATCAGGTAGTAGACTGGGGAGAAATCAGGTAGTAGAATGGGGAGAAATCAGGTAGTAGAATGGGGAGAAATCAGGTAGTAGAATGGGGAGAAATCAGGTAGTAGAATGGGGAGAAATCAGGTAGTAGAATGGGGAGAAATCAGGTAGTAGAATGGGGAGAAATCAGGTAGTAGAATGGGGAGAAATCAGGTAGTAGAATGGGGAGAAATCAGGTAGTAGAATGGAGAGAAATCAGGTAGTAGAATGGAGAGAAATCAGGTAGTAGAATGGAGAGAAATCAGGTAGTAGAATGGAGAGAAATCAGGTAGTAGAATGGAGAGAAATCAGGTAGTAGAATGGAGAGAAATCAGGTAGTAGAATGGAGAGAAATCAGGTAGTAGAATGGGGAGAAATCAGGTAGTAGAATGGAGAGAAATCAGGTAGTAGAATGGAGAGAAATCAGGTAGTAGAATGGAGAGAAATCAGGTAGTAGAATGGAGAGAAATCAGGTAGTAGAATGGAGAGAAATCAGGTAGTAGAATGGAGAGAAATCAGGTAGTAGAATGGAGAGAAATCAGGTAGTAGAATGGAGAGAAATCAGGTAGTAGAATGGAGAGAAATCAGGTAGTAGAATGGAGAGAAATCAGGTAGTAGAATGGAGAGAAATCAGGTAGTAGAATGGAGAGAAATCAGGTAGTAGAATGGAGAGAAATCAGGTAGTAGAATGGAGAGAAATCAGGTAGTAGAATGGAGAGAAATCAGGTAGTAGAATGGAGAGAAATCAGGTAGTAGAATGGAGAGAAATCAGGTAGTAGAATGGAGAGAAATCAGGTAGTAGAATGGAGAGAAATCAGGTAGTAGAATGGAGAGAAATCAGGTAGTAGAATGGAGAGAAATCAGGTAGTAGAATGGAGAGAAATCAGGTAGTAGAATGGAGAGAAATCAGGTAGTAGAATGGAGAGAAATCAGGTAGTAGAATGGAGAGAAATCAGGTAGTAGAATGGAGAGAAATCAGGTAGTACCGTAGTAGAATGGTGAAACCGGTGGCTGAATGGGGAAATTATTGATTGAAACAAAGACCATATCGCTGATGTCAAAAAGGAAATTAAATACAAGGGACTGGAAGAAACGGTCAGAAAGAAAAGTGACTTCATGAACAAAATCACTTACCACCGTCGGTGACAATGCTCATGGATGTAAAAAAAGCTACTCCATGAATGCAGTCACATACCAAGGAATGTGACGAAAAGAGACACAAGTACCGGTGACTGCACTCATGAATGGAGGAGGAAAATGAAACCTACGAGTCTACCTAACACACAAAATCTAAGGCCTCGTAGTTAAAGAGCATAACTGTAGCGCTATCCTCTGAAACTGCAAGTATACCGTTACAAAAATGAAAAAAGACAATACACAATCCAAATTACAACAGTTCGAGACCCAAGAGACTCCACTCCCCATCTTTTCCATTCACCACAGACAGCTTCAGGATAGAGCCCATGAAGGCTCTATCCTGGAGCTGTCTGTGGTGAATTAGATCAGTTGTAGTTTTAGAGGATTGCGCTAGGGTTATGCTCTTCAACTACGAGGTCTTAGATTTTGTGATAGGTAGGCTCGTTGGTTTCATTTGCCATCTCTTCTTCATTTTCTTCTTCAATCCGTGAGTGCAACCACCGGATATATGTATACTTCTTCGTCACATTCCTTGGTAAGTGACCGCATTCACTGAGTAGCTTTCCTGCATCCATGAGCTAGCCACCGACAGGTGGTATTTGACTTTGCTCATGAATCCACTTTCCCTTAATAAAATTACATTTTAAAGTCAGTGATTTGACCTCCGATTCTGCAGCAGGCGTAAAAACCCTACGTAATTAATTAAGTAAAGCTACAATATTTTTAATTTCTTTCTCACTAAATTATCTTAAATATCCCAATAAATTTTCGTACTATTAGGTCACAAAAAGTATTGAAAACTTTAAAAAGAATGAAAAATATATAGCAAACTAAATCTTAACATATTCATATTTTTTCCGGACACTGGAAATGACATTAAAGGTCCTCTCCAGGCTCCGGGAAAAAATTGAGTTCATTACATAATATTATAGAACTAAGGTCTACGATCATTATTCCGCAAACCGCATACAATTCAGTTCAGTATATATTTCATAATTTGATTTTAAAGTTTTTTATTACTCTGTGAGCAACAATCGAGCGAATCTCCTACCTGACGCTGAGAAAGAAGATTGTACACTCTTTGTTTTGATTTCAAATACAGATTTTTAAACAAACAATGCGTTGTTGAACTTCTTTTGAGATATTAATTGTTTCTAAAAGTATATAAACGTTTCTTTAATAAGTTTATCCAAATTTAAACCTTTAAACGAATAATAAATAGATTTATTAAACCAAATACCTAGTTGACAATCAAAACAAATGGTGTACATTCTTCTTCTTCAGACTGAAAATTAGAAAGTCGGAAGTAAAATAGGTTTTGTAGAGTTTGGATTATAAAAATCTTTAAAAGCATATAAAATTAAAAATATGCTATCAAATTTCATGGGGTTTGCAGTAAAATGATAAGAAACATTAGCCTCATTGATTTAATCAATAAAAATATTTGCTTGGAGGGGACCTTTAAAGGTCCTCTCCAGGCTCCGGGAAAAAAATGAGTTTATTACGTAATATCATAGAACTAAGGTCTACGATCATTATTTCGCAAACTGCATACAATTCGGTTCAGTATATATTATATTATTTGCTTTTAAAGTTGTTTAATACTCTGTGAGCAACAATCGAGTGAATCTCCAACCTGACGCTGAGAAAGAAGATTGTACACTCTTTGTTTTGATTTCAAATTTAGATTTTTAAACAAACAATGTTTTTTTGGCCTTCTTATAAGATATTAATTGTTTCTAAAAGTATATAAACGTTTCTATAATAAGTTCATCCAAATTTAAACCTTTAAACGAATAATAAATAGATTTATTAAACCAAATACCTAGTTGACAATCAAAACAAATGGTGTACATTCTTCTTCTTCAGACTGTAAATTAGACAGTCGGAAGTAAAGTAGGTTTTGTAGAGTTTGGATTATAAAAATCTTTAAAAGCATATAAAATTAAAAATATGCTATCAAATTTGATGGGGTTTGCAGTAAAATGATAAGAAACATTAGCCTCGTTGATTTAAGCAATAAAAAAATTTTCTTGGAGGGGACCTTTAAGGTAATATGATGGATTAACAATAATTAATTTATGATATGAATTGTTTTAGCTGAAATCAATTTATTTTAGCTGAAATCAATTTATTTTGAGAGAAAAAAGTTTTAGATAATCAAAGTCGTATCGAAATTTTGATAGATAGCACGTTGTTTGTTTTTCCCAATAGATGAAATTCACAAAATATCTATCATAGTTTACTGTGTAAATAATAATTAACCGAATCAGAGAAATGTAAACACTAAACCAGCTATTAAATTATTTTAAGATGAATATTAGCTACATATTAATTATGAATATCACACGCAGATGTTAAGATGTAGTACAAACATTCTTCGGATAACGTGTATGGCAATACAACAACGTGACGTCTAAAATTTTTAAAATGTTGTACGTTTTATAATTAGATGGCGCTTTTTCTATTTAAATAACAAACTATATGTTCCGAATTAATATGATATTATTGTCTAATACTAACTTATATAAAATCCACATAATACCACAAAAAGATTGGGAATGAAATGGTTTAACATTGGAATGAGGAATAGAAAATAAGATAGGTAAATGAATCGGCTAATGATCTAGTAAGATATTGGTGGAGTGATTGACGTGAATAGCCTTAATAGGTTAAGAAAAATGGAAGAGGTAAGCAATAAAGATATTTGGAAGCAGGTCAGGAAGATGAGAATAGCTAGGAACAGCAGGAGATCTAGATATGTTACTATGTTAGATATTTAAAAATAGATAGAAGGCAGTGATATTTGTGTGATAGGCAGTGGCTATACGACTAGTGACGTGAAAATGCATTTCAATATTTTTTCCCCCGCATTGACTAACCTTGACGAATTTCCACTAAAATAACATTAATTATTGAACTAGTTCTTACTTGTGAATATTAATTAAATTTTACTCATAATCCGGCCCATGTAACATTGAAATTATCGAACTGACACTCCATGTTGTATGGTAAGTGCAAGATACATTAACTTGGGTAAGTGTTTATGCCCCAATTATGTACAGTACATGTATGTATTTCTCATTGACTCATATTATCAATACGCTAAACATTAATGCTAAAGGTAATCATCCTAAATTAAATTTTTACTCTAGGCACAATTTAAATGATATACCTAGGTTTCATATGCTCACACTTTTTAATATTTTTACTCAATTAGTGCTAGATATATATAATATAAATAGACACACGCTATAAATGAGAGAAAACTCCCTTACCTACCCGCTTCTATTAATTAAACCTAGGCTACTAGTACCTGCATTTTCTAAAAAAAACTGTCTACTTTTTAAATAAGTTCTCTCACTTTTACAATACTGTATATATGTAGAGTCTCTTCAATTTATTATAATTTTTTTATTGGACGTCTGAATATAAAAGCAACTAAGGTACATTATTAAAATGTTATGAGAAGCAAACAAGCTATTCATGGATGTAATTCTTCTGCTGATATGTTTTCATTTAATACGCGTAACTAAATTTAGGATGATTAAATTTAAAATAAAAATATTTCTTCTTAACTCGTTTATCTGTTACATTCAAGTTTGAAATAATTACAGTACAATGAATATTTAAAAATTGAAGTGAACTCAATACGTGTTTTATTGTGTGCACTATTCGTATTAGTGACGTAGAAACTTCTCTATCCTCCTCCCACCCAAACAAACTGACTGTATAGAAGACATTTCTTAAATATTCTCTAAGTAACACTACATAGATTGTGAACTAAAAAAAGGTGTTGGCAAATATGAATAGGATGTTCAAAAACCGATAAATGATGAATTTCAATATCTAGAACAATAATATTATCTTCAACTAACTAGTGACGTCATCAAAACGACTGCAAGTGCTTGTGTGTTCCTATTCCAAATGCTATATAATGACATATCTATTAAGTCTACTTTTATTTTCATTTACTGAGAAATTACTCATGAACAAACAGCTGATCCCACCCATTAACATTATCAGGGTTTATTGTTGAATTCGCAAGCAATTTTGCATTAGATATATAATTTTATATAACTATTTCACCAACAAATAACCAAAATGAGTAGAAATTATTCTCTTGATTCCAATAAACCAGCCTTTTCGGTAGCAGATGATGATATGGAGTCAGGTGAGATTGGTTGGTAGATTAAAAATTAGCTATATAGGCTAATATTTCATTTTTGTAATACTATTACGAATTATTACCTATCTTAGGCATTAATGTTCACCTAGTTCCCATATTTCTGATGGTAATTAAAAGTAAACCTACTTTGAGCCAAAATTTCTCTGAAAGTCTGCTGCTCCAAGCTCAGGCCTCAGGGATACGTATCTAAAGACTAAAAGCTGAGCGGCGCACACCAGTACGGCGCACCAGATTACGGCGCACCACTGTACATTCTATTAGATAGGTAATTTGAATACAGATTAATGGTAAATGGAGTGAATTTGATAGGTACCTAATTGTCTTATCAAATTCATGTCTGATGCCCAGTCTGCAGAATATGGGAGATATTTGGGATATTCTCTCCGAACAATTTTGAATTAATTCCTTTATTTATATTAATTTTGCTACAAACACTTCTGAATTAATCCCTATATTTACATTAATTTTGCTACAAACAAAATAAGAGATCTCTATGAACACTTTACCAGTTTCTGCAGACTGGTCTGACGCCTGACGGTACCTGAATCCAATGTTTATACTTCACAGTTTAATTATTCGTTTGAGATGTTTAATTTAGAATAGAAAATAAAATTCATCATAGAAAACTGTAATTGTAATTTTATGGGGTAACTATTGTAAACTTTCAGTCTGAGGTGTAGCTAAATAAAAACTTATCAGTTAGCCGTTAGGCCAGTCTGCAGAATGTGTCTTCTCCCGCAGAGACTTCAATTTGAGAGAGAGCCCAGTCTGCAGAATATGGAACATTTTTCCAAGACTCTCTGCGGGAGTTTTTGATTGAATTTTAGAAATTTGAGATCTCTGCGGGAGATCTTGAATTAATTCCTATGTTACCATTAATTTAGCTGCGGGAGATTTTGAATTAATTCCTATGTTACCATTAATTTAGCTGCGGGAGATTCTGAATCTGCTGCTGAGAGTCAGAGAATAACTCTCTCTCAAATTAAAATCTCTGCGGGAGAAAAGACACATTCTGCAGACTAGGAGAGAGCTACTCTCTGACTCTCAGCAGCAGATTCAGAATCTCCCGCAGCTAAATTAATGGTAACATATGAAGTAATTCAAAATCTCCCGCAGCTAAATTAATGGTAACATAGGAATTAATTCAAGATCTCCCGCAGAGATCTCCAATTTCTGAAATTCAATCAAAAACTCCCCAGTCTGTATTTGGTGCACAAAATTCCACTGACTTTTTGAAAAAGCTGAAAAAATCCTCTATAAATTTCCAGTAATTTGACTGATCCACCAACATTTTACCCATTTTTCCACCGAAAATTAATGGTAACATAGGAATAAATAGCTAAAAATCCACCGACTTTGTCAGAATATTATTCTGAAAGGGGAAAAAATTCCACAGACATGTCGGTGGAATTTACCACGAAATACAGACTGGAAAACTCCCGCAGAGTCTTGGAAAAATGTTCCATATTTTGCAGACTGGCCGTTAGGTAGATGTATCAGGCCAAGTAATAAAGCATGTCCAAACTCGCCATTTTAATGGCGAGTTTGTGACTGTTATTTTGAGCCCTTCAATTGCAAATGGCGAGTTTGATCTATTTTTCTCCTATGCTGCAATGTTATTTTGGAGAGAATTAATGATAATTTGATCATTTTGGAGAGAATTTGTTGAATTTTGGAGAGAGCTGGAGAGACAAATGGTGAGTTTATGAGACATACTAATTTACTTGGGTATCGGGGGCGTGCCGCCCCCCCCCAAGGCCGAAGCCCCCTGCCAGGTCATTAAACAATCGTGAAGTATGCAAAACAACAAACTAACGGATACAACACACTACATAACAGTTTCTCACATTGAGGTCATTATTAGAAAGTACAGTGGTGCGCCGCTCAGCTTTTAGATACTGTTGAGCTCAGGTTGTAGAGTTTGGCAAATTTGCCTAATATCTTACTAATCTTAGGAGATTTTTTTGAGGGAGAATATATCTAGGTATCTACTAGATCTGAAGAGTGGAGACTATTTCCTAATTAACTCCTATCATAGGAGTTATGTTTACATACCAGTCTGTATTTGATGCAAAAAATCCCACTGACTTTTTCAAAAAGCTAAAAAAATCCACCATAAATTTGAAATTTTCAGTAATTTGGCTGATCCACCAACATTTTTCCAATTTATTCACCGAAAATTAATGGTAGGGTCAAGCAGGTAAATTGCGGCCCACCCAGTCTGCAGAATGTGTCTCTTCTCCCGCAGAGACTTTAATTGGAGAGAGAGTTACTTTCTGACTCTCAGCAGCAGATTCAGAATCTCCCGCAGGTAAATTAATGGTAACATAGGAATTAATTCAAAATATCCCGCAGCTAAATTAATGGTAACATAGGCATTAATTCAAGATCTCCCGCAGAGATCTCCAATTTCTAAAATACAATCAAAAACTCCCGCAGAGAGTCTAGGAAAAATGTTCCATATTCTGCAGACTGGCGGCCCACTAACTTACTGCGGCCTTTAACAACAGAAACGTCATAGCCTCAAAACACTCGTTAAAAACAAAGTAATAAATTGTAGCATGCACTGTGCTTATTCCAATAGCTATGCAACATTTCAATGTTATTTTGGTTTAGAATGTTTTAGACTCTCTTGAGAGGGCCGCAACTAAAAATCAAAGGGCCGCAATTTACCTGCCGGACCCTAGCGTAGGAATAAATAGCTAAAAATCCACCGACTTTGCCAGAAATAGAATATTATTTTCAAAGGGAAAAAATTCCACCGACATGTCTGTGGAATTTACCACGAAATTCAGACTGGTAATTATATACCAGTCTGTAAAAGATGCATGAATTTGTGAAGTTTATCCGGCGACTGTTGAGGCCTTGAAATTAGTCTCCTGAATTATCTGGCGACAAATGACAATTTCCTAATTAATTCCTATGTTTACATGTAATTAGTGGAGAGATTTTTGGCCATTTTGGAGAGAAATTGGAAAATCTTTGGAGACAAATTGCCCCAAAAATAAAAATTAAATATGTGAAGACTGGTTTACATCGGAGTCCTATGTTCCACAATTAGTCAATTAGGTAGTCCCAGTCTGCAGAATATGGAACATTTTTCCAAGACTCTCTGCAGGAGTTTTTGATTGAATTTTAGAAATTTGAGATCTCTGCGAGAGATCTTGAATTAATTCCTATGTTACCATTAATTTAGCTGCGGGAGATTCTGAATCTGCTACTGAGAGTCAGAGAGTAACTGTCTCTCAAATTAAAATCTCTGCGGGAGAAGAGACTCATTCTGCAGACTGGTTAGGTACATGTAATTAACTAATTATTGGTGAATTTACTCCATGTTTTAAAGTATGGACAAAGTCTCCAGTATATTGGTGACTTTTGAGGGGATAAATAAGTGAGAACCTGTAAATAACAAGTAAATCACTCCTTAAATAGTCTCAAGATACACACATGCATCAGGCACGAAGCATTAGAATGTTTCAAAGTGTAAAATCTTCACTAGGAAGCCAAAATTCTCCTTTAAAGTATCCTAAAAGGCTAAATGTGGCGACCTGGATCCATTTTCTCACTAAACTGGCGACTTTCCTGCCACAGTTTAAAAAATGGAATTTACTGAATTAGGTAACTGAACTTTGGCCAGACTGCAGGAACTGGACAGTGGACTCCACTCTGTCTGTCCTCTGACTTTGTAAAATACCTTAGGCTAACAGATGAATCTTGAGGTTAACCCTAAGGTGCGCTGGGTAGAGGAGGAAGGAAAGAACAGTGGAAGTGAAGGAGCTGTGGCTGCCTGTGAGGAGAAAGTAGACCCAGCCTCCAGAAGAAGAGCAGATGATGAAGTAATGGAAGGGAGAACAGTGAGACGAGCCTCTGGATTGGTGGTCTGCGGTCATCTTCTAGCATGGAGGATGAGCTGAATGAGCCAAAAATTAACAAATTTCTCTCCAAAATGATCAAATTATCATAAATTCTCTCCAAAATAACATTGTAGCATAGGAGAAAATTCGATAATTCTCACCATTTGCAATTGAAGGGCTCAAAAGAACCGTCAAACACTCGCCATTAAAATGGCGAATTTGGACATGCTTTATTACCTGGGTTTTTACTTTAATACTTTTTACCTTTTGGAGAGAGATTGTCACTTGTTTCCAATAGGGTTTTGGAACTTCGGGTTTCCACTTGTTAATGACAATGTTTCTAACTTTTCCAAATCTGGGAAGGTTTATATTTTTAATATTTTTTTCTGATTTTTCAATATTTTCCCAGTTCAACATGTTATACAACTTATACCTCTAAAAATTAAGTGTAAATTTTATGAAACTCCAAGAGTTGAAGAGGCTAGTTAGGAGTTGATTCACTTTTCTTAAATAATAAATTTCTAGGAATTAGGAATTTGAAGTAATTTCTAGTAGCTATTTGAAATAATTTCTAGAATTTGCAATTTGGCTGACCACACTGCAGGAATGGGTAAACTGTTCTCCAAAAAATCATCAATTTTGGCTTCTTTTCTGATTCTCAGTAAAAATACATGTAAATATTATAAAATATAAGAGAAAATTTAGAATCGTTTGCACAAAAAATGTTAAAAATGTCCCATACTCTGACAACTGAAAATTTAAAGTATTTCCTATTATTTAAAGTGTCAAATACAATATTAACTTTATGGTGAAAGCCTATCATCAATTAGCTTCTTTTGCTGCATAATTAAAAATAATTGTCTCAAATTTTGAATTAGCTATTCCAATCATAATTTCGGGTTAGCGTAATTGATTAATAGCATCAATAATTTGTATATTAATCCATAATTTTGAATAAGCTAATCCACCATACTAACAATGATATATTTTATCTCCTTATTTTTCAGCCTTTCTAAACTCCAACAGCCAGCCATACATGGGAGGTGGGCGTGGTAAATACACAATGGGAGATGACAGTAACAACATCATGGGGGCTGATGAGTACAGATCAACAATTCAAAAAATACAAGAGGTTAGTGCAGCATAATCTCATTCTTTAAATGCCAACAATTTTGTCAATACATCTGATATATTTCATTAACATTTATTTCACTTTTCTTCAGGTTGAACAAAGAACACTGGACTCCACACAGAGAAGCTTGAAGGCTATTGCTGAGATTGAACAGCTTGGTGTGGAGACAGCAAAGGTAGGGAGAGTTTCTCACAATAAAATTGAATAAATTAGATGAAGTATATTGAAGTATCCAACATCTGTCATTAATTGTCAATTTTATTCAAATTTGGCTTTTTATTTTCTTTCAAATTTAGCATATGGCTCTGTGATATTGAGTAGAAATTTATTTAAGTTTTTTCACCAGTTCATCTTCATACTTTTCATATCTACTTCATTTGTTGATGGTATTCAACATTGTAAGTATTATTCTTACATAGTCTTACCCTAAGTGTAATGATTAATGTCTTCCATGCTATCTATGACCTGTTCACCTTAGTTATGTTACTCAGAAAATACTGACTCTATAGATTTACTTTGATGATATCTGGCACATAGTGTGTCACAGAGCTATGTTGTGTTTTCTCATGTAGCTAACTATTGCCATGTTGATAATTATACTCAATTGGAGACTAGGAAACTGTAATTAAATCAATACTGCGAGTCTTGTTAATAAGGATTTAAATTTCCCTCATTTAAAGAGAAGGAAATTATAATTAACTTCACCAAGCATTTCTATTCAAATAACTTCATTAAACCAACCAATTAATTTGATATACTAAACAAATATAAACAAATTATGAAACCACGTAGCCTTTTGTAAATATTGTCATAATAGTTATTGTTTAGCTAGCTTCATAATTTAATTAACTAGTGTTTATTGGAAGTTAAAATTGATTTAATAACTTCTTAATCCAAATAAACCTATAGTGTTATTTTACAATGTTTAATAAGTAATATTGTATTAATTTCTCATTACCTGAATTCCTTTTCACTCTCTAGGACTTAGTCCACCAGAGGGAGCAGCTGGAGAACACTAACAAGAGACTGGATACTATGCAGGGAGACTTGAAAGAGTCTCAAAAAAACATCAGTGCCATTAAAGTGAGTAACTCATTGATAACAAATTTACTTCATTCAGTTGATTCTTCCGATCAGTTGCCCCCAGGGGCTCTATCCTGAAGCTGTCTGTTGTGAAAGGACGAGAAAGGGGATAGCGTCCCATGAGCCCCAAACTGTTGTAATTTGGATAATGTATTGTCTTTTCATTTTTAGAAAGTATATCATTTTCTTAACATTAATTGCAGTTTTAGAGGATAGTGCTAGGGTTATGCTTTTCAACTAAGAGCTCTTAGATTTTGTGTTAGGTAGACTCTTAGTCTTCATTTACTATCACCTCTTCATTTTCCTTTTTCATTCACGTGTGCAGTCATCAGTGCTTGTGTTCCTTAGTTAATTCCTTGGTAAGTGACTTCATTGATGGAGTAGCTTTTCTGCATGAAAGATCTTGCCACCAACTGTGGAAGGTGACTTGGTTTATTGAGCCACTTTTCTTTTTGACTGCTCTTTCCAGTCTCTTGTACTTAATTTATTTTTGATGTCAGTGATATGATTTTTTTGTTCCAAAGGAGTCGTTAGGTACATATTATTTTCATCTTCCATTCAGTTCTTTCTAACAGAAAGTTCTGCGATATGAAACGCTCCACATTTCTAACCATAGAGGGGAACATTTACCTCTTATTTTAAATCAATAAGAATTAGAATAAGAGCTGAATTATATATTTTTCTTCTATATGATTGAGCCATTCTATATCTCGGAACCACAGGTATCATGGATATGAATTAATATAAGAGCTGAATTATTTTTCTTTCTAAATATGAAAGTTCCATAACTCTCAACTTGCCCTACATAATTACCTTCACAGAAAGTGGAAGGTTATATTTTAGACGACATTTATTTATTATCTTGTTATTCACATAACTCAAAGTATTCAACCAAATTGCCTAAAATTTTATGTGATCATTGGTCATTGCCCAGGAACTTGCTAGTAGAATTTTGGAAGCCGTCCAGTAAAAGGTCAAGGTCATTTATAACTCAAAAAGTATTACACCATATTGCATTAAAGTTGGTAAGATGATTGGTTAAATTTTAGGAGCAATTGAGTCAAAGATCAAGGTCATTTATAACTGAAAAGGTATTCAATATTTCAACCAAGTTGCCTTGAATTAGGTGGGACGATTGGTCATTAACCAGGAACCAGTTTATTAGAATTTGGGATCAAACGGGGGCCATTTATGACTCAAGAATTATTGAATGGTCAAGGTCATTTACTGGACAGCCAGTGATCATGTATTGAAGAAACTCGATCCAGTCCACAATGCAGGTATTAGACTCTGTATAGGTGCTTTTAAATCATCTCCAATACAGAGTCTATACGCTGAAAGCAGCGAACCAAGTCTTTACTATAGACGCATTCAACTTGCTCTACAATACTACGTCAGATGTAAACAAAATATTAACCATAACATAATTGAACCTATTCTCCGTGAAGTTGATACTCCCAATAGAAAATCAGATACTAAAACATACTGTGATCGAATTAATACTTTCATTGAGACAGCTATGAACTTCCCTAACCTGGATATCATTGAAGCCACAAATATGAATGACAAAATCTGGTTGGTCCCGGATGTTGTATGTAGTGGCTTCGATCCACCAAATATAGGGTGAACTCCTCCAAATATCTTGAAGAGTATGTTCATAGACCACGTAAGACATGACCATAGCAATACTCTCCAAATATTCACTGACGGATCCAAAACTGAAAATGGGGTGGGATACGGTGTCCACACCAATAACAGAAACTATGGACAAAAACTATTGATACATTCAAGTATCTTCACTGCGAAACTGATGGCCCTGTTGAAGGCTGTGAGGCTGGTGAGTGAGGCAGATGTAGCAAGATCTGTAATCTTCTCTGACTCACAGAGTGCCATCATGTCTATACAGGCCTTCAATAGTAGCCACCCTATCATATGCGAGATCATGGCATATGTTATTATGATAACTGTTAATCAGGGAAGAAGATTAAGTTTCTGTTGGGTCCCAAGCCAAGTGGGAGTGGATGGGAATGAGGAGGCAGACCGGGTTGCCCGCCAAAAAGCGGATGAAGGGGATAGAGTCCAGAACTCCAAAACCTTCTACAAAGACTTCGTTCCAATAATCAGAATTACCATTTCCCAGAAATGGGAGATGGAGTGGCGGGGTATTGGAAACAACAAACTGAGACAAGTTAAGGATAATACAAAGCCATGGAAGTTGTGCACATACAGAAACAGAAACCACACTATATCATCTAAGAATTGGTCACACCCTTTTCTCCCATGGTCATCACATGGAATACAGACCCCCTCCATACTGAGAGGACTGCATTGTTCCCCTCACAGTAAAACACCTACTTGCAGAATGCCCCTCACACCAAGATCTAAGAAATAGACTATTCCCACAAACCCGGAACAACAATGACTCTGTCCTGACTCTGAAACAGATGATTGGTGAGAACGATTTCTCTCCCAATATTACAGCTCTAATACAATACCTACACCAACTTAACATGCGAAACTCCATATAATAACCTCCAATATTAATTAAGAATTTCGGTGCGATATAGATCTCCTGATCTGAAGCGCTAGAAAGCCAAACCATCAAAATAAAAAATAAACAAGGTCATTTATAAGTGGCGGCAGAAATTTGTTCTCTACTGATTGCACGTAATCTAATTTAAGTATCATTCTTTCTAATTACTTCTCTTTACCAGAGTGTGTTCAGTAACTTCAGACAGTGGATGTCAACTCCAAAGAACAAGGACGACAAGAAGAATGGCAGCAAAGACTCTGACTCTCTGAAGTCTCCTGATGAAGGTTTCAAAGAGGCCTCTTTCGACCACAACCCCCAGCTGGAGAAAGCCGTTAACATGGCACCCCCTCCCACTGACCCAAGTGAGTACTGACATGCTGAAAAAGATATGCCTCTAATGCTCTTATTTCATGAGGTTGCTATAGAAGTGGGAAGTTTGAGAATGAATGAAAAAAATTAATGAAAATGTAATAGTTAATAAGTTTTATGTTTATTTTATGGTAAGTTCTGAATTATCGGACGGTTTCACATCTTCGGTCATATAAGATCCAATATAATAATTAAAATTTAATTTAATTGGTATACATAATAGCTACCTGCAAGATTCGAGAATCATGGATAGTTGGGTACCAATAAAAATTGTATAGCTTTTAATTTCTATATCAGTTTTTCTTATATGACGGTAGTTGTGAAACCGTCTGATAATTCGGAACTTTCCCTAATCATTTGTTTTTGTTCAGGTTTGCGACTGAGAGGAGTTGACTACAGCTCCTCCTCTTCTAACCGCTATGACCACTCTCAGAGAGACCCCAGTGAGGACTGGAGAGACACCACCAAGAGAGTCAACAATCAGCTCGATAATGACTTGGGTACGATTTTAACAATATTCAGGAATAGGGGAGGGGGAAGTTCTGAGTTAGCAACAGTTTCACATTTTCGATCATATAAGAAAATAATAACGAGTTCTATTTTTATATAATCTAAAATGTAACCCGTTCTCAGAAGTTACGCAATGTGTAACTATTAATAATATGCCGTTTCAATAGGGAACATCTTGCACTGATTAACTAACTAGAACAGTAGTGTTCATAGTGACAAAATGGGCTATTAATGTGAAGTGAAGTAAGCTTTCACTATCAATCAATGGATTAAACTATAGACATAGTAAAGTTATTGCCAGTCTCCACTTGTTCTCCTAATTAAGTTCAATGCAGTCCACATTATAGTGAAACCTAATTTTTCTTATAATGCCTTGTATGAATGGAGAGAAAATGGAAAGAATGTATGTGTGGATTGGTATTGGCAGGGATGTACTTACTCACTCCAGTTGCTTATTATTACTGTGGTTAGCTAAGTAGTGGATTAGGTTTTAAGAATGAATGTGTGTTTGTGCCAGCTCTGTTCTTTGTGAATGGTTGTGATTTTTGGGAACAGTGTGCGAGGGTGAAAGAATGATTGATGTGCTTGTGAGGAAGACTGCAGAGATAGGAATGACTGTCAATGAGATTAAATGTAATGTGTTTGTGTTTAATAAGAAGATGGATGTTAGAAGTATAAGAGGAATGAATGTCGAGGAACTATTTGAGCTATTTGGAGAAGAACTAAAATAAGGATGGATGAATTAATATGTAAACATTGTATATATATAGTGTAAATAATTAGCTAGTTTTTGTTCAGTATTTTATTTTTAAGTTATCGTTTGGTTAATAAAGATATTTTTAATGGAAGCGCAGTGCTGATATCAAATCAATACTGGGGACCAATAACCTGTTCAGCCGTACTTAATAATTATAAGAATTGAAAAAGACCATCTTTTCATGCTGTGTAACGTTTCTCTCCTACAGATGAGATGTCATTCGGTCTATCAAAGCTGAAGGGTCTAGCCCAGGGTCTCAATGTGGAGTTGGAGGGTCAGAACAAACTAATTGAAGACATCAACTTCAAGGCAGACAAGACTGGCCTCAAACTGGACCACACAAACAAGCAAATAAACTCCTTACTCAAGAAGTAATATCTTACTCTGCTCAATTTGATTGCTAGTTAAAGACATCATCAGTACATTTCTATGTTTTATCCTATATATATTAGCTAGCTGATGAACTCGTTGCTGTGTTCTAGAATGGGATACATGAAAACTATACCTATATAGATATATAAATCGTTTGCAATCTGAAAGCTGTCTTCTTTGGAGTGTTTTAAATGTACAGCATTCTGTTAGAAATATTGTAGAGTGTAAATTATTGGTAATTTGTTCAACGTGGAATCTAATAATGTTATTATTAACTAGCTATTTTTAAAGTATGTTCATAATTTTAGTACGGTATGTTAAAGTAGCAATTAGCTAATACTTAAGCTGTTCAATATCATATTATATCTTGGTTTTGGTGATTTTGGTAAACTATATGTGAAGTATCTACATGTATATTATATTAATATATTTTTGCACGTTCAAGACAATGTTTTCCTATTATAAATGTGGGTGTTTTTATACTCTGTAGACCACAATCATATCCTAGAGTAATAATATGTCGCTGCGTACTGGACCAATAGCTATTATTCTCTTCATTGATTGTTTCTACACCTAAATGCTATTCAGAGAGTTGCTCTTCACATTCTTTATTACCAAACATGGAATAGACTGTCAAAGATTGGCAGTAGGTATTTTTTTCATGAGGTTACTTTCTTTTCCAACTGATGGTATTTTTATTCCATCTTTAGCAAAGACACTTTCAGTTCCAAGAAGATCATGAAGTCTCCTATCAGCTTAGCCGTTATATATCTTTTTCAAACCAAATTGAAATACAAGCAATTTTGTTTTTTTCTGTCTAGCATCTTCATATATTAATTTTTTCTTCAAAATTACTTTCAATATCCTAAATACTATACTATATACTCAACTATTGCACTAAGGTACCATAAACTCTTTTGATTGGTTACTTATTTGTCACAATCATTCAATATATCACTTTGGTTTAAGAGTATTGATTAGTGCCCATATGTCTTCAGCAAATATGCCTTCTTAATGTGTATACTCTTGTACAGTTTGATGATTCCTTTAATACAAATAATATCCTATTCAATTTGATTTATAAGTATTAGTGTATATCTCTAATATATTTATTGTAAATTGACTCAAAATGTCTCGTCACATGAGCTCCAAACCGTTTTGAAGATTAACTCCCCTTAGTTAGTTACCCATTACTATGTTAATTCATTTTTTAACAAATGACTCTTCCAGCCGTGAGTGCATTGGACTTAAGATCATAGTTTTTTGACAAATGATTGCATTAATAGACATAGTAGATTTTTATCATTATATAAACACTAAATTTGCGTGATTATCTATGAAACCATTACTGCTAAGTATATTCTATTTCTATTAGAGCGATATGACCTTTTGTTTTTCAAAGCAGACGTTAGCGCCCTATTACCTTTTTTCAATTACTGAATGTGTTTCCTATTAGACTTAAAGTGAAATTGGCAATTACTCTCACTTAAAAAATAAATTTGTAATTTTTATTGCGTATTTCATTTGACCAGAAGATGTGTGATTCAATGCTGATTCTTCTAACCAATATGATTATTTTTGCATTTGTTACTTATTTTGTAACTAAATACGTTTTCGTTCAGTTATGTATTACACCCAACACTACAATTACGAACTGTTATAAAAGTATAGGCATCTTTTATTGAAAAATCAATTAAAACTGTCAAATTTATTTCTGATAATTTCATGGGATTTCACTGGCTAAACGAGGTAAATTAATGAGTTGTCCTAGCTGGAACTAAAATTTTGAATTCAAGAATTTGGCTTTTCAACGCTCCCGGACCGTACGACATCACACCTCCCAACCCCTGCCGCAGCGCTGAGACTTCATCGTACTGCCTGAAAGATTATTTTATTGGGGGAAACATGTTGATCAAATAATATAGCCAAAATATCAGGTTTATATTCGAAGTAGAGTGCCAATTCTAATGTAGCAAAATAATTATAGACTTTCATTAGTTAGACCTATTTTCAATTGCTTGAATAAATGTTTATTGAATTGCATTTATGTTGCTAATATAAGGATAATTACTACTGTAATAGTAAAATTACTTTGTTTCGATTACAATAGGATTAATTATGTGTAGTAATATTACTCTACAATGCTTCAATTGAATAATAGCAAGTATGTAACAAGTTAATGTGTACCTACTACATGGTATGATCAGTTTGATTGCTATGCACCACGCCTATAGCAATAGATACTGCATCTTTCCCTTCCTTTTGCCAAAGTTGCATGACCTTCATGCTAAAGGCTGTTTGTAGAATGAAGATGATAGCTACATCATATTGATGTAGCTATATGAATTATATATGACTCAAGATTCTAAATGATTTTAATGTATAATTACAGGTTTATAATTTCTTTGAAAAAATTACTGCATTCGTGGAAGAAATATTTATTATATAGGAATAATATTTATACCCTCTAAATATTTCAGCAACCTTGTATATCCAAGATATGGTCAGGTGTAGTGAGTTAGCCATTTCCGGCAATTAGTTCATCCGGAGAGGTAGTGCCAGACTGCCAGTGACACTATGGCCCGGTCACACTTCAAAATTTCTACGCTGTCTGTGAGGTATTCAAGAAGAGGAGAGTAATGCATTGAGAAAATAAGTAGTGTTCATGCTTGCAGGAAATGTTATATAAATGGGTAGGCTAGTTTGACATGATTAGGATTCGAGGATTAGGTAATGATTAATCCTGATTCCTACTTGGGTAGTTTGGACTTTGGTAGTATTCAAGAAGACTAAAAGAGGAGAGGAATGCATAAATTTATGCATTGAGTAAATATCTAAGTAGTGTTCATGCTTGCAGGATATGTTATATGTATATTATTGTATGGGTAGGCCAGTTTGACATGATTAGGATTCAAGGATTAGCCGATTAGGCGATACGTATCTAAAAGCTGAGCGGCGCACACCAGTACGGCGCACCAGATTACGGCGCACCACTGTACATTCTATTAGATAGGTAATTTGAATAAAGATTAATGACAAATGGAGTGAATTTGATAGGTAATTGTCGTATCAAATTTATGTCTGACACCTGACGGTACCTGCATCCCAAGTGAAATTGTATGTCTCATAAACTCACCATTTGTCACTCCAGCTCTCTCCAAAATTCAACAAATTCTCTCCAAAATGATCAAATTATCATAAATTCTCTCCAAAATAACATTGTAGCATAGGAGAAAAATAGAAAAAACTCGCCATTTGCAATTGAAGGGCTCAAAATAACTGTCACAAACTCGCCATTAAAATGGCGAGTTTGGACATGCTTTATTACTTGGCCTGCATCCAATGTTTATACTACACAGTTTAATTATTTGATTGAGATGTTTAATTTGGAATAGGAAATAAAATTCATCATAGATAACTGTAATTGTAATTTTATGGGGTAACTATTGTAAACTTTCAGTCTGAGATGTAAATAAAAACTTATCAGTTAGCCGCCAGCCAAGTAATAAAGCATGTCCAAACTCGCCATTTTAATGGCGAGTTTGTGGCAGTTATTTTGAGCCCTTCAAATGCAAATGGCGAGTTTTATCTATTTTTCTCCTATGCTACAATGTTATTTTGGAGAGAATTTATGAAAATTTGATCATTTTGGAGAGAATTTGTTGAATTTTGGAGAGAGCTGGAGAGACAAATGGCGAGTTTATGAGACATACTATTTTACTTGGGCCGCCAGTCTGTATTTGGTGCAAAAATTCCCACTGACTTTTAGAAAAAGCTAAAAAAATCCACCATAAATATCCAATAATTTGGCTAATCCACCAACATTTTCCCAATTTATCCACCAAAAATTAATGGTAACTTAGGAATAAATAGCTAAAAATCCACCGACTTTGTCAGAATATTATTTTCAGGGGGGAAAAATTCCACCGACATGTCGGTGGAATTTACCATGAAATACAGACTGGGTTAGCCGTTAGGTAGATGTATCGGGGGGCGTGCCGCCCCCCGAACCCCCCTGCCAGGTCATTAAACAATCATGAAGTGTGCAGAACAACAAACTAGCGGATACAACAAACTACATAACAGTTTTTCACATTGAGGTCATTAATAGAAAGTACAGTGGTGCGCCGTATTGTAGTGCGCCGTAATGTGGTGCGCCGCTCAGCTTTTAGATACTTATGGATTAGGCCAGTCTGAAAAGTACAGCAGGATTTGTGGATTAATCCTGCGCCCAAGTCTTATTTAATTCCTATCTTCCCATGTTATTTGCTGCGCCCAAATCACAGTTTCTGTAAAAAAAATCCTGGGTCTGACTGTCTGAGGACTGAGGTGAGTCAGGTGACCTTCTTTTCAGACTGGCGAATAGGTAATGATTAATCCTGATTCCTACTTTGGTAGTTGGGGGCCACCCGGTCTGGAATGTGGAATTTGTCGGTGGAATTATTCTCAATTGAAAATATTCAAAATAATATTCTCATTATTCTGGCAAAGTCGGTTGATTTATAGCTATTTATTCCTAGGTAGGGTGTTTGTGCCAGTAATCCTGTCTGTATTTCGTGGTAAATTCCACCGACATGTCGGTGGATTTTTTGCTATTTACTGATTACTCCTATGTTACCATTAATTTTTGGTCGAAAAATGGGTAAAATGTTGGTGGATCAGCCAATTTACTGGAAATTTATGGTGGATTTTTTCAGCTTTTTCAAAAAGTCAGTGGAATTTTGTGCACCAAATACAGACTGGCCAGTAATCGGCATACCTCTAGTAATCGGAATAGCAGACACATTGAGTATAATTTTCTATATAATATATTAAGGAATAGAGGCATACGTACTAAATTATTGAAGAATCAACCACTATAATTGATTAATAATTCTGTCTAATCATTTAACCACACAAATTAACAGGTAGCTTCCAATCATTGTCTGAAAGTCAAGTTATCGGTCAGTTCGTTGTATTTTTCGTAAGAGAACGGTTCCTCTTTGAAACTCCTGAGTGTGTTTCAGTAGCTTTTAATCTACCAGGTCCAGTCTGAAAAGAAGGTCTCCACAGACCCATGATTTATTACAGAAATTGAGATTTGGGCGCAGCAAATAGCATGGGAACATAGGAATTAAATAAGACTTGGGTGCAGGATTAATCCAAAAATCCTGCTGTACTTTTCAGACTGGTACCAGGTGTATGTTTTTCTAGATGTACAATTTACGACCTATCAGTGCATTTTAAAATCTAAGCAAACAAATACTTACTTTTTATTTAAAATGGTAGTCCGATCACTAGATTATCAGAAAATCTAATTTTAATGTTCGGACAGACTGGCCGATTAAACAAAGAATCCATCCGTCCACCCTGACGATTACTGGAAAAACTTCCCGTCATGCGTCCGATAACAAACTGGTATTTTAACTCCTTAATTTATATTGTTACATTGACCGATAACATCAATGAATAAATTTTGAGATAGTTAAGCTTGTATATTCTCCGAATAAAATACGTTATTACATATGATAACAAGATATGATTACTTTAATGTCAAATATATAGATATTTTACATAATAATACCCACTTATATAGTGTCACGTGTGAATTATATATGGCGTTTGTCAATAACCAAAATAAGTAAAATTCAATCAGAAGGATTTAGAATCAACAGAAAACAGGACTTCCACTCCAGGTTGTGACGTCATTGATAGCGACAAATAATGGTTGAATCTACATCACAATAGTGGAAGAGGGCAAACCAGAGGGAATATATAACAGCAATTATGTCCCGTTTAAACTTAAACAAAGCAACAGTTATTTAGGGGTCGAAAATTACTTAGGAACCTAGCTTTGGAACTCTTTCAATGAAAATCTAATTGAGGTAAAGCAATTTCAAAATAATTTTTATCACTAAATAAAATGTGTTATAGACTTATAGTTAGCATTATAATAAGGCTAAGATATATGCATTTAAATAGACTTGAAATGCGCATGACAATTACGGCTTGCTTTTATTTAAAATAGTTACCCCTTTTTCAGAACTATTCTAATCAAAGAAAACGTATAGAGGCTAAAACTAAATTAATTGAAATTACTGAATACCAATCTGAGTCTTCTGAGAAATGAATAAATTAAGCATTGATTGTCAATTTTAAAACATCTGAATATAATCTATGTAGCTATACTTGGCAGACGAATCAAATATATGATAAACCTTATAATTTAAAGTATCCGTTGATTCTTAAAGAGGGTAATTATTTCCTCTTGCATGTAGAAGGTAGCAGTTGTAGGAGCTTCAGCTTATGTAAATAAATAATCACATTTATATAAAATAACTTAGTTTTCAATTCTGGTGTATGGCAAACAACAATGTATAACATGTTCAAACTTTTGAATGAAATGACAACACTAAAATATAACGTATTTTTACCATTGACGAAGTGTTTGATTGTGTGTATGGGTAGGTAACAATAATATAAACATAATACTTACTATTACTTATTACAGTAGGAATTACATTAATAAAAAAATACACATTGATTGTATAGATATTAGGTGTGACTAAATCTATTACTAGTAATTAGAAGCGGGAGGCTAATTAATACTATTATATTAATCAGTCACTAATCAACAAGTATGACGAACATTAGTTCCTTATTATTGGCCACCTGACGATAATAGAATTGGAAGTGACCGAACATAGATATTGCTATGACGATTACTAGCCTTTTAGACTAATGGGACATTTTTACTTTTAATTGCATAAGTAATAACATAAATGTGTTTATGTGTAAAGCGATTGGAAAGATAAAAATTCCAGCTTTCTAATGATAGTTGCATCGCGTTGGTAGCGTTTATATGTGACTTGTTATTGTTATTTGTTTGTAATTTATCCTTAAGTGACCGATTACTAGCACAAACACCCTACCTATGTTACCATCCAGTCTGAAAAGAAAGTCTCCTCAGACGCAGGATTTTTAACAGAAATTGTGATTAGGGCGTAGCAAATAACATGGGAACATAGGAATTAAATAGGACTTGCGTGCAGGATTAATCGCAAAATCCTGCTGTACTTTTCAGACTGGGTTACCATTAATTTTTGGTGGAAAAATGGATAAAATGTTGGTGGATCTCATGTATGATGTTTCAGAAGCTGGAAAATTGTAAGCCAATTTTTTGAGCCAAAATTTCACAAAAAATTGTGAGCCAAGCTAATCTGGCTCTTTTTTGAAAATTTCAAGCCAAAATTAACATGGGAATTAATTCAAAATTTAAAGCCAATTAGACATATCTGAGTTTTGACCTTTTGAAATCTAAGCCAATTAATTGGCTTTTTTAACTGACATACTCTGTAACTTGCAGTCTTGTGATGGATCAGTCAAATTACTGGTAATTTATGGTGGAGTCTGGAGTTTTCAGCTTTTTCAAAAAGTCAGTGAAATTTTGTGCACCAAATACAGTAGACTACTAGACTCAGTAGTAGACTGTAGACTGACATGTAGATATATATTAAAATATAATATAGGAGGAAGTTAAATATTGTTCGCTCAGAAAATGTAAAAAATGTCCCATATTCTGCACACTAGTGTCCTATTTAGTATTTAATTCCTATGTTCCCATGTTATTTGCTGCGCCCAAATCCCAATTTCTGTAAAAAAAATCCTGGGTCCCGGTCTGTGACTCTGTCTCTGACTCTATGTGGTTACTGTAGATATTCTTTTCAGACTGGGTCTGAGTCTCTGAGGACTTTTTTGAAATGTTGGTGGGTTTTTGTGCAGTGATGCACCAAATAAGTTGAAATAACCAAATACAGTCTTACACCAGATCACTGCAGAATATGGAATTTCTGCGACAAATCTAAACCAAATTTTATAAAGTTTATATCTCTGAGCCCTGGCAGTGTGGCCAGATCTTGAATTAATTCCTATGTAGACCAAAATGACCAAATTATCATAAATTCTCTCCAAAATAACATTGTAGGCTATTTGTAGCATATGAGAGGAGAGAAACCAGTCTGCAAGAACTGGTAAAGTGTTCTCCAAGAAATCTTCCATTTGGCTTCTGTTCTCATTAAAATATGTGTAAATATAAGGAGGAAATTAAGGATTGTTCACAGAAAAATGAAAATGTTAAAAATGTCCCATATTCTGCAGACTGGGAGAGAAATAGTTATTTCTCGCCATTTGCAATTGAAGGGCTCAGAATAACTGTCACAAACTCGCCATTTAAATGACGAGTTTGGACATGCTTTATTACCTGGTATGTAACCATTAATTTACTCAATTTAGCTGAAGGAGATTTTGAATTTATTCCTATTTTCCTATGTAACCATTAATTTAGTTGCGGGAGATTCTGAATCTGCTACTGAGAGTCGGAGAGTAACTGTCTCAAATTAAAATCTCTACTGTACCATGTTACAGAGTATGTCAGTTAAAGCCAATTGGATAATTGGCTTTGATTTCATTCATTCCAAAAGGTCAAAACTCAGATATATGTAATTGGCTTAAAATTTTGAATTAATTGCTATGTTCCCATGTTAATTTTGGCTTGAAATCTTAGAAAAATGAGCCAAATTGGCTTGGCTCAGAATTTTTGTGAAATTTTGGCTTAAAATTTTCCAGCCTCTGAAACATGGTGACTCTGCGGGGACGGGAGTCCATGACAAGAGACGCATCAATTATGCAGACTGGGTCCTACCGTCTTACAGAGTCAGACTGGTCTAATTTTTGTCTTGACAGTCTCCATTTTATTTTGGTATGTCAGTGATAATGTACCTGATTCATGGTGACTCAGACTGAGTTTTGTCCCATTTGGGTGGCATTGCCCCATTTTAGTATGTCTACTGTCTACAGATTGTCCAGTCTGCAAGTGTATTTGGTTCAACATTTTCCCCATTTAGCCACCGAAAATTAATGGTAACATTATACATAGGTGTAAATAGCTAAAAAAAATCCCACCCACAAGTCAGTGGAATTTAGAATTTACCATAAATTTATGAAATACAATCTGGCAGTTTGTAACTCAGTAACTGGAACAGATTAAAATTCTAAAAATAATTCAAAATCTCATGTCTAACTCACTTTATATTTTTAATGTATTCCTATATTGTCATTAATATTTAATTTTATGCTTTTGGCTTGAAAGTTTAAATCTTTCTGAAATAATTAATATACAAAATTTACATGAATTATTCTCAGCTCACTAACCTTCATCTGCCACAGTCTCATAAAAAACTATAGTCACATTCATCAGTGCTATGGGATAATCATCCAAATATTTACTTGCTTGAGGTCTATGTCTGTGGGCACTGTAACTCTTTTTGATGTTGCTATAAAGCTATATGAAATTTCTACATTTTCTTGTAAGTTTAATTAAGAAATATTCATAACTCCAATGTTTGATTTCATTTAAAATTATCGAATGTGAATTGACATTGACAGTTATCCAAATCTTCCAAGCAACACTACAGTGAAAATGAAATGGCTACTGCATCCATTTAATTTTCTCTTTCAATTTAGCCGCTTGTGACCTTTAATAACCATGAAGAACTTTCATTAGTTACAATCTTATACAGAAATTTTTCTCCTGTATTTCTGTAGTAAATTATTTTATAGAGGCAGTCCTATTGCATATTTCTGATTGCAATCATTTTAGTGAAAATAAATTGGTGAAATTGCTGCATAGCTACATTAATTATGAGTCTACATCACAGCTTTGTTTCAAACCCTTCTCATTAACTAGCTACATGTCTATCATGTGTTTATTATAGCTAGGTTTGATCTCCTCAGGTGAATGTCTCTTAATGAGATTTGAAGCCAATTATACAATCTCTTTTTATAATAATAATGTACTAGCTTAGTCTAGCTATTAATTAACAATATTATAATTTAAGTTAAGTTTGTTTTATATTTAAACGGTTTCATTATATTGGCTATATTTAAGTCCTCTTTTACCAAGCTATTTATTTATTAATATCATTTCTGATGTATATTTATTATTTAATACTGCTTGCTTTATCTACTAAACATACTAACATCTCTTGCTTCTGCATAACCAGCAAATGGCTTCTAATTGTTTATCACTAACATTCTTACTCCCTCCTACCAGCTAAACTCCAATAACAGCTCTAACCATCTGTTTGAGACTAATTTGCTAAATATGATATTAAACATTAGTTGAAAATGAAGCAAGGAAATTCTTCCAATATTATAACTCCTCTCAATATTTTCCAAGGAGCACACAGTTAGCATTTAACTATTTCAGATCCATAAAATTATTGGTGAGTAACTAGTTCGTTAATTAATCTTAACTTAATTAATTTTTGTTTCGCAAAAAATTTATATATATATATGCTTATCAATGTGTATGACATGTAATTTATCTGCTCATGATATAAAGTTAAAAATTAGTTTCCTTTTGATTTTAAAACATAGAGGTTTAAAAAGCTATATAATCCCAGTTGACTGGCTTGTTCTTTTTACTTCAAGTGCTCAAAGTAACTGTTCCTGTTCTTTCATTTGGTAACAACAGGATAAAATGTCGCTAGAAAGCTCCAGTGACTATGAAGACGACATTTTCTTGACTCCACAAAACAGTCGTCATGTACTCAAAAACATCGGAGTTACTAACTCCTTTGCATCTTCAGCATCGGTAATGAGAGTTGTGTGATTTTTAAGCAGCTTTATTACTGCTTGTAACTGCTTATTTAAGATGTAGTTTCATTTTCCCTTTTGCACTTTGCAAATTTTAATGATTTGTGTGCATCTAGTGTGAAGGCATGTGAAGTTCTTTCTACCTATTTACTCTTCTGAAGTTTGATTGATATCTGCATGTAGCTATTTATTCATTATGAACTATGGGGCATGGAAATTAACTTCTGTTATTTACTACTCTTTATCTGTAATCATCATGTTATGGGTCTTCTTTTCATTAATTTTTTCCAGCAAAATCAATAGTTAAATTTAAATTATAAGTGACTATGTGCTAAAATAAGCAACTACCCCTTCTTAGCTTGATGAATTGTCTTAGCTGAGCTAAAAGTAAGTGCCAAATCTCTTCTCTGGTCATATACTTGATGGTAAAATGTATTTTGAATCTATATTTCCTGTCACCTCTCCTGCAAAACATTATTTCTAAGTGACTAAATAGTTAAGCTTTGTGGAATTAATTTCTTTTGACTTGTTTCAAGCAAGGCAGTTCCTTGTTGATAAATTATGACTTTTATTTTATCAGCTGTACACATCAGCTAGTGACTTGCCCAACTTAGACTACGCTAGCAAATTTAAGAGGACAATGTCTGGTGTGCTGAGAGCAGCTGGGGAAAATGCTGAGAGAAATGATGATGTGCAGCTAATCTCTCACAATAACCACCCTACAATTGACAGTGAAGACCAACATGAGTTAACGTCTCATCTGGTAAATAGTAGACCCTTGTAGTGTGATGTAGTGTCTGTGTGATGGACATAATATCTAATGAAGGTATTTTTTGTAGAATGGACCACCATATTCATTCACTTTCAAAGATGGCATCAGATCTGTGGATTTTGTACTTGTGTGGGCTAATACAGAGATGCCAGAAGTGTCGCCAAACATGTCTCCTTCACAGCGACAGAAGCAAATGAAGCAAAAAGAACTTTTCAACCAACACTTGGGGAGAAGAACCATGTTTCAGGAAAATCTACAGCGAGAGGGCCTTGAACTAGAGCCTGATCACGTCGCAGAAATTCCTCTAAGGTAAGTATCAGATTTTGTTCAAACATCTATATATTCATCTTTTTTTGTTGGCAGAGATGAAGTCCAGCTCAATACCGAGGGTATGACTGTTATCATTTCACTTATAACTTCATCTATACTTCACAGCCTTTGAGTTTAGTTTTTAATGGAAGAGCTTAGCTATATATTTATATTGTCTGGACAGTTTCTTTATTTTTCAATGGTTTCCTCCAAATGTTCACTTCTACTTATGTTGTTAAAAGATTCAATTATAATTATTTAATGTTCTCACATTTGTGTAGTTTTAGAAAATTATCTTCCTAATTTTTCTACCAAGATATTATAGTGGTTAATTAATTATCCATTCTATTATTTATGTTCTCAGGTTCATGAAAATCCACGCCCCAAAGGAGGTTTGTTGCCGCTATGCTGAAATACTGAAGCTACGAATGCCAATGAGAGAGGTGAGAAAATAGTGCAAAGAAGGTGTTAACAGGTGAGATAATTGTTATAATTTTATATATTTAGTTCCAGAAAGCTCTGAAAGTTAGGTATTTGTGATGAATGCAAGAAATTGGGGTGCTGTCCCTCGGGTTTCGATTTGTTCAATTTTGATTGCAACATATTTTACCACGTTAGGTAATATATTTTTAACACTAGATACTTTGAGTGTAATGCTAGAATTATGCTCTTAAACTATGAAGTCCTAGAGATATCAAAAAAATTATCATTTTTATGATAGGTAGCTACTAGGTAGACTTCATTTACTATCATTTCTCTATCATCCGTGAATGCATTCACAGATTAACTTTTCTGCATCCATGATGATGGTGATAGGTGAATTTTTTCAAGAAGTTACTTCCCTGTGAGACTACTTCTTCAAAGTTCCTTGTATTTATTTTTCTTTTGACTGTCAGGTATATATTGCTTTAAACCCTCTTATATGAATATAAATAAAGATATTTCCAATGGTAGTGAAAATGTAGCTATGCATATTTAGCAATGGATTGTGAAATCACTTTGTTAGATTATTTTGGTAGCAAACTTGGAAAATCATCTTCTTTCAAAATCTTCTGTAGAAATCAAACTTTCAATTGGATAGAAAAATATTTCCTCCCGGTCACGAATCTTGGAAAGTCATCTTTTTCTCCAAATGTTGGGACTAATTTTGTGTTTTAGGCAGCTATGTAGTTCCTATTCTTAACTCACTTGACTATTTCTGTCAAAGAATAAGACCTGAATTTATCCTGCATCCCAGCCGTCCATGTCAAATGAAAGAACATTCCTACATCGGGCTGGGGAGCTGATGAATGAGCTGTTAGAGGAAATGGTACAGCAGTCACAGACTATCATTTGCTTACATGCCTTTTTTTGAACTCCACCACGTGTTTTAGTTATTTGTCAGAGTGAGCCTAATGTGAGAAATTTCCTATTCTGAGTAAAAGTTTTCCATTAAATCCAGCAAGATCTTCTGGGAGTTTCTATTGTGTTCACATCATTGAGAATATTGTTGAAAATAACATTCTTGGTGTATTTTTGCATCTGCACGAGGAGTGTCTGTTAAACATCTCAGCACACCATATCTCATTCCACTTCATTTTTCAAATGATTATCTACAGATATATTAAACGATTAAAAAAAGCAGTTAACACGTGGGTTAGCTAATAACTCATTCTAAGCAATTGGTAGTTACTCTGCCCATTACATGAAACTGACTGTTGTTACCAAGAAAATAATAGCTATGCCTATCACTTATATCACAGATATTAAAATTTCATTTCACCTTTATCTTGGTTCCCCTCCTCCTCTTTCACCTCCTTGTTTTCCCTCCTCTTTAACCTCCTTGTTTTCCTGCCTCTTCTTTCACCTCTTCCTTCCCCCTCCTCTTTCACCTTCTTGTTTTCCTGCCTCCTCTTTCTTCCCTCTCCTCTTTCACCTCCTGGTTTCCTGCCTCCTCTTTCACCTCTTCCTTCCCCCTCCTCTTTCACCTCCTTGTTTTCATACTCTTTCACCTCCTTCATTATCCTCCTCCTTCACCTCCTTTTTTTTCTGTGTGACTAACACTGTGTTTGGATTTTTTCAGAAACTTGACGAGTGTTTCCTGAAGAAGCGCTTCGTTTTACACGTAAGAACATTACTCTAGCTGCAGTTTTATACTGTTGGTAAGAGTTTAGCGTGTAATGATTCTGATAGCTCTGAATGAAAAAAACATTTTAAAATAGGAATTATGATAGAATGGAGCGAAATATATTGTTGGTCATGGCTCAACAGAATTATAATCATCTCTAAAGTGTGTCAATTTTTGGTAGCTAATGTGATTATAGCTTTATAATTTTATAATTAGTTCAACTATGCACATAGTCAATTGTTCAAAAATTTTGTAAAGTTATTTTTAAATCACTTTTTGTTTAAATATAAAAATCACATCAAAGTTATGGTCTCACCTTCTGACAAATTAAAAAAAATCTAACACTTCATATACCGTAAGTACATAATCTTTTCTGTTTATTTTTTTATTGTGTGTAACTCACTCTTGTTGATTCGAACAGTGACTGCAATAAGTTGAAATATATCTCTTTTATCACACGCAGGGTTTCTCAAGTTTTTCCACCAGACTTTTTCATAAGCTCATACTTTTTCAACGAGACTTTTGAATCATATAAGAAAAAACTATTAATTATTATTTATTTTAGTTGGTAGCCATGATACCAAAAATTCTGATGGAAGGACTTGAAAAACCCTGCGTGTGTACGACCCTTAACCTACTTACCAACATTCCCTCTGCCACAGTTCCCCGGTTTGCCAGTGCTGGAGATCACAACACCCGCAGTACTGCAGGACATGGGCGACTTCATCAGCCGCATGTTCAACTTTGTGAAGATTAACCAGTACCAGTTCCCACCCCTTGACAGGCACTTCACTGCTGTGTACAGTCGGGACAAGGAGTACTTGTGAGTAGTGACAATAGTACTTGTGAGTAGTGACAATAGTACTTGTGAGTAGTGACAATAGTACTTGTGAGTAGTGACAATAGTACTTGTGAGTAGTGACAACAGTACTTGTGAGTTAGGAGCACCTACTCTACAATAATGAGGTAGCTACTATTTGTCTTGGTATCGCAGATACCAAAATTTCAATTGTTAAAGTAGGGCAAGTATCGAATCATAGGACAGACCGATTTGTTGGACAAATGAGTTCAAATACCAAAATATAATGAAATTTTACCTCGTACAAGGCCAGGTGATTGGTAGTCAGGTAATGCTGTATTTTGACTATTTTCTTGACAGTTTGATGTAATTTTGAAGCTATCCTTCGAATATTTGTGAAATAATTTGACTGACAGTGAAAAAAGTTAAATTTTATCATTATTTGAAACTAGCAGAAATGGAACCAATATAACAGATGACCTATACGCTCCATGTCACTCTAACAAAATTTGGTGGCTACAGCAGGAGTGTTGCAATATTATGCAATAAACCATTTTCCAAAATGAGGCATGCTAGTTTTATAACGGCTTGTCCAAAAATCATACATAACTTCATCAGATGAAAGATACTTCCAACACAAATTTTATTGAAAATTTACTGAAAATACAAAATGAACTTTAAATATGCAAATGAAATTCAATTCAAGTTTAAATATATTTCTTTAAATCTTGAGTAAAATATTTTGTTTTAATTAATAAGGTTTTTTTTCTCTATCTTTCAATAAGTTAGTATTAAAGTTGCAGGATTCACTTCAAATGCATTTCCTTGTTACAGATTATAAGTTAGTGTCTCAAACTAACTTTTTTTCAGGTTTGACATTAAACCCGACTTTTTTGGTCCTGCAAACAAAGCGCGCATCATTGACTTCATTCTGCGGCGCAAGAAATTCTGTCAGGAGTCCGACTCGGATGACTTTGCCTTTGGGATTGAGAGACTGATTAGTGATGGCACTTACGCAGCAGCCTACGCCATGCATGAGGTAGGAATGGGGGAATGGTGGGTATGATAAACTTGGTACTTTCAGATGTTTAATTACTTTCTGTTAGCTATAGCAAATGAGTTGAGGAAAGTAACTTCAAGGGGGTTAAATTCAGTAAGTAGTTTTACTTGGTCAAAAGGACATCATAGCAGTTACAAGATGAAGAGTGTCAGTCAATCATTAGTTTGACAATCTGTTGTAATGTGATGGAAATGCACTCAGACCTTTTCTAACTTTTTAACTTAATGCATATAAGAAATAAAAACACAATGGAATAATAAGTAACGAGAACCATGACAATAATATTAAATTCCGATTACAGAGAGTTTGCTTCATTTAGTTAGAAAATAATAGTTTTACTATAGCTATTACAATAAATTCTACCTCTGAATGTTTTTATTGTCTTTTTCATCCTTTCTTTATGGGAGGTAATTAATGGTGAAATTATTTCTAATAGTTATTTGTTTTTCTCTGTTACTGACAGGGAGACAAAGACTCTGGCACCAACAAACGGGCTAAACTGTACAAACACTGGGCTTCGATCAGGAACTTTTACAAGTGAGTTGACACTGACTTTGCCTAGAGGGGTGTGCAGTAAAGCACTGAATGGATTAACTTAACCAAATTGATGTTTCAATGAACAGTTGGAGTTATATAAAGCAAAGAGTAATGCTCTATTAGTGGTGAAAGAAAATAGCAAATAACTCGTGACGCAAGAGTCAGTGAAATTTTTTGAAACTATTTGCTATCAAAATTCAAATAAGTGAAAGAAAACTATCGAGAGGTTTTGTATAGATTGAGAAATCGAAAGAGATGATCATAGCAATAATCACTATAATCTCTACTTTGGCAATTGAACACTGATGAAATATTTTGTAAGTCAGAAATAGCTTGATTCCACTTTGGGAAAATTTTATTTTCTGATGCATTTGGTGAAGGAATATTAGTCGCAACAATTCTGGAAATTGAGATGGAGACTGTCTAGTACTAGCCATTGTGATGGAGACTGTCTAGTACTAGCCATTGTGATGGAGACTGTCTAGTACTAGCCATTGTGATGGAGACTGTCTAGTACTAGCCATTGTGATGGAGACTGTCTAGTACTAGCCATTGTGATGGAGACTGTCTAGTACTAGCCATTGTGATGGAGACTGTCTAGTACTAGCCACTGTGATGGAGACTGTCTAGTACTAGCCATTGTAATGGAGACTGTCTAGTACTAGCCACTGTGATGGAGACTGCCTAGTTATAGCCACTGTGATGGAGACTGCCTAGTTATAGCCACTGTGATGGAGACTGTCTAGTACTAGCCACTGTGATGGAGACTGTCTAGTTATAGCCATTGAGATGGAGACTGTCTAGTACTAGCCATTGTGATGGAGACTCTCTAGTTATAGCCATTGTGATGGAGACTGTCTAGTACTAGCCATTGTGATGGAGACTGTCTAGTACTAGCCATTGTGATGGAGACTGTCTAGTTATAGCCATTGTGATGGAGACTGTCTAGTACTAGCCATTGTGATGGAGACTGTCTAGTACTAGCCATTGTGATGGAGACTGTCTAGTACTAGCCACTGTGATGGAGACTGTCTAGTACTAGCCACTGTGATGGAAACTGTCTAGTAATAGCCATTGTGATGGAGACTGTCTAGTACTAGCCATTGTGATGGAGACTGTCTAGTACTAGCTATTGTGATGGAGACTGTCTAGTACTAGCCATTGTGATGGAGACTGTCTAGTACTAGCCATTGTGATGGAGACTGTCTAGTACTAGCCATTGTGATGGAGACTGTCTAGTACTAGCCATTGTGATGGAGACTGTCTAGTAGCTACTAGCCATTGTGATGGAGACTGTCTAGTAGCTACTGGCCATTGTGATGGAGACTGTCTAGTAGCTACTGGCCATTGTGATGGAGACTGTCTAGTAGCTACTGGCCATTGTGATGGAGACTGTCTAGTAGCTACTGGCCATTGTGATGGAGACTGTCTAGTAGCTACTGGCCATTGTGATGGAGACTGTCTAGTAGCTACTAGCCATTGTGATGGAGACTGTCTAGTAGCTACTAGCCATTGTGATGGAGACTGTCTAGTAGCTACTAGCCATTGTGATGGAGACTGTCTAGTAATAGCAAATAGTGTAAAACTGTACATCTAAGATTTAGTGCTTTTCCTCAGTCATATAATCGGGTAATGGATCTTTCTCCACTTAGTCTTAGACTCTTTCCCTGTTATTAATTTCATTTATCTCCAGCTCCAATTGTCAGAAAGCAAATAAATCTATACCACCTAGACTCTTTCTTTCAAATGTTAGATTCTTTCCCCTACTCATACATGGGTTAGAGAGAGTGCTACCCATCTAAGGCAATATCTTATTACTATGACTATCAGTGTATCTCTTAGTAGTTATTTCATTTTAATCTTTATCACTGTTAATTAGCATAAATTCTCCCCAGGTATCAACCTCTGGACCATGTAAGGGAATATTTTGGTGTGAAGATTTCCCTCTACTTCGCCTGGCTCGGCTTCTACACCTACATGCTCATCCCTGCCTCTATTGTGGGTCTCATCTGCTTCATCTACGCCGTCATTACTTTGGAGAACCATCAGCCTAGGTTTGGAAACTATTTTCCTATTTTCACTAGCAACTTCTTCTGTTTTCTCTCAATTTATTTATTTAACTACGGTTTCATCATTTTTCTAAATTACTTGTTGAAATGAGTAGCTATTGATTTTGAAACTTCTAAACTCAGTCATTTGTTCATCTGAACTTTACCACGTTACTATTTTTAGCCACTCTGTACCTAAGAAGTTTAATTTAGGTTATTAGCTATGTCTTAACTAATATCTCTAAAATTGAATGCTTCATCTTCAGTCTTATAGTTATGAATGATCGGGGGTCTAATAATTTTACTTCTTCATTTAAGTACGTTCATTTATCTTTATTTGATTCTTTCCATTTTATCTTTTCCATATACGGTAGCAAGTAATTGTTATCTCATCAAAGTAGCCGAACTCTATTCTAGCATGGGTTTCGTCTTATTCGAAAATAAGATTAATTATCATGATTGCAAGGGATTCCTGGAGCTACGAGAACAATGAATCAAATATTATAATTAACTAAATCCGCCATTGATAATATTCATGCAAGACATTACACAGAAAGGTTACTCAAAGTATTTACGAATTACATTATACAATTGAACACTCAACCAAGACATTTTACTAATCCACACAATAATTAATGAGAGGCAAGAACCCAAGATACTTTATATACTCATTGAGGAAATGGTCAGAGGCTTCGATCAGGTCACAGGGCAGGACATCTCTTCAAACTTAGTTAATCACATCACCAATAACTATCAAGACACCACGGTCAAGGAATGAGGGAGGCTTCCTCGCTGATCTCTAGTCGGGAACTAACTTCTTCTCTAACTTCTATTCCCCTCACTCCTTCTAAATCTCTCTCTCCTTTCTCAAACTAACCAACCCTTTTCTCAATTCTTCAATTTCATTGGACTTCGATAAAATTTGAAGTTCTTTGCTAATCTATTTCATAATCTATCAACCTAAACATTAACTGTTTCCCAAGTTATGTTAGCTGTCACTCTATGTAATAAATCTAGCTGCCTTAATCTAAGGAACTATTCCGTACCTAAACAGTAATCGTGAAATATATAAGGTTCCCTTGTTTCGTCGCCCAAGCTAACATATAAATCCTTTTCATAAACCAAATAACCAAACTGTTACCTAAGTTCTATGTAAATTGTTCCTTATATTCCTGAATATATCATTCCTCATTCCTAAATATATAAATGTACAAATATATATAGCTATAGGGGTCGCATATAGACATTATACAGTTATATCCTATAGATATGTTTAATCGCTATTGTACTTTCAATTGTTGATAAACTGATCAGTTCAACAATCAGTTCATTTTGTTCAATGTTCTCTGCGTTTGAATGATAGTAATAATGTCTCTCCACAGCAAAGACATTTGCGAGAACACTAGTGACATTTACATGTGTCCCCTGTGTGACAAACTCTGTGACTACTGGAAACTAGACAGTACCTGCATACACGCTAAGATATCCTACCTAGTGGATAACCCCGCCACTGTCTTCTTTGCCGTCTTCATGTCTTTCTGGGGTGAGAACTGTGATATATCTACTGTCAGAAATAGACATTTTTAAGATTGATTTACAAAACTCTGCTTCTAATTTTCAATTTCATGTACCGTGTAAATTTCCTTTTTGAATTATGCAATTAGTAAACTTTTTAAGTAAAGTACACTAGCTGTCAAATTTTATCTACTGCATTTCTGAAATTATTGTTATCTTTTTCCTGGTAATGATCAAAAGTTCGAACCATATGGAACTCATATTAATGCTTAAATAGTACACTAGTGATATGATCTATTGCTCTAGTTTTTAC
Organism: Caprella mutica; assembly: GCA_947561585.1. NCBI lineage: Eukaryota > Metazoa > Arthropoda > Malacostraca > Amphipoda > Caprellidae > Caprella > Caprella mutica. Next base: position 69,750 of record CANNZV010000168.1, read on the forward strand.
TAAATACCATTGCTTTGATATTGGAAAAGTTTCTTCCTTCTGCATTGCAAATCATTTTGCTTATCTTCCCCTGTGGGTACATTGAAATGTTTCCTCTCTTCACAGCTGCTCTGTTTCTGGAGTTGTGGAAAAGGTACTCTTCTGAGATAAGTCATCGATGGGACCTTACAGGTATGAACACGCTTGGTAAACCAATAAATGGTCCTTCACATGATATAACATGCCATTGAAAGAGAACCATGAACCAGTTCTTAAGAACCAATAATATGTCCAATTAGGTCCACTTAGTGTCTTGGAAATAATTTAAACAAATTACACACAGGTTAGGTTTCTAATGAATCAAAATTAAAGGTTACTCCGCTGGTAACACTCTGGCCAGGAAATTTTAAGTACAACAATTATTATCCCCAATATGATTAGGCTTCTCTTCTACAAATGAGAGTTTAATAAATTTGGTTGTTTTCAGGATTTGACATCCAGGAGGAGCATCCCAGGCCGGAATATCTAGCGCGTTTGGCTCACATTAAGAAGAAGACTGTGAACATTGTTACTAAAACCATAGAGCCAAAACCACCATTTTGGACCATGCGCGTCCCCGGTGTGCTGATCAGTGCTAGCACAGTGCTATTGCTAGTGAGTGCTTATTGTGCTAGGTTTTACATCTCATTATTGTCAGAATAATTAGAGGAGGCAATTACTCTTGATTGCTTGATCAGAAAACCTCATAGCTAAATGATGTTAAAGTCTTGGTTTAAATGGCAAATAGCAGAGTAATGAAATTAACTATCAATATAAGGAGCTACATTAAACTAAAATTTTTAACTCTTAAATGTTGTTGAAGCAGTCAGTCATGTTTTTTTGGTCTTGATATGTCATACATTTCCACATCTTTAAATTTGTTTCTCAAATATAACCCCATATTTGATTATATAATTTATAAAAAGTTCCTAGTCAAATATTTTATTTCTTCAACTTGCCAACTCAAAATAATATATTCTAATTGATCGTTCTGTTTTAAGGTTTTCATGGCCTTTGTGGCTGTGTTTGCGGTGATTTTGTACCGTATGAGTATGATGGCAGCCCTGAGCATTCACGGTGACATCATCGATAACTCCTACGCTGTCATTTTCACCTCTGCAACTGCTGCCTTTATCAACTTGGTGTGCATCATGATATTCAATCTGGTGAGTTAGTTCATTCTTTCTAGACGCAGGTAGAAGGGGCTATTCACACTTGGAGTTTATAAAATTGTTTCTTATAGAAAGTAGAAAATAGTATTCAGTATTTTTGTAACTAATGATATGCTTTCAGAACTTTTCATGTGTTTCATCTTTTAGAATATAGTTACCGAGTTTAGAATTTCTGATTAGGACTAATTTTTTTTTTTTTTACTTTCGATATTACATACACACTTGATATTCCTGATAGACTACTATGGCTCAAGTGAGTATTTAGGCATTATTGAGATACTTTGACTTTCAGGTGTACGCACGAATGGCAGAGTACCTCACTGAAAAAGAACTCCAGAGAACTCAGACTGAATTTGACGAGTCCCTGACTCTAAAGATCTACTTGCTTCAGTTCATTAACTTCTACACCTCCATTTTCTACATCGCATTCATCAAAGGTAAGCTGGTGGGAAGGCCTAACAAGTACAACCGCTTCTTCGGTTATCGTCAGGAGGAATGTTCACCTGGTGGTTGTCTGTTGGAACTCTCGGTACAGCTCGCCATGATCATGATAGGCAAGCAGGCCATGAACACGGTCTTTGAAATGATTCTACCTAAGGTGTGGCAGTGGATTAAAATGCTCACGGTGCTGAAGACTAAGAGGGACAGAGCTGAGGACAGTTGGCCTCAATGGGCAAAGGACTTCAAACTCAACGACTTTGACCCAAGGGGTTTATTCCCAGAGTATCTGGAGATGGTGCTGCAGTACGGTTTTGTTACCATTTTCGTTGCTTCTTTCCCTCTTGCTCCATTATTTGCCTTTCTGAATAATGCTCTGGAAATTAGACTGGATGCCAAGAAACTCTTGACCCATTACCGACGACCAGTTCCACAGAGAGTGAAGGACATCGGTGTTTGGTTTAGAATTCTAGACTCCATTGGCAAATTTGCAGTCATTACCAATGCTTTCATAATAGCATTCACATCAAACTTCATACCCGAACTGGTCTACAAACATGTCGTATCTGAAAACGACAACTTGAATGGCTTCCTCAACTACAGTCTGGCTGTGTTTGACGTTAAGGATTACCCTGAACAGTACCGTCCCGAGAGTCACCTGAATCTTACCATCACAACGTGTCGTTACCCTGACTACCGAAACCCACCCGGTGATCTGCAGTATAAGTACGCACCAATATTCTGGCACATTTTGGCAGCGCGATTAGCTTTCGTTGCAGTTTTCGAGAATGTGGTGGCCATTGTAATCCTTCTAGTGAAATGGCTAGTGCCGGACACACCCACAGCCCTCAAGGAGCAGATTAGGAGAGAGGCCTACATGACCAATGAGTTGATAATGGAGCAAGAGCTGCAGATGGCACGAGGAGGGCTCACTTCTAACGACTCTGAGATGAGACTGAGGAGACAAACTTCAGGAGGAGGAATGCCTAGAAGACCTTTTAGTGACGGTGACGTCATTAGGGAGGAGGATGAGAATGGAGGCACTAACAAAACAATGGTGTAAGAAACACACAGTAATGATGCTAACTACATCATAACTAATGTACTTTATATAGTTAGAGTGTGGCCAAATAAAGCTCCCTTAGCAACTTCTATCTTATATCTCATTAGTCTAAACATTATCAGGTATATACTGATTTAGGGAAGTACTCTAAAGGCTTGTCAAAGATTTCAATGGTATTTTCCTACCAAATAACCATGATATTTATTTTACTAAGATCCTAAAGATATTGTTAAATCTAAAAACACGATAATTACGCAGGATATGTTTCTAATACAATTCATATATGATATGAACGAAGAGCAGCCGTAGGATCGACAAAGAAACCATTGTGTTGGCTACATCCAATTTTAGGAGTTGAATCTCAAAGTTTATTTTCAATAAAAGTATCTCCATCACTACAACTTTAAATATACATAATGTTTACCCGGGTAGCTTTTCTGCATCCATGAGCATTATCACAAATATATGGGAGGTGACTTTGTTCATGGAACCGCTTTCCTTTCTGACTGCTACTAGAGCCCCTTTTATTTATTTGGTACCGAACCGGACGTTAAACCCCTACTGAATTAATATAGAATAATGTTAACCTTTGTTTATTATAACTGCATGTTGCTATTGATTTTTGAAGCACCTTTTGATGAATTATTTTTATAGTTATTGCACTTTCCATTTTTCTACTGATCTTTTTTTTCTTATATACAGTTTTTTCTGATTTATTCGATTGCTCAGGATTCTTTTGAATATTAACATTCTTTTTAGTCTTTACGTTGGGTTACTCATTTGTACTTAATAAAGTGAGATATTAATTCAAGCTTTTGTTACCGAATGGTAATGTTCTGATAAAGAGGAATCTCCTTAGCAACCGAATGTATTTTATTGGTCACAATTACCTTCTAAGTGTTTTATCTCTATATTAGTGTGTTTTATCTGTTGTTGGTTTTTCTGTTACTTTATTGGCGATAGTTTAAAAACAGCTTTAGAACCTAGACCTTGGTGTTTAATTGAAATTATATATCTAATTAATGGAACCTAATCTTATCGATGTTCAATGAATTATCTAGCTAATATGTCAAATCTAACCATTATCTAGTAAAAACCAAATGGCTATATTGGAAATTATTAACTTGCCATTATATAGACTAATATTGATTAAAAATTATAATTTTAGCTGGATATCGTTACATAAAGTTTTCTAATTATGATAAGCATTTAGTGTTTATAATTAATTGTCTGACATAAGAGTAAAAAATAAATCAAATGATTGATATTCTAAACTTTGCATTAAGAAAGTAGAATCTTGCCTTCCTAATCATAATATGGCCGACTCAGTGTCTAAAATACTATAATGATTGTTTGTTTAGATGTTGTTTATATATTTTATTTGTTTAAAACTTTAAATACTTCTAACTGTAGAATCTCTCTTATACCTTAAATGTAGAATATAATGAAAAAAATTAACTTCTTAGTATCAATTTATTCTCTAATTACACTTCAATGTGCTGTGGTAAATGTATTCGTTGTGGAACATTTCTTTTCAATACTGTCTTATTAAGTAACTTATCCTGTATTTAATTCGCATGTTAATTGGTACTTTACCTTAATTAAATTCTTATTTGCAGATTGAAAAAATTTAGCTTTTTAATAATTTATCTGTTCCAACTTCAATATTTAAATCAATGACTTCTTAGACTCCTATTACTCTCTAATAGGCAGCTCAGGTATAACATGAACATTACAATAAGAGTCTCATATATAGAAATATTAGTTTCTGATATAACTACAGATAGTTAGATGTCATATATTACCTAGCTAGAGATGCTTTGCTGTGAACTTTCTTGGTAGATATTATAGTCATAGTTTATATAAGCCATTTCAATGGCAGTTGATTTATTAAAGGAGTTCGTTTTTCGAAGTGGTTTATATATGTACCAACATTTGTAAGCTAAATTCTAAGCCTCTCTAATTCACCTAGGGTAAAATGTGATGCCATGTATTAGAATGTGCCTTCAGATTCATGTAAGTTAAATACTTTAAATTAATGTTACGAATGATGTAGCCATATATTCATTTAGACTATATCCCCTTACAGATGATCTGATTAAATTAATTACGGTGATGTACTAGTACTACCATATATTTCAGTCTAGTTTATTTTATCCCTACCCATTTCGTTAGTTAAACCTGTGATTTTTCCTTCTTTTTATGCTCATAACTAGGGTTGTGACGATGTGCTTTTAAAATCATAGATCTTAAGAATATATAAAGGAAATGGTATGTAATATGATATACTTTCAGTCTATAATATTTTCAGAATCTATGATTTTAGAAGCATATTGTCACAAACCTACTCATAACATTAGTAAATCTTATAAATATGGATTCTAGTGTCTAGATCTGATTTCTTGTAGTTAAAGTACCTACTCTTAAGTTAAATGAACAACATAAATGATTCAAAAGAGTGTAACTACTTTATTCATAGTTTCTACCCATTCATAACTAAATGCATGTCTTGGTTCAAGTTTAAACCTCATTTAAAATCAGGCTAAAATATTTCACTGGTGTAATTTGAATGTTTTCTTTGTATTTTCCTAATAAATTGTTCTGCGCATATAATATGCCTTCATTTCACCTAAGCCCCCAGGGGCTCTATCCTGAAGCTGTCTGTGGTGAGTGGAATAGATAGGGAGTGGCGTCCCTTGGGCCCCAAACTGTTGTAATATAGATTGTCTTTTTTCATGTTTTTTAACGCTAGTTGAAGTTTTAGAGGATAGCGCTAGGGTTAAGCTCTTCAACTAAGAGGTCTTATATTTTGTGTTGTGTTTTTTTTAGATAATAAAACAAATGAATTTATTTAAATTCGATATTTAAGTTTCCTCCGAATAGTTATCACATAAATAACAAAAAATGAGCTGCATCTTCTAATCTGAAAGGAGAATGAAAATAATTAGCACACAAGTTAAATATCGATAATTAGTGGTTAATTCAAATCTCTTAATAATCTTCTTCTTCTTCTTTAACCCATTCCAAGCGGCAGTAGGTGAATGGAAGGCAATAAAAATCATCTATATATAGTCACAGCCGCTATTGACTGTCTTCAGTTTTAACTACACTATTTAGTTACTCCGCTAAATCATGGAGTCTAATAAGCGTCTATATATAGACGTTGCCGCTTGTTGGTTATACATAGAATCTATATATAGATTGTGCCGCTTGTTGGTGGAGTGACATATGAGTTTTGTATTGTTATTGAAATAGTTGAACTAAAGGTAAGAAAAAGTGAAAAAATTAGAGTTGCATAAATTGAATCAAAGTTACTTTTATAGACATATTTAAATAAATAAAATAAATTATCATAAAATAATTCAAAAATGGTTATCCTTTATTTCATTTTTACTGTATTTTTCTAGTATTTATTTCATTGTTGGATGGACAATGTACTCAACACTAAAAAGATTTACATCTTTTTATTTCAAATGCATCATCTTTCCTTAGAACTGACATACAGTTTGTCCTTTAGCCAATCCTTCTCTCCAATCATCTTATTTGAGTTGCAGCGGATGAGAGAATTGGACTCTTTTGAAGGGTCAAAGAGGACCTTATAAAGTTTTCATCAACTAGTTATCTCATAGTTCTGGTAGCTACTAAAACTAGTGGTGTTTGCCTTTTATATCAGGTATATCCTCTCCTTAATTCTTATGGGAATAAGACAGTTGCTTTTTCTTCCACTCCTTGTTCGATCAGATGAGATACATCTTTTTTTTGAAAAAAAAGTCTTCATTCAATTGACAGTGTTTGCAATAACTAATGATGCTTTTCTTGCTCGGTTCATAGCAATTATTACTTTTTTTTATCTGTGTGCTCGCCCCCTTGTAAAGCTCTTGCTACTCAGTTTCAAATAGAAAAATAGTCTTATTGAGAAAAATATACCTAAGTTGGTTTATACGATTGGTTATAAAAGTGTAATTATTACTCACCACTCTCTTGTTCCTCATCGTCACTCTCTGACTCCGAGTCGAACCACTCCAGATCTTTCCTGTTGAGAGCCTTTATTGTACGCCACTCTTCCATCTTACTCAGATCTGCAATGGGCAAACGGTTAGAACATTGCAGGCAAGGTATTAGTGAACAGTAGCAACAATAATGAACATGGCCCTAATATTTAGCTACTAATAGTTTATAACAAAATACAGATATAATTTAAGTAGGAACTGTGAACTCTGGAAATAAGTAAAACCCAATGTTTTCAGAACAGTAGAATTATTAAAGGTGATTCAAAAATTTAGTAGATTATTAGTTCAGTTCAGTAATCGAGTTACTGAAAGATAGTTTAGTAGGATATATACTTTTTCTTAAGAAAAGTTTGCCAAACAACCTAGTGACTCTCATCTCTCTCACCCAGACTGTAGAAGTCATTGAGCGTGAGTTGTTTCTCCGCCTCTTCGTACAGACCCCCATAGAGGTAGAGGCACCCCCTCCTCACACACACACCCCCAGATATGCGGGGTGGGGGTACGAAGAGACCCTTTGTCCTTCTCACCAGGGTGGCGCCAAGCTCATCACCCTCAGCAGCAGACTGACTGCTGGTGCCCACTGTTTGGGTCAGCTGAAAAAGGGGGGAGGAGAAATTAAAATGATAAATTATTAATAAAGTTATTAAATAATTTAACATCACAGTTACTAGGCTGAAGCTTTCCTAATTGACCTAAATACACAAAGGCAAATATTGACTTCTACAAACTATGACAAATAGCTCATCTGATTTATAATTAATTTAAGAATGACAATCATTGTTATCACAGTTTTATGGATTATTTACATATCTTGCTTTTTATTCTATATTATTTCTATTCATGGAGTTCTTTAGTAGGTAATTTTATGAAGCTTACAAACTGAAAGTGAAATGTTCCTATATTGTTTTCTCACCGTGAAAACTCCATCAGTCTTTACAATCTCTGTAATCTCCTCCTCCTCTTCTTTCTGCTCCTCTTTGTCCACCTGCATCTCACACAGCTGATCTGCTACCTCCATTGCGTCCTCTTTATCATCCTCTGCTTTTCTTCTCCTTTTCTTCTTCTCCTCTTCCTCAGCGTCCTTCTTTCCAGTAACATTCACTGGAAATTATAGCACTAAATTAGACAATTTGGTGCAGAGTGGTGGATAAAATAGCAACTCAAACTTAGAAGTTCTCTGTTTGCAAACAAACTCCATGGAATAATGATACCTCATTCATTTCTATCTTATATCGTGTTCTGTTGATCTAAAATAGCCAGGGATAAGATCTAGCAGTTTTCATTGAATGACAATGTCCTCCATGTCAGTTGCAGTTCAAACTAAAAATTTACAGGAGGTAGTAACTCTCAGGCTGAGTCTTAGTAGCTACGACTATTGTATTTTCATTTCAACCAATATAGAGAGAAAACAAGGAGTTTATTACTAACTGTGGAAATTAATATATTTCTCTATATGATCTAGATTGTTGAACTATCCGACAATTGGTAGCATTTCCTACATTGAGCTTTAGAAAGACTATTCCACACCAAATTCTCTAGTTTTTTATTGCAAAGGTAATATATTCTTTTGTTGAACTCACATTCACTCCAGTGTCCCTTGTTCATATCCAGCAGGTAAAGTTCATCAAAGAACTGTCCCTCCATCTCCTCATCGTCATCCTCATCACCCTCCTCCTGGTCATTGACTCCCCCAAAGAGGATGGCTCTGTCCTCCCCCCACCCCCCTGTGGTACCAGCAGTCACACACCCACTGAAGGCAAAGGAGCACCTCAGGGGCTCTGGCTTGTCACCACTCTGCTTCACACTCACCCACTTGTACTTCACACCAGTAGTGTCATGCTCTGCAAAACAATGAGAACAATTAACAGCAGGAATATTAGAAAATCTAATTATTTCGAAAACATTGCAACATAAGAAAAAACTAAATATTTATAGAAACTTTAAATTTATGATAACAGTAACTCTCCCAATAGAAATTAAGGAGTAACTTAATAGTTCTTGAAATAGTTTAGATACCTGAGGCATGAGTCTATTTGTAATTATAGCTCAGTCATTACTACATCAAAAGTTATATTCACACATGTATGCTTTTGTCGAGAGATCATAGACAAATGTTAAGGCAGATAAACTTACTGTCTGGCTGTAGGTAGAACATGTCAGTGTGTGTGACACCAGAAGCCTCCTTCTTTCCGGCAGATTTTACCCGACTGTAGCCTCCGTAAATAAGAACTTTTCCATCACTCATGGCTGCCATTCCACAAGCAGAGCGAGGGGCTGGCGCATTGCCACTCACTTCCAATTTCTGCCATTTGTAATTCTCTAAATCAAATGCAAAAACATCATTGTAATATTTGAATTCATAGCCATTGTCGTGGAAACCACCAAAGACTATGAGTTTCTTTTTGCTAGCCACCATACGGTGACCACTGCGCCCTGATGGCCCCTCCTTGGCAGAAATCTTATCCCATTTCTTGGTGGCAAAAGAAAATAGCCAGAGGTCTTTATAGTGGTAGAACTGAGACTGAGATTTAGATGTGAATTCTCCTCCGAAAACAAACATTTGACCACCATTCTGTTGACACAAACGAAAACACACAAGTTTACTAGCTATAGCTAATAAACTATCAATAGAAACATCTCTGAATGGTCGTACACACGTAGTGCTTTTTATCCAATCAAGATAGGGTGAAAAGTATAGAACACGTAGGTTGTTAAAAAGTCTCAGAATTTCGGTGAAAATTTTAAGTATCTTTGAAAAAGTAGGAGCTTAGAAAAATGTGTGGTGGAATGACTTAAAAACCCTGCGTGTGTAGAACCAGTATTGCAATGTATTACCTGTGGTACCGTGACAGCTTGATGTGAACATCTGGGAGGGGGTCCACCAGGACTTATTATTCTATGCCAGCGATTCTGTTTTATTGTATATGTGAACAAATCATTGTACACCAACGTCTGAAAACAGTGAACAGTTAGTGAAGAACTCTCGACTAACTAGACATAACAAATAAAAATGTTAACTTATAAACCGATTTGATAGTACAGCCTGAATGTGTTTCATTGAACAGTTCTAATTAGCAATGGTTATAAGATTGTAACACATTCTAAAAAGAAGACATTATAGTTACAGAAGTGAGAAAAATGCACATCTTTTTTAAGTTCCACATCTTCAGTCATATAGAAAAACTAGCTATATTATAATTAAATTAAATAAGAATTATTAATTAATATATGTGTACGGAGGCAGCAAATTATTTAATAAACAAGTCTCATTGAAGAGATGATGAGCGGTTGTTTTGGAAAGTTTCCTACAGTTCTTTTCTAATTTTCTGAATGTAGCTAACTCACTAGGACTAATTGATTAGTCCTAGTTTTGGAACTTTCCAAAACAACCGCTCACCATCTCTTCAATGAGACTTGTTAATTAATATATGTTGAGTATTTTCTTATATGAGCAAAGATGTGGAAGTGACCAATAATTCCTAATTTACCCTAGTGGCTAGTACATTCACTTCACTGACCTGTGTTCCATTGAAGTGTTCTCCCCCGAACAGAATGAGTTGCTCCTTTTCAGGGTGAGGTGTGAGACTGAAGGCAGACCTCTTACTGGGTGCTTCCTTGCACAGCTCCTCTACTATCTTCTCCTGCTGTCTGTCCTGCTCTGCAAACTGAGCCAACAGTGTGTCTATATCTTCCTACAGAGAGAGAAGGAAGTTAGATCAATTGTAGAATATATTCATAGGTGAAATATAATAAAAATGAGCAGTAAAAAGAAATAGTATTGACTACATTTTGAACAGACAAAAAGCAACAGAATTCGCTATTAAAAGGCAATCTCCCGCAGCTACGCATTTCTAATAAAAAATTCATTTATTTATTTCTAAACACACACAAAGGAACAGGTTGAACAATAGTATGTACTACATTATATAAGAAACAGTTTTTGCGGCCTAATTAAGCTTTCGCTTCTGAGGCAACCTATATAAACTAAGTCTTGCCTTAGTTTATATACGTTGAAGATAGAATCTTCAGTTGTTCAAGTAAATGTTTAGGTAACCATATAAGTTGATAGAATATGTTAAATTTAGACTAAAGCTAATAGAAAAAGAACTTAGTTTAACTAGTTTCTATCCCTCATTCACAACATCTCTATTTTAAGATATTTTGTAAAAAATATATAATTTAGTAACTTAGTAACCATCTTACTTCTCCTTTAGCTTTCAAGTCCTTCTTGATCTTCAGATTCATCTTTTTCTCAGTTTTAGCAGCAGTTTTCTCTGCCCCTTTAACTTTCTTTTTATTGTCTTTTTTACCCATTTTGAATATATTTCACTAGGAATGTATCTGGAAAAAACAGATAAAAAATAGTTATATCATTGAATTAAAAAAGAGGTTTCACCACTACAGAAAGTAGTTAGAGGTTTCACCACTACAGACAGTAGTTAGAGGTTTCACCACTACAGACAGTAGTTAGAGGTTTCACCACTACAGACAGTAGTTAGAGGTTTCACCACTACAGACAGTAGTTAGAGGTTTCACCACTACAGACAGTAGTTAGAGGTTTCACCACTACAGACAGTAGTTAGAGGTTTCACCACTACAGACAGTAGTTAGAGGTTTCACCACTACAGACAGTAGTTAGAGGTTTCACCACTACAGACAGTAGTTAGAGGTTTCACCACTACAGACAGTAGTTAGAGGTTTCACCACTACAGACAGTAGTTAGAGGTTTCACCACTACAGACAGTAGTTAGAGGTTTCACCACTACAGACAGTAGTTAGAGGTTTCACCACTACAGACAGTAGTTAGAGGTTTCACCACTACAGACAGTAGTTAGAGGTTTCACCACTACAGACAGTAGTTAGAGGTTTCACCACTACAGACAGTAGTTAGAGGTTTCACCACTACAGACAGTAGTTAGAGGTTTCACCACTACAGACAGTAGTTAGAGGTTTCACCACTACAGACAGTAGTTAGAGGTTTCACCACTACAGACAGTAGTTAGAGGTTTCACCACTACAGACAGTAGTTAGAGGTTTCACCACTACAGACAGTAGTTAGAGGTTTCACCACTACAGACAGTAGTTAGAGGTTTCACCACTACAGACAGTAGTTAGAGGTTTCACCACTACAGACAGTAGTTAGAGGTTTCACCACTACAGACAGTAGTTAGAGGTTTCACCACTAAAGACAGTAGTTAGAGGTTTCACCACTAAAGACAGTAGTTAGAGGTTTCACCACTACAGACAGTAGTTAGAGGTTTCACCACTACAGACAGTAGTTAGAGGTTTCACCACTACAGACAGTAGTTAGAGGTTTCACCACTACAGACAGTAGTTAGAGGTTTCACCACTACAGACAGTAGTTAGAGGTTTCACCACTACAGACAGTAGTTAGAGGTTTCACCACTACAGACAGTAGTTAGAGGTTTCACCACTACAGACAGTAGTTAGAGGTTTCACCACTACAGACAGTAGTTAGAGGTTTCACCACTACAGACAGTAGTTAGAGGTTTCACCACTACAGACAGTAGTTAGAGGTTTCACCACTACAGACAGTAGTTAGAGGTTTCACCACTACAGACAGTAGTTAGAGGTTTCACCACTACAGACAGTAGTTAGAGGTTTCACCACTACAGACAGTAGTTAGAGGTTTCACCACTACAGACAGTAGTTAGAGGTTTCACCACTACAGACAGTAGTTAGAGGTTTCACCACTACAGACAGTAGTTAGAGGTTTCACCACTACAGACAGTAGTTAGAGGTTTCACCACTACAGACAGTAGTTAGAGGTTTCACCACTACATCTTTTGCAGCCAGACTGTATTTTTCTCCATTGAAAATAATCCATGTTTCAAATTGTGGCAGGAATTTAGGAAAGTTGCCAGTTTAGTGAGAAAATTGATCCAGGTCACCACATTTAAGATACTTTAAAGAAATTTGACTTCCTAGAGAAGATTTTACACTTGAAAATATCCTTATGCTTCATGTCTGATGCATGTACATCTCTTGAGACTATTTTAAGAGATTTACTTGTTATTTACTTGTTTTTCACTTCATTCCACCTCTAAAAATTCGCCAATATACTGGCGACTTTGTCCATACTTTGAAACATGGAAAATAATATTCTGACAAAGTAGGTGGATTTTCAGCTATTTATTCCTATGTTACCATTAATTTTAGGTGGAAAAATGGGTAAAATGTTGGTGGATCAACCAAATTACTGGAAATTTATGGTGGATTTTTTCAGCTTTTTCAAAAAGTCAGTGGAAATTTGTGCACCACATGCAGATTGACAATAGAACTGAATTTCTCTCCAAAATGTCATATGATGGAATTTTCGATTCTTATAAATTCTCTCCGAATTAACATTATTGTCCGGACCCAGGCCCGTCGCCAGTCTGCAGAATATGGGACATTTAACATTGTTTGTGCGAACAAATTAAAATCCCTAATTTCTTCCTATATTAACATGTATTTTATTGAGAACAGAAGCTTAAATAGAGGATTTCTTGGAGAACAATTTACCAGTTCCTGCAGTAGTCTGGCTGCATTGTAGCAATGTACCACAGTACCATGTTACCAGCCAAGTAAAATAGTATGTCTCATAAACTCACCATTTGTCTCTCCAGCTCTCTGAAGTCTCTGCGGGAGAAGAGACACATTCTGCAGACCCAGTCTGCAGAATGAGTCTCTTCTCCCGCAGAGATTTTATTTTGAGAGACAGTTACTTTCTGACTCTCAGTAGCAGATTCAGATTCTCCCGCAGCTAAATTAATGGTAACATAGGAATTAAATCAAAATCTCCCGCAGCTAAATTAATGGTAACATAGGAATTAATTAAAGATCTCCCGCAGAGATCTCCAATTTCTAAAAATTCAATCAAAAACTCCCGCAGAGAGTCTTGGAAAAATGTTCCATATTCTGCAGACTGGCTGCAGACTGGTTAAAATGGCGAGTTTGGACATGCTTTATTACTTGGGTTTAGCAGTCTGCAGAATGTGTCTCTTCTCCCGCAGAGATTTTAATTTGAGAGACAGTTACTCTCTGACTCTCAGTAGCAGATTTAGAATCTCCCGCAGCTAAATTAATGGTAACATAGGAATTAATTAAAAATCTCCCGCAGCTAAATTAATGGTAACATAGGAATTAATTCAAGATCTCCCGCAGAGATCTCAAATTTCTAAAATTCTATCAAAAACTCCCGCAGAGAGACTTGGAAAAATGTTCCATATTCTGCAGACAGTAGACTGGCCATGTTACAAAGTATGTCCGTTAAAGTCAATTAGTTGGCTTAGATTTCAAATGGTCATAACTCAGATATGTCTAATTGGCTTTAAATTTTGAATTAATTCCTAGTTTCCCATGTTAATTTTGGCTTGAAATTTTCAAAAAATGAGCCTAATTGGCTAGGCTCAGAATTTTTGTGAAATTTTGGCTCAAAAATTGGCTCACAATTTTCCAGCCTCTGAAACATGGGCAATGTAGCTTGGGAGAAAATTAAATATTTATCTCCAATTACAATTTAAAGGTTCAAATTTTAAAATTTACAATCACAAAAACACAAACTTGCAAATATTTTGGCAAGTAAAGTAAGGACACTGGACATACTTCTTTATCATTTATGTACCTATAAATCTATAATGTACCCATAGCCTACATCACTTAGTGAATACTAATATTACATTATTTATCCTATGGACCTATTGAACCTAAGCTAAGCCTATTAGGTAGTTAGAAATAAATATCAATAATCACTTTTATCTAGTTTCTTTTCCTATTATAAATGAGATTTCACTTGATGACAAAATTGATAAACAGAGGGAATGGAGGGATAAACAAATATTTAACTTCACAATCCCACTACCAGCCTACCAGACATGGTAAGTGACTTTGTTGGATTATGATTCAGTGTACAGTCAACAGTGTTCAGATGGTTATAACTGTTTACCACAGTACTGTTTACTATGGTTATAATCACTGTTAAATGAACATCAAGAAATATCTTTTTTTTTATGAATGAGACGGTTTCTCATAGAGTCCACATTATCATAGTTTAACTATCTATTTACTATGAACATTATGCAGTATCCCCTATGAAATTTAATAGCCTTGACATGAGTCATTAATTTTTATTAATACATTACCCGTTCCAATTCGTAGTAGCTAATTTTCAGTTCAAAAAGAAAAATGTACAGTTTGTTGTGAATGTCAGGCAAGTCTGTTCCATGCTGAAAGAAACATCCTGTACCCAGAGATTGATGCCGTCATCGCCCAGCAAAAGCATATATACATTGAAATAGTGCTCATCGATAATCACTCCTTGCAAAACAGTCCCATAGGAATAGCATTGAACTAGTGCTCGAACAAACATATTTATTAGTTAGAGAAGTAACACTTTTGTGTCAGTATAGTATGAAATTAAAACTTCAAAGTAAATATTTCAAATTCTGTTTCCTAGAAAGTGGAGATCATACCAGGCTACCATTTAAAGTTAGTATCCCAATATCCTCAACAATTACAATCAGGAGATCTAAGAAGGAAGCACTCCTTTGGCGTTGCAGTTTTGGATTCTGCGGCCTATTGAAATATTACAAGTGGCAAAAGGCTATACATCCTTGGTACACATGATTAAAGTAACTAGTCATGAATAGGGATTATGCATTTCCTTTGGTGCAGTATATGCACTGGGAAATATGCTGCATATGCAACAGGTTTTATGTTTTTTGAGAAAACGCATATGCATTTGAGAAAACGCATATGCATTTGAGGAAACGCATATGTTTTGCAGATAAAACATATGCACTTAAAGATAATGCATATAAGAAAAGGCATATGCATTTGAAACAGAAAGGAAGGCAATATATGCACTTCTAGCTGTTTATATCTGGTGGGAGGTTGAACAAACACCCTAATTTATTTGTTATATACCTTTAAGTGTTTTATCATTTAGTTTTCCTAATGAATATGATTTTAAATTTTTGTTCGAAAATTAGAGAATATGGTTAACTATATGGCGCCATAAAGCTAAAAGTAACACTCACAGTAATGTAAATAAAGAATAGGATAATAATAGAAACAGATTATAGACACAGGTGGTCAGTATGGCAGTAGGACTTTTCCCCGCATAATAAAATATCAGTAATTTAGGTTATTAAAGTATGATTTTGATAAAACACAAAATTTATCAATAGAAAACACATTTTATTAACAGAATTTGATTCCCGTAATTATGTGCCCATATTGTTCGTTCGATTTTAAGACTGCCTTCGTATTTTCGTATATAATTAGGAGATGCTACAAAGTACGAACATTATTGCAATACTAAGGGTTACCAAGTGTCGCAAGGTGCTCTAAGCAGCTTCGATTTGTTCAGTTATTTAAACTCTGTTGTTTTCTATATCGTGAATTTATTATTATATTTTTCAGTTATACATAAAATGACGATCTATTAACTACTCGTTCAAATTTATGCTTTTCCAGATCATTAATAAACTTTATTAATATTTTTAAAAATTAATTTATTAATTACTATACCTAATAATTAATAAACCTACTATATATTTTTATTACACTAAATATTGACCTCTTTTTTTAGTGTCCTTTATCTAATATGTATATTTAATATTTGTACCTTAAAAATCTTACAATGGTTTAGCCATTATTATGAAAATACCTAAGCACGTTAGAGTGTAGAAACTTTTCGCGTAGTCAGGTTTCAGAACGATTTATATACCGCTTGTTTGCCAGAACAATGTCATAAACACAAAAACTTGTATTTTAGAGTTATCCATATAGACATACAAATCATAAAATGCTGATTATTTTGGTAAAAAAAATCATCATTGTAACTCAAAAATATACCGCTAGAAAGGCTAAATGTCCTAATGATATACCATTAAATGAATGTAGGTACATTACAAGTACTAAAATGCCTCTCCTGAGAAATAGCTGTTTTGAAGTTAAGACACTGTTCTCGCAAACAAGCGATATATTGTCGTACATTTTCCCTAAAATTCTCAAACGAAAACTAATAACCGAGGAGTAACCAATACAAAACTTGTTCGGTTCAAAAAGTTGGTGGTGATCCATTTTCACAGAAAAAAAAATTAAAAAAGGTCTGTTATTTGAGACAGCAGACTTCGGCATACAAGTTCGTTGTCAACGGATTTATTTGTCAAAACTATTTATTTTCGAAAATTAAATATAAAATCGCAACATTAAATTATCTTCCAGAGTCTAATTTTAAAGAAATCCGGCGGGGAAAAGTCCGCGGGCGAGGAATAGTCCGTTTCCCGTGATTATATACCTAGTTTCTGTTCTTAAATAACTGGTAGTCATGAAAATTCACTTCACTAATATAGTATCCTATAGTGCCAACAATATAATGTGTCTTTCTCTGAAACACTTAGGCTTTTTGAAATACTTAACATTTTAAATTTGGAGCATTACTATTAAATGCATAATAATTCATAATATATGCAAATTCATATTAATAATTAATTTAGTAGGGGTTTAACGTCTGCTACGGAACCAAAGGCTATATCGCTGACGTCAAAAAGAAATTAAATACAAGGGACTAGAAGAAGCAGTCAGAAATGAAAGTGGTTCTATATGGAACAAAAATACTTACAACTGTCGGTGACAACACTCATGGATGCAAAAAAGCTACTCAGTGAATGCAGTGACGAAAAGGGACACAAAACAACGATGGCTGCACTTACGAATGGAAGAGGAAAATGAAGAGGTGATAGAAAATGAACCCTACGAGTCTCAGACCTCGTAGTTGAAGAGCATAACCATCCTCTAAAACTGCAAGTAGCGTTAAAAAATGATAAATATAATATAAATGAAAAAAAGACAATCCAAATTACAACAGTTCGGGGCCCCAAGGACGCCACCCCCTTTCTCTTCCGTTCGTCACAGACAGCTTTGGGATAGGCATATTGATAGAAGTATATGCATGCTTATAAATGCATATGCAAATTGGCAAATGCATTTGCATATAGGTAAATGCATTTGCATATTGGTAAATGCATATGCATATTTATGATTGCACACGCATATTTATGATTACATATGCATGTTGATAAATGCATATGCAAATCAAATAAGCATATGCAAAATATTCAATGTCACAACCCTAGTCATGAATCATGATCAAAGATATAAATCAGTGACAGCTGACCATATTAGAGTATAGAGTCGTTTCAAATATTTTTAAATTTTATTTCCTATTGTATATATTTGTTTTCATCATTCTTCAATGTAGACTAGGCAGAGTTTAAAATAGCAAGTGTATGGGATGAAGAAGAAATGAAACTAGAGGCAATTGACAAAGCATCTATTTCCAATAGTGGTGTTACAGCAACATTCCAATACTCTAATACGAAGCACTTTATCAAGGAATGCTACTAACACCGCTAATTAGCGGGACTGCTAAATTAAAATTTATACAGGACATTCATCAAATGGAATTTTACCTAGTTTGAGATACAGCAAATGAAGGATAAAGCTGTATGTACATATAAGCTCTGACAAATAGTGGATATTACCAATGTTTTAATTGAGGGTATTGCTACTTAAAATACAACAACTGAAATACTCTTATCTACTGTACAAAAGAACGCAATGCATGCCGATTTGAAGAAAAATTTATTCTTTAAATAAATAGGTTTGAAATGTTTCAATCAATTTGCATATACTATACACAATCTAGATACACAGGTGAACACAAAAATAAGATATTCGAATATATCATCCAGGTACTAATACATCCCAAAAATGTATATCCTATTTTTAGATATATCCATGCAATGACATTTGGGATAATCAGCATACTAGATATGAGTAGAACATCGATAGACAGCTCAGCTGTTGTTAATTACCTACAATCATGTTAATATAAACAAATCAGACTACACAGAATGTATATAGAGCATTGTATCTTATCGTATAAGTTAAATGTTATTATATATAAACAAAGACGAAGAATATCCTATCAGGCATATCGGGAGGTTGGGAAAATAGCAATTTAGAAGTTCATCTACATGTTTAGAAAATTTCTACACCAGAAATGGTATGCACATACTTCTTGAACTGACACTTAAAATGCAAGGGGATCAATAATATGCACCAACAGAATTAATAATGTAAAAAGAACTAAAAAAGCAGGGATGTGAGAGGCGGTAATGGGGATAATGATTCATTTTCCCCATCACCGTCCCTTCACTGTACAATAATTCTAGTCACAGAATGGTAAGACTGATAAAATCAAGGAATCGCACAACGTAAATGCTTTGGGAGAATATAAAAGATATGCGTGGAACTGATAATCATTGATATTGAAGAGAAATAGATTTCTTTCTTAGCAGATTATGCTCTAGTGTTAGTAACAGTCCAAAAATGGTGTCCACTTTTGCTCCACCCATTCACTGTACAAAATTAAGTGAACAAATGGGAACACTCCATCCAGGGTCACGGACATTTCAGTTATTTAAAGTGAGCTTCCAAACCTGAAAATATAAATAATGTTCGTTATTTTGGGTAAAATCGAAGAAGGATCAGGCAATATATTTGTCTTAAAATTTTTTAGAAAGTGTTGAAATTACAAGTTTTTCCATGTCTAATCTAAAGCATATGAGTTGAGATAACAATAATGGTTTAATATCTACACAACATTACCCTGTAACTACCTAACATAATACCATTTTGCTAAGTTACTGAAATATGAACACAAAGTTGAAAATTGATTACCCGTCTACTAATTACAATTCCACTCTAGTCAATTAAGAGCCCAGCAAAGAGCACAAAGAGATAAAGAGTAGCACTCACCATGAAGAAGAGAGCAGCTCACCAATTAAATTAATATTAGCCAAGGGCTAAAATTAGCTTTAATTCAATGTAATTCCAATCTCTGAAATAGAAGCACACGCCATCAGATTTGGAATAATTTAGGAACATTTTAGGTTAGGTTAGCCAATTGGAGGAGTGTATTAGCCCTTGGCAAGGGGCACACCAATGCCACTGGAGTAGTTATTGACTCCACTGGCATTAGTTATGCCCTCTCTATGATGCTATCTTATAACAAGTGAAAGTCACAAAAGCTGTAGCAAAGCAAGTAAAACATTGAAGAAAACAAACTCTACGAATATTCCCTTTTAACAACAATGAACAGTGGCCGATTTAGCATCACAAAATATTCGTGATGGTGCCGTTAAAAATGACAGCATTCTTAGTATATCAATTCTAAGAACACTGATATAAAATTCAATAATTTTTATCTTGGTTCATCTTTTGCTCAAATATTTTCAACTGAATCAAATTTAATTTAGTTTTGAAACAGTTTGAGGCTTCTTCACACATCACCGGTATCCGTCCGGTCCGTCTCAGTCACTCTCCTCTCAGTGATTCGGTGTCCGTGAAAAAATATATCGTTACATTAATTTCAAGGGACACATTCACACAGTACCGGCTCTGCTCATTGATAAAAAATCACTGACTGGTGACGTCAGGGCCGGATCCCGGTGATGTGTGAAGCAGTCTTTATTCGAACTATTGAGAATGATTTAGTATCCATGCTACGGGCAAGTTGCTTGCCAAGCGTATTATAGGCTAGTGTGACTGAAGGGCAGCCACCGCTCTTTATAATATTGACTGCTGCTTACCTGCCATTAATTCAATGTTGTATAGTAATTGATTAATGAATTACACACTCCCAATTAATTTTAAGACCCATGAGAGATAGGGAAACAAAGTAGAGGTTAATAGATATAAAATTAAGTTAAAAAGGACGGTAAACACACCAACAGAAATGATGAAATTTGACAACCAAAGGACCTTGACCAATCAAAACAGAAGATATTCGGATATTAATCAAGATAATAGATGTTGAGGTAACTTGCAGAGTAAAAGATACATAACTAAACATAGACTAAGGAGTCAGGTACATAATCTAGAGCAGTTACAAAGAAAGTCAAAGACAGAATGAAGTCTGACGCCTTGAAGTGGGAAGTAAAAAGATAAATTCAAAGTTAATGGAAATTAATAGTAAATCCAACATGAAATAGATTTAACATGTTAACAGCCATGCCTGATATTAGAGGTTTGCCACTAGCGCCATGGCTTTGCTGATAATTACTGAAAACAAAGCTACTTTTTGTAAAAATCACACTTTTTTGTGATATTTAGAAATTCTCAGTATTGTACTTGAGCTAGGCACTATTGTAATATCTATAATCCTAAAAATGTAATGATAAAGTGAATTTGAAAATTGTTTCCATAAAGTGGAAAATGTACCACCGGTGGTACATGTGGCAGTTAACGTGTTAATATACTATTAGAAACTATTTATATTTCAAGAATGTAGAGTATAAATTCTAGTAGATTGATATAGATTCCCTTTATACTGATATGTTTAGTCTGTATATTGTGTGACTTATTAATAGTGATAGGAAGAAAATATACCATATCTTATTTCTAGGTTCCAAATGGTGGCCAGAAATTTTGGTCTCAGAATTATAAATGACCTTAACATAAATGACAGTTATGTAGTTTGCTGTATCAACTAGTTTGCTGTACTGCACACTCCATGATTATTTAATGACCAGGCAGGGGGGTTCGGCACTCCCCCCTATACATCTAATTCATAAGTTATATTTATACCCGAGACCGAATATTTTAAGACAGGTTTTTCCACCCAAATCAAATGTTGAATAAATGTCAATAGCTACATGTCGAAATTACTTATGTTACGTATCATTTTATAATGGTTCATGACGTCATCCGCTTTTAATAAATACACTACGAAATATAAGTATCCAAAATTAACTTTTTCTTTTACTATTCTTTAATAACACCATTAAAACTGAGACCGAATTTTCCGAGACCGTACTGAACATATGTTGAGTAACAAAAAAATGCAAAGAAGTTTCTACACAACAAATACCACCCAGTTTAAAGTAGAAGAAAGTTAGCCAACACCAAATATGAAAGAGAACACTAGAAACCTTTGTAACTAGATCGTGCTGCTAGGTATGACCATAGTTACTCACCTAGGGCAGCTTCAGAAGCGAAGTAACGCACGTCAATGTCCGAGTCTTCATTCAGTCTGTCTAGGATGGGCTTCACTTGTGCATTCAGGATGCTGGAGAAACAGAGTTGAATTTAAATTAAATGATGCTCTAGGAAGAATATCTTTCATTTTGATTTTAGACTTTCATATAAGGAAAGTCATTCAGTGCTCATATCATATGAATTAGTTGTTAAGTCACAACTGATAGTGTAAAATGCTGATAAAATATATCACCTAATGTCAGATAATGCATGGAATAAATGTGCTTTGTGTACTCACTCTTTGTCTATCTGTACCCCTATAATGTGGATAGTCTTTGCCACGTTGAACCTGACATTGGGGACATTGTCGTTAGCTAGAGCCAGTACTGTGGGCAACAAAGTCTTGGTGGTGAGCTCCTTGCCACACACATCAGCCACTACATTGATACAAGCAAGACACGTCATGCGGTGCAAGTAATTGCCATCTCTGAAGAAAAAATATCACATACAATCAAATGAAACTGAACATGAATAAGATCTATTTTTAAAATGTAAAAACTAATCAAGAAGATGATTCTTTCATTATCAAATTATCTAAGAGGTTTTTCAAAGAGACTACACAAGATAACACACCTGCTCATGGAGGTGATCTTAGGCAGAACATTAGTATTGGCCCAATCGTGACCGAACTTCTCAACAAGTTTCTTGAGGTTATTAGTAGCAGCTTCTCTGATAGCATAGACATGATCAACTAGCCAGGTCATGCAGAGTTTGGACAGACTCTGGTTGAAGAACTCCACTCCCAATTGACCAGCTAAGAGGGGCATGTACTCTATGATTGCAAGGCGCACTCTCCACTTTGCGTCCTCAGCCAGTTCCACAATAGCAGGCAGCAGACTCTGGGACAACTGCTGAATTCCTATGACTTCATTCACACAATCTAGGTTGGAGATGATATTGAGCCTCACTTCAGGACATTCATCTTTCAGCTGGTTGAGGAAGAGAGGGAGTAAATGAGAGACTGTGTTTTCCTTGCCAAGGATAGGAGAGAGGCCCATGATAACACCAGCCAAAGCAGACTTCACATGCTGGTTGGTGTCTCCAACCAGATCTTTGACACACGGCAGGATGTTGGTCATTATCACAGTTTCTTGCACAGAAGGATCTAAATTCTGACAGAAGTCTTTCAATTTTCCTGCAGCTGCAGCACGAACCTCTGCTTCGACATCCTTCAGCAAGCTCTGGTAAGCAGGTACCAAATCATTACGGGTGATTTCCTTACCAACTGCATTCTGTAGCTCAATGAAGCTATCAGCAACCATATACCTAACCCTCCAAGACTTATCATCTGCAGCTTGTCTGAGCGTACCCATGACTAGCTGCTCTGTGTCTTCCTGCTTCAAGAGACTAGCCATGCTTACACACGCCTTGACAGCAAGTAGCCGCACAGAGTCTTGTTCATCAGAAGCCAGAGAGTTGAAAAGAGGAATGAGGTCAGACTTTAGGTACTCCAATTCCACTTCAGTTGCAAACTCTCCCAGTTTGGATGCAGCAGCACGACGCACCATTGGTGTGTCATCCTGGCACAGTGAGCGGAAATAAGTACGAAGTTCAGATTTAGTGGCGGTGGACAAACGTGAGTAACAGTTTGCGAAGAGACCACATGCAGATGTGCGGGCAGTGAACCAGTCACCAACAGCCAAACGCTTAACCAGAGGCACAAAGTGCTGCTCCAAATGTTCAGGACTGTGTTCCTGACAGATATGACGCAGAGAATCTACTGCTTTGTCTCTCACAACTGTTTCCTCTACTGTGGCCAAGGATTCCAATGGTCGCTGAAAGGAATAAGTTTTGAAGAATGCATCATTTTAACAAATGTGAATTAGATTATCAGTAACAAAGCTAATAGCAACATTTCCAAAGAATTCACAGAGTTAAACTTTTGGCAGAATTAATCTACTTACCAGAAGAACATAGACATGATCTGCTCCTCCAACCAGACTGGTGAAAGTGCCAAGTTGCTCAGCAAGAGCGAGTAATACTTCATCCTCATCGTAAATTGTGTCTGTGAGGAAAGGAATCAATTCTGTCCGAGTTCTCTCTACTCCCAGAGCGAGAGCAATGGTTGACAGCTTCTTAATGGAGTTCAGCCTCAACTGAAAT
This sequence comes from Caprella mutica, assembly GCA_947561585.1. Classification (NCBI taxonomy): domain Eukaryota; kingdom Metazoa; phylum Arthropoda; class Malacostraca; order Amphipoda; family Caprellidae; genus Caprella; species Caprella mutica. The sequence continues at coordinate 93,665 of CANNZV010000168.1, forward strand.
CAAAGAAGGAACTAATTAACATTTTGAAAAAAAAAATTACATTTTGGAATATGTATTTGTAGTTAAAATGATAATCCAGTACTTAAACAAACTGAAAACATTCACTAAAAATTTACCAATAGAAAATAATTCAATTCATCTAAAATTGGATAAATCAGATAGATCAGGATAAGGCTTAAACAGTTAAATACTTTTATATCTTTTTCTTGTCTAAGTTGTCTACCACAAATGATTTATTAAGACTGCATTATCAAGTTCATAGGTATACAAAATATAGAATTATTGTATAAATTCATTTCCTTTGTGATTATAATTTTATTTTATTCAATTACTATAAAGATAAACTTCACATGGGAGAAAAAAATTTATTTCAATTTCATAAATGATAAGTGTGGCAATCTGAGATCAACAAGCCAAAATACCTATTTCTTTTCACCACACACTGGTGAGTCAGTGATTTTAGAGCCAAACTTTGTAATATGGCATACAGTCTGAAAAAAAAATCTCCAGACCCAGGATTCTTATAGAAATTGGGATTTGAGTCCCAGTCCAAATCTGGAAAATACCTTAGGCTAACAAATGAACTTTTACTGCACATTATACACCAAGTAACATAGTATGGCTCATGAACTTCCCATTTATCTCTCCAATTTTCCAAAAGATACCAAATTTCTCTCTAAAATGATCAAATTATCATAAATTCTCTCAAAAATAACATTGTAGCATAGGAGAAAAACAGATATTTCTCACCATTCACAATTGAAGGGCTCAAAATAACTGTCACAAACATGCTTATTATCTGGATTATTCAGTTCTCAACTTCTCATTATTTTATTATAATTTGTACTATATTTTAAGATTTGTTAAACTCCAACAGACTCTAGAGTAATTAACCAGTCTGCAGAATAAGGAATATTCTCTCGGAACAATTTTGAATTAATCTCTATATTTACATTAATTTTGCTATGAACACTTCTGAATTAATCTCTATATTTACATTAATTTTGCTACTATCAGAATAAGAGATTTCTATTAACACTTTACCAGTTTCTGTAGACTGGTAATTAAATAATTCATCAGAAAATACTTGTCAAAATACCCCTTTTTCCAGAGTGGAATTATTTACATTGATTATGATAAGTATGAACAGAGTCCAGTCTGCAAAAGATGCATGAAATTTATATCCGGCAACTATTGAGGTCTTGAAATTAGTCTCCTAAATTATCCAGAGACAATTTTCTTAGTAATTCCTATGTTTATATGTAATTATTGGAGAGTATTAGGAGATTTTTGGCCATTTTGGAGAAATTTGAAAATATTTGGCAAGAAATTGTCCTGACCCAAAAATTAAATATCTGGAGACTGATTGTTCATGTTTCAAAGTGTGGCAGGAAAGTCGCCAGTTTGGTGATAAAATGGATCAAGGTCACCACATTTAAGATACTTAGAAGAAATAGGACCTCCTAGTACCAAGTAAAATAGTATCACTAATAAACTCACCATTAGTCTCTCCAAAAACACCAAACATCTCTTCAAAATGATCAAATTATCAATCATAAATTCTCTCCAAACTAACCATGTTTCAAAGTGTGGCAGGAAAGTAGTCAGTTTAGTGAGAAAATGGATCCAGATCGCCACATTTATAACACTTTAAAGGAGAAATTTCACTTTCTAAAATTCTAGTGAATATTTACTTTTGAAAACATCATTACTCTTCATGTCTGATGCATGTACATCTCTTGAGACTATTTTGGGAGTGATTCACCTGTTGTTTACATGTTAACCTCTCAAAAGTTGCCAATATAATGCCTGGCGAGTCGTCGACTTTGTCCATACTTTAAAACATGGCAAACTAACATTGTAGCATTGGAGAAAAATGAAAATTAAATATTTCTCACCATTTGTATTTGAAGGGCTCAAAATAACTGTCACAAACTTGCCATTTTAATGGTGAGTTTGGACATGCTTTACAGCCTGGTCTTAGCAAAGATTTTAAACTTGAAAACATCCTTATGCAGTTATGCTGAGTTATGCATCATGTCTGATGCATGTGTACCAGTCTGTATTAGGTGCACAAAATTTCACTGACTTTTTGAAAAAGCTGAAAAAATCCACCATAAATTTCTAGTAAATTGGCTGATCCACCAACATTTTACCCATTTTTCTGCCGAAAATTAATGGTAACATAGGAATAAATAGCCGAGAACCCACTGACTTTACCAGAATATTATTCTGAAAGGAGAAAAAATTCCACCGACATGTCGGTGAAAATTACCACGAAATACAGACTGGCATGTTTATCTCGTGACTCTTGAGACTATCTTAGAGTGATTTACTTGTTATTTAGTCAACTTATTTACAGGTTTCTAAACTTACTAAACTTATTTCTTTTTCACATCTCAAAAGTAGCCAGTATACTGTATACCCAGACTGGAAAACATAAATTCTAACAGAGTTACTCCTAACCCAGTCTGCAGAATATGGGACATTTTTAACATTTTCTGTGCAAACAATCCTTAATTTCCTCCTATGTTTACATGTATTTTACTGGGAACAGAAGCAAGAATAGAGGATTTCTTGGAGAACAGTTTACCAGTTCCTGCAGTCTGGCTCCTAACTTCATGCATTCCCATCAGTGATGTTTATCATCACAACAAGCCCAATTGTGAAGCTTAAATAACTTAGGTATTTTACATTAGTTTTCACTGCAGAGTTGAAATTTATAAAATAATTTACTGATTTCTGCATTTTTTAGGGTTAAAATGAGTAATTTTTGTTCATTCTAAATTCCTAACAGAGTTACTAGTCAATCTGAAACCATGTATAAGAGTATGTCAGTTAAAGCCAATTAATTGGCTTAGATTAGATTAGAAATGGTAAAATCTCAGATATGTCTAATTGGCTTTAAATTTTAAATTAATTCCTATGTTCCCATGTTAATTTTGGCCCAAGTAAAATAGTATGTCTCATAAACTCGCCATTTATCTCTCCAGCTCTCTCCAAAATTCAACAAATTCTCTCCAAAATGATCAAGTTTCCATAAATTCTCTCCAAAATAACATTGTAGCATAGGAGAAAATTAGATAAAACTCGCCATTTGCAATTGAAGGGCTCAAAATAACTGTCACAAACTCGCCATTAAAATGGCGAGTTTGGACATGCTTTATTACTTGGATTTTGGCTTGAAATCTTCAAAAAATGAGCCAAATTGGCTTGGCTCAGATTTTTATGAAATTTTGACTCAAAATTGGCTTACAATTTTTCAGCCTCTGAAACATGAATCTGAAATGAGTTATTATTCAACTCTGGCTGTATACTGGTGTCTTTGTTCATACTTTGAAACATGGCTGACTGTGAATGCTTTGCAGACTGGTGAACACTTATATTAATCTCTTTATTTACATTAATTTTACAGTTTTTACTGTTAACAGAATAGAAGATCTCCACAAACTGACAAACACTTTACCAGTTTCTAATTCTCAGCCAAGTAATAAAGCATGTCCAAACTCGCCATTTTAATGGCGAGTTTGTGAAAGTTATTTTGAGCCCTTCAATTGCAAATGGCGAGTTTTATCTATTTTTCTCCTATGCTACAAATTACAATGTTAATTTGGAGAGAATTAAAGATAATTTGATAATTTTGGAGAGAATTTGTTGAAATTTGGAGAGAGTTGGAGTCTAGACAAATGGCGAGTTTATGAGACATACTATTTTACTTGGATTCTCTCATTCTCAGATTCTGCTGCCTGCAGACTGCCTATTTTGAGCCATTCAGTTGAAAATTTCTCCTGGACGGTGGCTGGACCTAAGCTACAAGGCTACAATGCTATTTGTGTTGAGAGAAATTTAGCTTCTTTTGGAGATAGCTGGGGAGAAACATGGAGAGTTAATGAGCCATACCATTTAACTTAGCCATCGTTGGCTCAAAATTGGTCTACAATCTGCCAGACTCTTCAAAATTTGAACATGGATTCCTACGCTTTAGAAATATAAAATATAGGTAAGTACATACCTTAAATTAACTTAATTTACACCAGGAGAAAATGTTATGCACCTTCACCAGTTAGGTAATTAATTTCTGTCGTACCTAGATTGGTACTTCACAGTCACTCGTATAGAATCATAGATTAGGCATAGCGTATTAGATAGTTGTCATAACTCCTAGTTATCTAGCTAGTATTCACAAAGGATTAAAATAGAGAAACTACCTATATAATATTCACCTGAACATCTTCATTCCTCAGTTCATCTATTAATACAGCAATAGGGTACAATGATTCATCACTTGATGAGTCTGTTGTGGTGCCACTTGCAGCCATTTTAAACGATAAATAGTAAAATTAATACACTACAATCTACCGCTGATTACCAATGACTGAAAATGAGTTGTGCGCACACTGTTATGCGCATCCACAAAACAAAAGACAACTGCAATGCGTTTGTACTATCAGTTCTATTACAAGGAAGATATATATCTTATAGTACTACAAAATGACACGCAATGTATGTGATATAGCATAATAGCTTAAACGTATTGAAACGCACTTCAGCTTTGAAACAATTATAAATTCTTTAATTTATACTCCATAAGAGTAAAAAAAATTGGAACTGGAACTTGGTCGGTATAGGCTTGTTAGCGCCACCGGTTTCACCCTCACCTTCCTCCGATAACCTTCCGCAGGGACGTCACCCCGCCAGCCTCCTCACACACCTCACCCCTCTCCCACCCTAACACCCCATGCCTCCTCCAGAAACGCACACACCCTCCGAGTGTCCCGCTCCCCAAAGCACATCACTTCCCCCATCGTCCGCACTCCATGTCGCTCCCTCACCGCCTCCAGACTCGGACACTCGAGTATAAAGTGCTCCAGAGTCTCCTCCACAGCTCCGCACATACTACAACTCACCACATCTCCCCAGTGCCTCATCCTCCACCCCAGCCTCAATGTATTACTCCTCACTCCAAACAATAACCTCGATCCCCAACTATTGTCATAAAACTCCCCCCCAATCCTCTCCTTCTCCCTATAGTACCGCAAGGTCGACTTCTCCTCAATCTCCAATCTCCACCTCTCATGCTCCCACTCATTCACCAATCTCTCAACATGGCCATTGCTCATATCCTCCAACTGCCTCCAACTTACACCCACCTCCCCCAAGTAGTCATCCACCATCCTCATCCATGGATCCTGTCTCAGCTCTACCCTCATCTCCTCCATCACCCTTCTCAAAACTACACTCTCTGTCCTCATCAAATGCTTGGCAAACTTCAGCTTCTCCATCATATCTCTGGCGAGTACTGAGGAACAACCCACTTCTCCTTGAAGAGTCACAATTGGAGTCCACGAGGGCGCAGCCATAACCTTCCTCCACACTCCATTCTCAACTCTCTGCATCCTTGCTTTCTCCCCCTTGCTCCACACCAGTACTCCACCCGCGCTCAGGACACTAGGTAGCACCACCTCCTTCCAAAAAGTTTTCCCAACAAGCAACCTATCGCACGACCTCCCAACGATCGAATACGTCAGATTTACCATCCTCTCCGCCTTCCCAATCCTCTCCTTCTTGCACTCACCAAGAAGGAGAGGTAACACCATCTGGAGATACCTAACCATTATACAGTATCCGCAAAAAATGTATCCACTGCCTTCGAGTATATCTTTTAAGTACTATTTATAATTCATTAATAGTACGTATCAATGGTACCCGTACCAACATATTATCATGGAATTATGAATAATGCAGATTCGAGGCAGTGGATAAATTTTTTATGGACACACTGTACAGCTGAACCTAAAGCTAAAATCCATTTATGTAAAAGTTAAACTTGTAAATGAATTTAATAAACATGATACACCCCAGCTAACAATGAAGTTGTGAGCCTCGTGATGGGATAGGGGGTATTAAAACGGCAAACGGGATAAATTAATTTATCCCGTTTGCCGTTTTGAACATGCGAGAAATTACGAAGCTGATAGAAAAATTTGATTAATTTTTCGTGTCGTATTTATAATTTTATTTCCGAATAGTTCATTCTAATCCTCTGCCACCTTGACTAGTATCTTTTCACTATGTATATAATATATCCTTGAATCATATGTTGTTCACATTATAGTACGTATCAGACACACTACAGGATTCTTGAGAGCATGTGCCTTGTCTATAATATTGATCAAACTGTGGCTTCGTACCTCGGACAGTAGCACAATATATATCTTGTTTCTCATCCCCCTCAGCTCTCTAGATGAGCTCAGTGTATGAATCAAACTTAAATTCTGGAATGAAATCCCAAAGATCCTGACTAGTATATCGTTCAGCTCTACCATAATTTTCGATTTAGTGAAACTAATTTTACAATCTCAAGCAACGGCTCGCCTACTCCAGACTCGTGACTGAAATCTAAAGCTTTAGAGAGGGATACCTCGATTATTCAAGTGAATGTTACAGCTGTGTATAGTATTTCCAACTTTTAAATCATACTTATCTCTCCAACTTAGGTATGACAAAATTCTAGAATTGACTTTCTCCCGTTCGGAGAAATCTTTCCGGAAGGTTGAACAACCCAAGGACGATCATTTGGCAAATTCACACTGGAGAAACCAAATTCAGAAATTAGGTTGAAATAATTATTTTTAAAGAAATTTAAATTTACTAAAATATCAACATTGAAACTATTTATAGGTTAATAATAAAAAGATTTCTATTTATCGTCAGAAGAAAAAAGTGGGAACCTGGACCAAACAATGAATTTTAAGACCAACTTTATAGTATGTTGGATACACACTTTCGATTTTTCAAAACCTAATTCTAATCACAGTTATAAATTCACAAATTTCGCAATTCTCCCTCTAGATAATTGACAACATATAAATTAACCTTAAAGTTCTTCGATGTTTGTAATAGGATTGTTTAAAAACTGAATCAACATTTGGTAAACTATCAAAATAACTACCAGTCACCAGAATATATATATTTATTCTAGTAGGGGTATAACGTCTGCTTCGGAACCAAAGGCCATAACGCTGACAACAAAAGAAAATTAAATACAAGGGACTGGAGAGGCAAACAGATAGGTAAGTGGCTCTGTGAGCAAAATCTCCTACCACAGTCTGTGAAAAGGCTCATGGATGCAGAAAAGCTACAGTACACTTACCAAGGGGTATGACAAAAAAAGACACAAACATCGGTTGCTGCACTCACAGATGGAAGAGGAAAATGAAGAGGTGATAGTAAATGAAGCCCAACACAAAATCTAAGACCTCATACTTGAATAGCATAACCCCTAACTGTATGTAGCGGTAAGAAATTTGTTTAAAAAATCTTACACCTCGTCGAACGCTGGTATCCCATAATAATTATTTCATTTTATATTCATATTGGAAAAATAATTGTTCAAAAAATCAATAGATTTTCAAGACAGTGATGGATGAAGATGTACAAATGAAAGAGGAATCATTCCACAATGTATTCAAGGGTCTTTCTTTTCCGATTTCACGTTGCCAATCTGTTTGTTTGAAATTTTCTTGAGTTTTGCAATACAAAAGCCGTCCATGTTGTTTCTGTGGGGATAAATTCGGTGCAGCAACGAAACACTCTGGTGGAATCTGTAAAAAAATGGAATTTGAAGCATCTATTGACAATTCATGAGATATATTTGAAGCAAGTTCTTAATAAAGGTCCTCTCCACTCTAAATTTAAAAAAATTCTTTAATTCTTATAAATTTGTAGAGCTAAGGTTATATAACATATAGCTAACAGTGAGCAGAATTTAAATTGATCAAGTATTCTGTTCACAATTAATTATATAAGAAATATTCACATTTCGCTTTTTTTCATTCTGAGATTCATAAGAAGAAAAAGCCTCCATACTTGAGTAAGTATGTTCGTTCGTATATACATAGTACATACCTATTCAACTGAAGTGTTTTAAAATGAACAGTTCTCTAGATAGGAAAAATGGTATGATATATGAAAACTATTAGTAAGAAATAGTTAATTAGGTACTTGGATTCGATATATTGATCCATTATCTTGGAATCAGCTTTGTTATTGTTTTGAATTTGTCGGATCTAGTAGCCTATCGCACAAGGGGCTGTTTCTTTGATTGAAATTCAGAGGTGTATTAGAAAGAACTGAGAAAAATCTTAAATTACATATTATAATAAAACTATAGAACCAAATTTGAAATGGTTTGCAGTTTTATAACCAGTAACCTTAGTTCTAATGAACAGAGAAATAAAAAAATAGAGTGGAGAGAACCTTTAAACAAATTAATGAATTAATAATATAGTAATAAAAAATAACCAAACTTGACAATAACCCTAAAATAGCTAAATTCTAATCTATCAAGAATTCTAAGATGATTTTAGAAGAATCATTCATATTGGTAAAGAATTAAGCGTTTCACTGTACCTTTTTCCTTTGAAGTTGACCAATCCTTTATCACCAATATCCTGCAGTCCTGTGGGTACCAACTTCACGTCTCTCTTGCTAAGGACACTGTTAAGGACAGCCTCATTTTCCTCAACCTAAAACAAAGCACAACATTTCAAGATGTTGTAATTATAGAAGAGAACAAGAGCGTCAACCTCCAAAACTGCCTAAGGTAAGTCACGAATTATCGGTCAGTTCTACATCCTCAGTCATATAAGAACAATATAAAAATTATTAGATAGGACTGTGTTATAATAATTTTTAAATTGTTTTTTCTTATATGACCGAAGATGTAGTACTGACCGATAGTTCGTTACTTACCCTAGTAGTAAATTTTTGAACTCTGCAAAAATCAATCTAATGAAACAGTCCACATCTGTATGTGCTAGCTAGATAATAAATGCAAATAAATTAACTATTAAATAATAAACTGAACACTAATAACTAGGGTTGTGACCATATGCTTTTATAATCGTAGATTCCGAAAATATTATAGACAGGGAGATTATAACAGTATTGAATCGTTCTACACAAGCGGTATAAAGTAGCTACTTTTCATTTCGTCAATTATAATCATAAGTTCTATTATTTTAAAAGCATATTGCCACCACCCTACTAATAATTTAAATCTATTAATATCTCACCAAGAGTGAACAGGTAGAGTAGACGATGTAACCACCTGTGGCTGACTGAGGGTTGACAGCATCTATAGCAGCGAGTAACAACTCCACCTGCAGGTGGGCACACCTCTTCACATCACCCTCCTCCTTCATGTACTTCACTCTCTCGTCCTTGCTGATAATGCCAGTACCTGTGCAAGGAGCGTCAAGCAGTACTCGGTCTAAACTGTTCTCTAGTTTCTGCAGGGGATGCAAATACAAGTTTTTAGTATTGACGGTACAAAGGGGAAGTAATAGTATTAAAGGTGAAGTACGGGTAAAAATATTAGATTGACTCAGGAAAGAGTCATATTTGCTTCCTTAAATGAGTCATTTCCGTAATAGGATTCACCTCTCTAATCATTATAAGGAAGCCATTCATCAATGTCTAAGTTTCTCTCAGAGACTAGAACTGTGTAACTGGCGGACAATCTAGCCTATTAGAAGTTAAAATTTTCTCAGCTAATCAGCCGTCCGCCAGCCAGTCAGCTCTATATAAGTACCTGCACTAGCTATTCTCACCAACTGATGAGAAATTTGATAGAGATACCAATAGGGAAATGACTCATTTAAGGAAGCAAATATGACGCTTTCCTGCGTCAATCTAATATATTTACTTCCTACATTTCGTCATTTCCCTATTAGGTTTCGAAGTACTAATTAATTACGCCGTAGGTAAAGAATATGGACAAATAGGTCAAGACTCTCATATATTCAGAGAAACCAACAAAGAAATAACAGAGAATAATATAATTCATATCAACAAAAAGATAATTATACTGTGGATCAGTAACTAAATTTTAGTAGCTAGCTGCACAATAACGAGAAATAATAATTCGTTACTAATAATTTAGTAATGATCGAAACATATATCTACTAAACAGATTTTAAGGTTCAATCAAATGTCTACCGCCAATGGAAGCCGTGGTAAGAGAATCAATGGAGTTCAAATAATAGACAATGAACTCGTTTGTGGTCAACCAGAACCCTTCTTTGAGTATTCGTTCCATAGGGACGCCTCTTGCCCAGGCAGCACTGTATGCCTGACCCCTTTTGAAATTAGGAGTGGCTAATTTGAGAGCTTCTAACAACCAATGAGATATTCTCCCAGATTTCAGAAGTTTATTTGAAGCAGGATGAATAAACAGGTAGTTATTATGATGCAATTTCTCAGTCATCTTGGTGTGATTCAGTAAGCATGCCACTGGGCATAATATATAACTCTTGTCGAGGAAGACTCAGAAAGGAGATGATATTAGTTGAGGAGTTTGCTCTCTGGTTCTTATACAAGAACTTGTCCTTTTAACTGGAATAGTAAGAATAATACCAGACTGAACTGTGCCTCCACTCACACAAGCAGACAATTCAGAAGCTCTGTTGCCTGACGCAATTGTCATGAGAAAAAGACATTACAGAAAAAAAAGGTCTTTGGCAGAAGATGCTCTATTATTAATGAAGCGAGGTTGTTTAAAAAATTTGAGAGCGTAGATCAAGGAACAACTTGGTACTTTCTTCTTAGGAGCTGGTCGGTTTAAGAACTGAGCCCTTGCCACTAAGTTGAAGTCCTTATCCTTTGTGTTAATCCCGAACCCTATATCAGAGGTAGGGATAAGGCTCCTCTGTAACTTAACACCGTTTTGGAAGAGAGTTTCTCTTTCTTGTGTAGCCATATTAAGAATCTAAGGATGTGAGTTTTAGTCAGGACCTTAACCGGAGGAGTTAACCAACTTTGGAAACATCGCCAAATAGACTGATATTGGTTTGAAGACGTTTTCCAGAAGGAAAGAAAAGCCCGCTCAGAAATAACTTTATCGTATTTAACAGACCATTTTCGTTTCAGAAACTGAAGGCCGTCAACCTTCAGTAAAATCTGCAGTCGCCTGATATTTCTTTCTCTGAGAGCATTTGAGAGACGCTTTTATGCAAGTGTCGATGATCTATAGCTTTTGACCATATTGTAGGGAACCATGGTGCCGTGGGGAGCCACGGAACTATGATCACGCCTCTTCCTTTGAATTTCGTTAGAAATGGGATCAGTTTCGGAATTAGACTGACGGGAGGAGATATATAAATTTCCTGGAAGTGGCTCCAATCTAATGGTAGAGAATACGTCCCTATTGACAGGGGGTGCTTGGAAGGAAAAATGAAGTTTGGAGTTCAACGGGATTGCCATTATGTCTATCATGAGCTTCCCGTGCCATTCTTGAATCATGTTGAATGTGTTCATGAATAATTCTCATTCCGTTGGTTGCACTGTGGATGGACTGAGGTGATCCGTTACCATGTTCGCTTTGAAATTTATTCTGGCTGCTGATAATGTTAAATTGTGGCGTTCCGCCTACTCCATTATCTGATTAATAAGAAAGTGTATCCGACTGTCGCGGTTTCCCATCTTGTTTATGGAGAATCGAGCAGTTATTTTCTATGGATGAGTTTGAGACAGTACCTTCAAGTTTGTCCATGGGATAAGTGCTTGTACTAGATGAGGGGGAATTTCTCTCATATTGTCCCTGTAAACTGTAAGTCCCAACTCCTGAGGTTTTTCCAAGGGGTAGAAGATTAGTCCGAGTGGTTTCACCACTTGGAAGAAGGATGATGCATGACCGATCAGACTTTCCCAAATTCTCCTGCTCGCTACCTTTGAGGCTAGGACACTGTAGGCTTCTTCTCACATGGATAGCTGTTTTTCCATAGGGATGGCCCTCATCATCTCTGGAGTGGAGAATGATATTCCCAACCACACAACGCGTTGAGAGGGAATTATTATTGATTTTGTTAAGTTTAACAGGAATCCTAATTTCTGTTATGTCTTCAGTACAGAATTGGTCGCGAAAAGTGTCATGGTTTCCGTAGAAGCCCATATCAACAGGTAGTCTACATATGCTAGCAACTGTATGTTTTGTAGTAGATGCAGTAACTGTAAGGGCCATATCATGATCATGGTGAATATCTTTGGAGCTGTCGCCAGTCTGAAGGGCAGAGCCTCGAAAAAGTAGAGCTTATCGTTTAGCATGAAGGCCAGGTATTTGTGAAGGGATGGTCGTATCGGAACGTGCAGGTATGCGTCCTGTATGTCCAAAGTTGCAGCAACAAATTGATTTGTCATCTTGAATCTTGAGTTTTCGATAAACTGATTCAAGTGGGAAAGGTCTATGACAACTCGATAATAGCCTTGCTTCTTTGGAACTAAGAACATTCTGCTTCAGAAACAAAGCTGAGTTGGGACAGGATGAATAACACCTTTTGATAGAAGAGCGTTCACTTCTTTTACTAGAGTGGTGGACGCCTTTTGAGAGGTTGGGAATGACAGAAGTGGAGTCTCTAACCATTTCTAATGATATCCTCTCAAAATAACATTTTGTATGTACCTTGGAGCTCCCAGCCATCCTTCTTGAAAGGATCGAAGGTGGGCACCCGGTGAGTAAGATATTGGACTTTATGTAATGGTTTTTGTTGAGTTGTCCCAATGCTGTGCCTCTCTAAGGAATGCAAAATTTTAGCGTATGAGAAGTTGATGCCTCTGATGGCATAGTATTAATGTCCGAGACCATATAGGGGCTCTTAGAACTCTTAACTCTTTCTGACTGATAGAGTTATTTTGCTGACTTGGACCAGCTTCACTACGAGAGGAGGGTCGCCTTCCTTGAGTTAATGGCAGCTGAGGTATTGGCCTCTTCTTCTCTGAAGGATCATAGGGCTTTACTATGGGTCTCTTACTATGAAACCTTGAACTTGGGTGCTGCCCATGGAAGGTTACAACTTGTGAAGCCATTGAGTCTGGGGAAGGAAACTCTTCCCTCCAAAAAAGGGAATCCTGAAGTAATGGGGATTTTAGGAGCTTCTCTTTGATTATTAGAGGCTGTACTTTGGCAACAGTATCATACCTCATAGAGGCTTTATGTGCCCAGGCTTCTCTTGACAAAGACAGTGCTAACTGATGTTTTATTCGTTTGGAATAGCCAATAAAATTGTTGATATTAGATATTTTTTCATCTCTGTCCTGTACGGAATGTACAATAGACATTTGAGGAATCAAACTCAAGGCAGCTTGAGCAACCTCTAGTGTCTAATTTGCAGGCCGACCAAGCTGTTAGGCGGAGTGAGAATTCCTTCTCAATATCTGCCGTGCGCAAGTATCCTAGTCTATTTCCTATATGGAGACCCTCTGAATTGTGGTCATTTTACAGCTTTGGTCTTTGGAAATACTTCGCATAATCAAACTCATTTAAGAGTACCAATTTGCCTCCCCTTTGTTTGTTCTGTTGTCTCTTTAGACTTAGGACATCTCTAGACAGAAATTCTATGTCTTTCAACATTGCAAACTTGTCCACCCTTACAGATGATTCTTTGGCATTAGGCTCATGCTAACTGGTTACGTTAGATAGTTTGCTGTCCAGAAGTTTGAATGCATTCGAAAAGGTTTGAGCATGGGAGGGAGGATTTGACGGCATATTATTAGCTGCCGTAATTAGTTCAATCAGATGCTCTGACATATGAGCGGATTTTTGAACTTTGAAGGACATGGGTTCGTTAGGACCAGGTTTCTGGACAATAATTATGTCCTCTTCAGTGAAGATATGATCCTTCCATTCAATAGTTGAGACACCGATTACTATTGCATCTGCCCTTTGTGGGCACTAAATAAGTCTCCCCAAGTGTACTAGTTGCGCATGCCATACAAGTGGAAGTCTCCGAAGGAACTGGTGGCGAGGTTTGTCGAGAATGCAGACTGGGTGATCCCTGAGCATCAGGTATAAATTCACTCAGAATCCAGAAACAAATCCTCTGAATCTGGTCGAGCAGCTTGTGCCTCATCCTCTGTCATGAATGCAGTATTTGGAACTGAATGAAGGTTCTTATTGGTGACATTCAGTTCCAGCCGATCATGTTTCTTTTCAAGAGAATCTAAGTTCGATTCAAAATTTTGAAACCGAGAATTCATCATATGGAGCTGATGTAGAATAGACTCCTGGTTGTTATTATCATAATGAAAGACAGGATAGACACCATCGGTGCTACAGTTACAGCTCTGGGGCTTCCTCAGCCCCAAGCATTCTAGAAGAGGAGTGTAGAAGTTGGCCTCATCCTGATCTTGCCAGACCTCACTAGAGGATTTACCTCTGTTGTTGGCGAATGGTTTTGATAGATCTGAGCCACGAAATCAGGTTCTTGACACCAGTTCTGTCTCCCTGTTCTGCTTTATTGCAGAGCTTTTTGCATTGAGTGCAGTCTCTCACCAACAGGCGTTTTTCATGATTGATGCGGTTAAAGTGTTGTAAACAGGAGTGATACTCCGTATGGACCGTACACTTTGTACATTTATCACCCATTGTATAATTTATTTATAAGTTATCTGGAACATATAAAAGAGATTAAGAAACGAAATACATCGCATTATTAGTATGTGGGAAATGACAATTTCTCTAGTTATTACTTTACATATTTCTCTTTTTGTCTCTTTTGGAACAGAGATATCTTTTCAAGGGAGACATTTTCTCAATGTGCTATATTGCATCTTATAACCTCGTCAGGTGTTTAGACATCTTTTTCAGAGCTGGGCGTTCCGCACGAATGTTCGCGAACCTTTATTAGCGAACCGGTTCGGACTGGAAAAATGGGTTCGGACATTCGGATTCGAAACCTCTTCAAAAACGGTTCGGACTTCAGTGTTCGGAACGTCTTTTTCGCAAGTCCGAACCTCCGTACCCGGGGAAAACTGAACTGTTCATTTAATTATTTTACGTTCTGAACATGTACCGAACCTCTCGGCTACTATTATATACATAGGTTTCTGCTTAACACTGAAGCGAAGAACATGCGTCTTTCCCCGCTCTTCTTCCATTACGTTATTCATCCTTTCTTGAATAGCGGTAAGTTTTATAATAATCTTAACAAGTTAATTCTTTAATAACGGTTTATGTTCCCTCAAATCTCAATTAAAATTGCTTGAAATATGTAGAACTATAGGTAAGGTTATAAACAAAGTAAACGTATATATTAGGTAACATTACATAACACCCTACCCTAGTACCTTAGCCGTTGGCTAACCAGTCCTCATGGAAAAATAATAATAACTTAAGTTCAAGAACGATTTTAAAGCTGTCTTTTCAAACGTTTAATTTTTCGCATAAATACATACGATTAGACAAAAACGAAGGTGATAAATGGTAATATACTCATATTATGAGCATTTATTCAAATCTATAATAATATTAGGAATATATCAGAGATCTTTCCAGGCATTAGATGCAAGAGTGTGTTTGAGTACATAAGGGTGAATATATCACTATAATCAGTTAACTGCAACTCTTATAGCAGCTTAGCGAGATCAAATATGTGCGAGAATAATTGCGCACACCAAGCTTCGTACAATAACATCTTATAAATATAATTTGTTTCTTGTCTTGTTACTTTTATTTTGAATGATAATTTTTTCTTTTGCTTTTAATAATGTATGAAATACTAAATATCAAATGAAGGTTTTTAAAAGAAAAAATATTGAAATGACTCAAATGAGCTAACTTTTGACGGCTAAGTAATTAGGCTGAACAGATAATTTAGAATCGAGTATTCGCTTTACAATTGAATTGATTAAAATTTATATATAGGTATTATAATATTATATGTATATAAGTTATAATATAAATAACTTTGAGAAATATTCACAGTAGCTAATCTTCACTGTCTGACTTTTCTAATATATTGAATAGAAGAAAAAGTTAAGCAAGCAAAAATACCATAATACGGTATCTATAGTACTTTCATATTCAAACAAAATGCAAAAAGTTTTTATATCATCAGTTCTCTAGATAGAATTAATCAAAAATGTTATAATATAAATGAAAAATTGAAAACTAATAGTAAAAACTTAAAACTTATTTAATTAGATACTTGGATACTTTAATATGGATACATTGTCTTGCATTGTTATGACGACAGAGTTGGTCTTAATTTTTCTTTGCATGAAATTCGGAGGTCAGAAGAAAATTCAGAATAACTTAAACTACGTATTGGAGTGGAGACTGGAGGGGAACTTTAAAGATACTTAATGCTCATTCAGTCATACTCAATGATACTAACTTATTAAGTATAGTAAGTACAGTGGAACTCCCTTATTGTGAACTCCTGTATAGTGAATCACGCTGAATAGTAAAATCCGGTATAGCGAACTTACCTCTATAGTGAACATATTTAGGTTAGTCTACACAAATATTCGTAAGTTTTCTATGCATTTCTTTTTCCTATTAAGTAAATTCTCTAAATTAGTTGTATTTCATGAAATAACAGTTCTACCAGTGCAAATCCTCTATAATGTAGTCATATGAAGTCACAGTTATTATAAATATATAAATTTATTATATTAACCCTAATGAATTTGACGTATGTTTTATAGGCATATATTTTTTAAATTACTTTATATATTTCATGTCATTTCTTTAAATTTACTGGCCTTTCTTCACTTTGTTGCTACATAAATACCAACTGGCAACTATGTTTTTTAATTCAAAATTTAAATATTTACGTATCGGCGTAAATCAGCGTAAATTATGGAATTAATTGTACTTTAGTGACGTGTGGCAACGTAGAAATACAGATTGGTTACCCAATACGCAAGAATGTGTCCACGTTTTATGTAGTAGAGACAAATGCACGAGCTGTGATTGGTTCACACTCCATCCAATAACAGTTCAGCCCACTCAGTTGCCAATCTCTTATATAGCTATGTATTTATTTCTCCTTATATATTCAATATTTTTACTTGAAATTTGGTACACATTAGTTTAGTACAAAAACTAACAACTTGTAAAAATACAGTAACGTAGGTTTATAAATAAGACACGTGTTTTTTTAACATAGAGTGAAACCTTCTCGTTGTAACTTGTTTCTGACAAATAGTTAGTATCTTGTTGAAAAAACTGTTTTTTTATAGGTTGTCCTAATAGCCTTGGAAGCATAAGTTAGTAAAAGGGCCTAATATAAATGTGTAGACTGTAGTTCACTTTTATTTTTCTTAATTTTTAGATATAAAATATATACCTAAAAAATCAGAGGTTAACTTACAAATGTTCGGACTAAATGTTTGGTTCGGAACAAATGTTCGGACCAAACTTTTCCAAATTGGGTTCGCTATACGGAGGTTCGGAACCCAAAATCGACGAAGATTCGGGTTCGGATTCGGAACCTATAAAAAGGTTCGCGCGCCCAGCTCTGATCTTTTTAATGTGCTAGAAAGCATCTTGAAACAGTGAGAACTACCATGCTTTTGGCATCTTTCCAATGTGCTCGACAGCATTCTGCACAGAGACGGGTTTTTTTGGCAAAGCGTCTTTTCAGTGTGCCAGATGGCATCTTGTGACCGTACTAGGTTTCAATCATCTCTTCAATGTGCTAGATATCATCTTATAACCGTGCTAGGTTTCAGGTATCTTTTTGAGCTATTCAGCATCTTTTAACCGTACCAGGTTTTTTTTTTGTGCCGAGTCATCCAATGACTAAGTGCTATTGTATATTTTGAGTGAAAGGTATCTTTTTTGTGCTAAGGCATCTTTTTGTATGCTAATTAATCTTTTAGGAGAGGAAGGTGAGAGAAGTTTATCCGCCGGAGGCGGACAGAGATCGGATGAGAATAGCTAGTGCAGCTACTTATATAAAGCTGAGATGCTGACTGGCTGAGTAAATTTTAACTTCTAATTAGGTAAATTGTTCGCCAGTTACACAGTTCTAGTCTCTGAGAGAAACTTAAGACATTAATTAATGACTTGCTTATAATAATTAGAGAGGTGAAACCTAACAGGGAAATGACGAAATGTAGGAAGAAAATAGAACACTTATTGAATCAGGAACATTAATTATGAAATTGAAATATTTCATATTTTCTTTAAACGTGCAATTAAAATATAATCATTAAATATGAGCCTCATTAGCAAAGCAGTTTCGATAACTAAATTCTGAACAAGATGAAACCAACCCCATGCATCTATCTCAAAAGCTGTATGAGTTGATTCCTTTTGAAAGTACTCGCCTATTTGGGGGTTTTTAGGGAGTGGTGAAGGGGACAAAGTTGTAAAAAAAAAATCCTAAATAAAAAATACCCTATATGAATAGTTGCAATAAGCCTGAAAATTTCAAATTTGTATATTAGTTAATAAACTTTTTTTTCTTAGGGAGACCGTCCCCTTGATGAATAATATATAGCTTTAATTGAGAAAGCATATTGCTACATATCTGACTCACCTTGACCATTTTCCTGCCGTCCATACAACTGATGATGGAATTATTGACTCCCATTCTCTGTATATTAGCAGTGAGTGCCTTTATTCTGTCAGGATTAGCGTCGTTACAATACAGCACTCCAGTGTTTTTCATCATAGCAGCAATGTGAGTAGACTTGCCACCAGGGGCAGCACACATGTCAAGAATGTGTTCATGCTCCTTTGGCGCTAGGGACATGACAGGTAAGAAACTAGAGGCGCCCTGTAGTATATAATGTCCTGCTAAATATTCAGGGGTGGCACCGACTGGCAGATTGGAAGGTGAGCCATAAACAACCAAACCGACTTTAGACCAAGGAATGACCTCCATGCTCACACCCCTGTTACTCAGGGTCTCATTGAGCTGCTTGCGGCGAGTCTTTAGTGTGTTGGTCCGGATGGTGAGGGGCCTCTCTTGAGCATTGGCCTCCAGAAACTCCTTCAGTTCTCTCAGAGGTACCAACTCCATGAACTTGTCCATCAGAAACTGGTTATAGGTGAAGACAAAGCGTAGATCAGTTTTCAGTATCTCGAGGTACTCAGAGCGAGGTCTGTTCTCTGTTCTCCTGTTTTTGAAATCTGAGAGTATGGCTAAGACTGCGTCTGCTCTAGCAGAGGAAGCCTGAATATTGGGGGTGTTCTTGTTCTGTTCTTCCACTTTAGCCAGGGAAGGAATATCGTCCTCATCGTCAGATTGTTGTGTGTCTTCTATACCTTCCAACTCATCAGCTTCTTTCTCTGCTTCTGACCTGAAAAAATACATAATTATTATGAACAATAGATGCCAAATATATGAAATATACTTCTATAATCATGTTAAGAAGAAAAATTGCACTTGAAAACATTTTTTTTAAACTAATAGCTAATTCATATGGGCCTCGTTTAATCATTGAAAGTCAATATATGTAACAATGCAGAGGTATTCATAACACAATACAGAGGTATTCATAACACAATACAGAGGTATTCATAACACAATACAGAGGTATTCATAACAGTACAGAGACAACAGAGGTATTCATAACACAATACAGAGGTATTAATAACACAATAGAGGTATTCATAATACAATACAGAGGTATTCATAACACAATACAGAGGTATTCATAACAGTACAGAGACAACAGAGGTATTCATAAAACAATACAGAGGTATTCATAACACAATACAGAGGTATTCATAACACAATACAGAGGTATTCATAACACAATACAGAGGTATTCATAACAGTACAGAGACAACAGAGGTATTCATAACACAATACAGAGGTATTCATAACACAATACAGAGGTATTCATAACAGTACAGAGACAACAGAGGTATTCATAACACAATACAGAGGTATTCATAACACAATACAGAGGTATTCATAACAGTACAGAGACAACAGAGGTATTCATAACAGGTATATAATTAACTCTCACCATCCATCGGAATCATCATCAGCATCAGAGTCACTGCTGTCAGCTTCATCACCTTCCTCAGCAATGTCTTCAGTTCCAACCTATAAGTAGACAAGAGGTACAAATTGGGGTGAAATGTACAAAATATATCAAAAGTAGCTATTTGCTTTACAGTCAATTATCTAATTCAATATAAAATGAAGAGGTATTTTCTGATAATAATTAAAAGGAAAACAATCAACAGGTTGAAAAATAGATTGAAATTTTAATATTCATATTTGACAGAAAGTCCATGCGTTTTCAAGAGGTTATTAAAAACTCAAAATTGAAGGTACTTTTAAGATTCGTATCTGTTCACTGTCCTATTCGCAAGCTAGAATCCTAAAAATACCTTCAAAGTTGAGATTTTAATAAACATCTCGATAATATAGATCTATCTCAACCAACCTCATCATCAGAGCCAAACAACTGAGGTACTTCATCATCATCGTCATCATCTTCTATTTCGTCATAACTCTCCATTCCACCCTCAACATCATCATCACTATTGACTTCCATACCATCGTCATCAGAAGCATCCTCTTCACCATTAACCTCATCACCCTCCTCTGCTTCTTCATCCTCCTCCTCATCACTCATACTCTCTGTCTCTTTCCCATTCACCTCCACACCCTCATCTGCTTCTTCACCCTCCTCCTCATCTTCACTCATACTCTCAGTCTCTTTACCATTCACCGCCACACTCTCCATTTCCTCTTCGTCATCTCCTAACTCATCAAAACTGTCTGAGTCATTGCCTGAAAAGGAGTTAATGCATTACAAACAACATTGATATAAAGGAATTGCCTAATGGATCTTCATCACTTTTCAGAATTTTTTTGTTTAGCTATGAATCCTAAAATAAATGATAATTTTGAAAACCTGTTTTTGCAAACTTTTTTCATAGTTAAATTAACTTAAGATACAAAATAAAATTAATTTTTGATTGGCTTCATAACAGAATTTTGCTGAGGTTAATTTTAAATCTTTATTCGGTGAAGAAACTATGGAACTAATTCAAATGCAACTACTATATACAATTTAAAAGGGTTGTAATTTTTTAAACTATCATTGCTAGAAAATTGAAATAGGTTTTATTTCAAAGATAAGAGTTCCAAGTTTTATTTCAAAATAAATTACCATTTTGAAGAGAGGCAGAAGCATCTCCATTGATTTCTGTATCAGATTCCTCTTCATCTTCTTGTACCTCCACTTCCTTCTTTTTAGCTGGTTTACTTAATGCTTTCTTGGCTGAAGGATGAGAGAAGTGTCATACTTTATGAATGATCAATAACAATGTTGTTGGTAACTAATGTAATTATTGAATGATAAAGTTTATATAAAATTTGAAAAGAAATTGATATACAATTTTCATGTACTACAATGACTTACCTTCAAGTCTCTTTTTACTCTTTTCAATAGATTTTGCCTTTGCTTTTTCACGCAAGTCTGCCTTGACTTTTCTTTTCACAAGCCTTTGTTTCTGTCTGTGAGATAGAGACTTCTTCTCTTCTTCTTCATCTGAAAATATCAGAGTAACACTGGTAAATTTAAATCAAAGTATAACTTTATAGGGATAAGAACAATTTTAAAAACACTAATACTAAATAACTGGTTAACAATCTAGAAGTTTTGTTATTCCATAAACTAGAATCATTGGTTGTAATATTAAAATTTGTACATTCAATAAAATGGTATGGAGTGAATATTAAAAAGTGTAGTTCAATAGCTGCACCAATTGAAAATAGTACTCAAATTAAAGGTTTAAAAAAATTTACTTGGTTTTCAATAAATTTGATTTAATTTATAAATTGTTTGTAAAAACAGAAATAAGCTTCTGCAATATAATTATAGATTTAAAAATAATCATCATTAATTATTTCAAATTGTAATCTTTATTAATTATTTCAAATTGTAATCTTTATCAATTATTTCAAATCATAATCCTTATTAAGCATCATAATCCTTATTAATCTTTTCAAATAATAATCCTTATTAATCATTTCAAATAATAATCCTTATTAATCATTTCAAATAATAATCCTTATTAATCATTTCAAATAATAATTCTTATTAATCATTTCAAATCGTAATCCTTATTAATTATTTCAAATAATAATCCTTATTAAATATTTCAAATCATAATCATTATTAATTATTTCAAATCATAATCACTATTAATTATTTCAAATAATAATCCTTATTAATTATTTTAAATCTAATCAGAACTCACCTCCAGGTAATTTAGGGAAGACTAATTTGGCTTCTAATTTTTTAGCTTTAGTTTTTGAAATTCCACCATTGACTGTAGAACCTTTCTTCTTTTTACTTTGTTCATTTTTGTCAAATCTTACAACACGCCCCATTTTTAAATATATCTAAATACAGTTAATTAAACTATGAATTAGCTATTAGAATTAATTACTCAACTTAAACAGATGAAAATCTGAAAAAAATTATAACAAGATTTAATCGGCCAAAGAGTGTCAGGTTCAAAGTTTACTTCTAAATATAGTAGGAAAAGTCACCACATTTAGGATATATAAAGAGATTAATTTAGTTTCCATATGAAGTTTCTCCTGCATGAAATCATCGTTATCTTTTTAGATCTGCTGCATGGTCCATACAATTACAGGAATAGTCATGAACTGTCTCAATTAACTGGAATGGAGGACAAAGTATGGATGTTATCATGTTAGTTGAGTCTCTGAATCCTGGGAATTTTGCAGATTTTAAAATACAGTAATAACAAGACAAAACACCCCGGGTGATACTCCCCGGGGAGAGCTGCTACTATAGCAAATTTGTCAGGGCCACAGAAATGTGACGCAGTCAATGAAAATTTAGTAGTTCATTTTCCTACCCTCTGAAGTGATCATATAAAGCTATCATTAGAAATTTGTTTCAATCGAATCAGTTCATTATTGAAGAGCTACCTAACTTTAAAATATGCTAGCAAGTGCAAAACAAGTCCACACAGAATTTTAATTTTTGACTATTATATGACTATTATACTAGCAAAATTTTGCTTGCTATAAATATTAGTGAATGCACCGAGCTACCTATTGAAACTATTTTAGAGCAAATAGATTTATAGAAAGAGAAGAAGTAACTAAAGTGTCAATATCGAATGAAATTACAAATTTATACATAAATATTTTTTATCAAATCTTGACATTCGAAATTTATTTTTGTAAATTCCATTTCTCAGAAAGTGTAGCGTATAAGCCAAACTACCTCTCACAGTTTGTTTCAATCAAATCAGTTCAATATTGAAGGAGTAGTAACGATTTTCACAAAATCACCAACAACAACAATCTGGGGGTGTTCTTAGGCTGCGCTCCTGGCAAGCCGCAGCAATAAATTACATCCATTTACACCAAATATTTATGCTCCAATATGGTAATTCATTTTCATTTCATCAAAAAAATAATACAAACAATCAAATATTAAGCAACTCAGGTTTGGCGGCAAACTTACAGTTACAACAGTAAATTATCAAATGAGCTATAACAACACTCTTTCACCCAATCAGGAGAAAATAGCTCCCAATTCTGAGAACAGCACCCAATTCTGAGAACAGCACCCAATTCTGAGAACAGCACCCAATCCTGAGAGCAACACCCAATCCCGAGAGCAACACCCAATCCCGAGAGCAACACCCAATTCCGAGAGCAACACCCAATCCAGAGAGCAACACCCAATCCCGAGAGCAACACCCAATCCCGAGAGCAACACCCAATCCCGAGAGCAACACCCAATCCCGAGAACAGCACCCAATCATGAGAAAATTGCATCCAATCATGAGAATTGCATCCAATCATGAGAATTGCATCCAATCATGAGAATTGCATCCAATCATGAGAATTGCATCCAATCCTGAGAATTGCATCCAATCCTGAGAAATGAACACAATCCTTCCACTTGTTCCTTATCCTCAATCTCTTCCCAATCCTGAAAAATCACTAAATAAATGTTCTACTCTCTAGAAATTGTGGTAAATACACCAGTCTACATATTAAAGCTTGTTTCAAGCAAATCGATTCATTATTGAAGAAGGAGAAGCAATTTTATTGACAAAATCTGTCGAAATTACGAGTCCATACGATTGTATTTTTATCAAATTTTGACCTTTTAAATTATTATTTTGAAATTCTATTGCCTAAAAAGTGTAGCAAATAAGTCAGGCTATCATTTGAAGTTTGTTTCAATCAAATCGGTTGACTATTGAAGAAGTAGTGACTATTCTCCCAAAATCCCCAACAAGCCCAACAACCACCCCAACAATCAGGGGGTCGCAGCAAAAATGATGGGAATTTTATAATCTGCAGCACTAAATAGTCATTTGGTTTCTTAAATTCATCTGTTCAATTGAGTGAATTCTGTTGACCTGAGGATCCAGAGTGATTTGTCTATTTTTCTGAGAACAGAATGTAAAATAAAGGATTTCTTTCGAAAACAACCTATATGGAACAATTTTCAACATTTTCTGTGAAACAAATCTTTGATTTCTTCTCACATAAATTTTAAGTTATGTTTACATGCTTTTAACTGAGAAGAGAGAACATGAGGAAGAAGGAGTATTTTATAATTTCTTGGAGAACACTTTACCAGTTTTCAGTTTCAAGAGGGGTAACAGGAGAACACCAGAGCAAGTTTATGAGAATAATTTAGATCCATTGCCTTTCAAATGTTCATGGTGAGAAATATCAAATTTTCTATAATAATATTTTAGAGAGAAATTGGGAATTTGATAAAATTTTGTCATTCTGGAGAAATTTAGCTCTTTGGAGGAACACACGAGATATTGCAAGTCTGCATAAACTGGTAAAGAGTTCTTAGTCTTAGAAATTCCTTTTCTGATTACAGATCATAGTTAAATTAATGTAGATATAGAAATTAATTCAAAATACAACAGTCCACTGCCACTTTTTACAAGATTTGAGAATTAATCCTGCCCACTCTGCAGAGCCATAATGAGTCTCGGCAGCAGATTTAGAATCTACCGCTGCTAAATTACATTACCAAGTAAAATACTAAAAATAGTTTGGCTCAAAAACTCTCTAATTGTCCAAATAAATTAGTAAAATAGTATTGGCTGATAAAATTCAGTTAATAAAGCATGTCCAAACTCGCCATTTTAGTAGCGATTTTTTGACAGTAATTTTTAGCCCTTCAATTACAAATGGTGAGAAATATCTAAGTTTCTAATACGCTACAATGTTATTTTGGAGAGAATTTATGGTAATTTCATCATTATGGAGAGAAAATGGTTTCCTTTGGAGAGACAAGTGGAGAGTTTATGAGCCATTCTATTTTACTTGGGAGAAAATCTCAATTTGTCTCTCCAAAAATCACCAAATTTCTCTCCACAATACGAGTCCATGATATACAGGGTGTCCCAAAAAACCGATACCCAAATTTCAATGGCTGTAATTCAAAAACTATTAAACTTAAAAAAAAATTGAAAATCAAATTTTTTTATCAATATTTTTTACTTATCTGTACAAAATTTTAGATGAATATATTCAACCATTTTCATTATGCAGTATTATTAGTGAACGATATCAAAAACCTGTTTGCGCACTTTTTAACTTCGAATTTTACTATAATAAAACCATTTTTTTAATAACTTTCAACAGTTTATTAAAATTATTTATTAAAAAAACGTTATTATAACAATAAAAGGCGTTTATTAACCCTTTCGCTCCGATCTTTTTCTGAGTTCATTATGAGTAATAATAAAGTTTTTTTATTAATATTTATGTATTTGTATATTATTTTAATCTATTGATAAAGTGTTTATATCAAACTTATGATGGGACAATATTTCCCACCAGTAATGTACATCACAGACTATTGGGACAATATATCCCAATAGAATATGAATGTTATTAGTGGGACATATTTAGCCCATTCGGCGCAAAAGGGTTAATATGCAACGGAAAAAAAAACATTAAAACTGTTCCTCCAATTAATCGTTTCAGTCGATATGATGGGCCATTCGTTACGATGATTCAGGGCAATAATGCTCATTGCCGAATAGCTCATTTAGTTTTTCCTTACTGCAACAGTTCTGAACCAGTCATGAACCATCCAGGTTTGATTGATTCTGTTTCCATGTATTTCTTGAAGTCTTGAAACCATTCTATCGTTTATTAGATCAAGGTATCTATCTCCATTTAAATTATTTTAGTAAAAAATAAGGACAGACGATACGGCCAAGTCAGCCATTGGTACCTAGTCCAATCAACACACAGACTTTCTCTCACGATATTCTTACGTCAAAGTTGAAAGTAGGAGGTTGGTTCTTCGGTGAAGATGTGCGAACATTATGATAATTTATTTTGCCATTCGAATGAAAAGTGGTTTATCACCAACCACATTATCGTCCACAAACCGGACATTTTTTGCTAAAAACCAATGCGCAAAATTCAATGCCGAGGAAGAACGGTATTTAGGTGTTTGTTTCGCTCGTACATCTTCTAAGGATGTCGCTTCAAATTTAAGGTTACAAATATGTTGAATGTATATTTAGTAAGATGTAATCCACTTTTTATTGCAGTGATTTGGAAATTTCAGTAAGTGCTTCTTTAACAATTCGAACTTTGAAATAAGTGTTTTACTGAGAGTGCGCAAGCAGGTTTTTGGTATCGGTCACTAAAAATATAGCTAAAAGAAAACCATTGATTCGATTCATGTTATATTTTGTACAGAGATAGAAAAAATGTTGAGAAACAAAATGTGATTTTCCAATTTTTAGTAAGTCTACTAGTTTTTGAATTACAGCCTTTGGAATTTGGGTATCGTTTTTTTTGGGACACCCTGTAGAGTATGTCCGTTAAAGCCAATTAAATTGGCTTACATTTCAAATAGTCAAATCTCATATATATGTAATTGGCTTAAAATTTTGAACTAATTTTGAAGTTTCCATCATCTCATATAATTTTGGCTTGGCTCAGAATTCTTTGAAAATTTGGCTTGCAGTTTCAGTTTGCCAGCCTTAGCCTCTGAAACATGACCTTAACTGCAGAATACGGAACATTTTTCCATGACTCTCTGCGATAAATCTGAGCCCAACTTTGTAACCATTAATTTAGCTGCGGGAGATTGTGAATTAATTCCAATGTAACCATTAATTTAGCTGCGGGTGATTCTGAATCTGCTACTGTGAGTCAGAGAGTAACCTACTAAACCTAGGTAGGGTCAACTTGTCAAGCAGGTAAATTGCGGCACACTAACTAACTGCAGCCTTTAACAACAGAAACATCATAGCTTCAAAACATCATTAAAAACTTGTATTAATAAATTATAGTAGGCACTGCACTTCTTTTGGTATGTATGCAACATTTTAACATAATTTTGGTTCAGAATGTTTTAGAGACTCTTGAGAAGAACGCATTTGAATATTAAAGGTCCGCAATTTACCTGCATGACCCTAATAAAGCATATCCAAACTAGCCATTTGCAGAAACTGATGATAAAGTGCCAGTCTGCAGGATGTGGGACATTCTTAACATTTTCTCCAGTCTGCAGAATCTGGTAAAGTGTTCGTAGAGATCTCTTATTCTGTTCATAGCAAAATTAATGTAAATATAGGGATTAATTCAGAAGTGTTTGTAGCAAAATTAATGTAAATATAGGAATTAATTCAAAATTGTTCAGAGAGAATATCCCAAATATCTCCCATATTCCGCAGACTGGCATTTTCTGTGCGAACAATCCATAATTTCCTCCTATATTTATATGTATTTTACTGAGAACAGAAA
Organism: Caprella mutica; assembly: GCA_947561585.1. Classification (NCBI taxonomy): domain Eukaryota; kingdom Metazoa; phylum Arthropoda; class Malacostraca; order Amphipoda; family Caprellidae; genus Caprella; species Caprella mutica. The sequence goes on from CANNZV010000168.1 coordinate 121,219, forward strand.
CCCAAAATAGAGAATCTCTAGGGAGAACATTTTACCAGTTCGTGCAGTCTGGGTAAAGTGTTCTCCAAGAAATCCTCTATTTTGGCTAATGTTCTCAGTAAAATATATGTACATATAGGAGGAAATTAAGGATTGTTTGCACAGAAAATGTTATAATTGTCTCATATTCTGCAGACCAGTTTTTCTCCTATGCTACAATGTTATTTTGGAGAGAATTTGATCATTTCAGAGAGAATTTGGTTGATTTTTGAACAGAGCTGACGAGACAAATGGAGAGTTTATTAGCCATACAATTTTAATTAGGTTAGTGTGCCGCAGTTTAGGGTAAATTTCTGCTTTTATTCCACCACCGATTTTCGATACCGTTTATAGGTAAAAGCCAAAAGGAGCCATTTTAAGACATTTTTCAAGAATACCATTTGTTGTCACGTTGTAGAGATGCTTCGCCTTTTATATTTGTTTGATGATCTGGCAGGGGGGTTTGGCCGTTTGGGGGAGTCAGGGGACGTCACGCCCCCCGATACCAGTCTGAAAAGACAAAAGTATAGCAGGATTGGTGGATTAATCCTGCACCCAACTCCTATTTAATTTCTATGTTCCCATGTGTTTTGCTGTGCCCAAACCCCAATTTCTGATAAAATTCTGGGTCTGAGCTCTGAGCCAGTTTGTATTTGGTGCACTGAACTCCCTAGTTCAAGAGTATGTACCAAGTCGCCGATTAATTGTCAACTTAAAATTTGTGAAAATAAGTATCTTTCACACAATATAGACGACTAATGAGCACTTAAATTAGATTTAAAATTAAAATTGGTGACTCAATCATAAACAGCGGAACCGCGCTGTTTCTCTGTTGAAATGTAAACAAAGCCGCCATTTTGTTTTGATATTAACGATCCACGATGCAGCTAGAATTCAAATTGTGTATCAATTTTCTGTTTTCTTTTGTTATGAATGATGTGGTCACTGGTCACTACTTGTCATTTTGATTTGATGCTCTCTGACTAATTATCGGAAAAAAAAATGAATAACTATGAAAGAAACTTAAGAAAGTATGCCTCTCTCAGGCTCTCTGTGATTGGCTGGTATCAGTTGTATGCCTCTCTCTGATTGGCTGGTATCAGTTGTATGAATTAATTTAGGTAGTTATAATAATATAGGTATATTGACAACTGTCGACTTTCAAAATTGGAATTAAATTCTGACGACTGGCAACTGCTATACTAATTTTAGTTGACTTATTTTGAAAAAAAAATATATTGGCGACTCAATGAACATTCTCTGAAACTAGGCTTAACTCCTCTGACTTTTTCAAAAATCTGAGAAATAGCTGCCAACATTTTTCATCAATTTGTCTAGTCATCCAACATTTTTCCAGCCATGTTTTAAAGTATGGATAAAGTTGGCAGCATATTGGCGACTTATGAGTTTTAAGGGGTGAAATAGTTGAAAAACATGTATATAACAAGTAAATCACTCATAAAATAGTCTCAAGAGATGCACATATATCAGACATGAAGCATGAGGATACTTTCAAGCCATGGACCTATGTTTCAATTTCAAAGTGTGGCAGGAAAGTCGCCAGTTTGGTGAGAAAATGGATCAAGGTCGCCGCATTAAATTATCCAGTCTGCAGAATATGGAACATTTTTCCAAGACTCTCTGCGGGAGTTTTTGATTGAAATTTAGAAATTTGAGATCTCTGCGGGAGATCTTGAATTAATTCCTATGTTACCATTAATTTAGCTGCGGGAGATTTTGAATTAATTCCTATGTTACCATTAATTTAGCTGCGGGAGATTCTGAATCTGCTGCTGAGAGTCAGAGAGTAACTGTCTCTCAAATTAAAATCTCTGCGGGAGAAGAGACACATTCTACAGACTGGCGGCACATTTAAGATACTTTGAAGAAAAAGAAATAGGACATCCTAGTGAAGATTTTACACTTGAAAACATCCTTATGCATAATTTCTGATGTATGTGTATCACTTGAGAAGTTGAGACTATCTATGAGTGATTTACTAAATTACTTGTTATTTACAGGTTTCTAAACTAATTTCCCCTCTCATAAGTCACCAGTATATTGGCGACTTTGTCCATACTTTGAAACCACTCTGGAAAAAGTGGTCTTTTCTGAGGGATTAATTATTCTGTTGGAGTTTAGCAAACCATAAAATACAGTAATAAATAAATTGAAAATGTATAATCCGCAGCATTTAGCCTCTAAAATTCATCTGTTAGCCTAAGGTATAATTAGGTATTTTCCAGAGTGGCTTTGAAACATGGCTTTCAAATGTAAAATCTTCATAAGGAAGTAAAATTTCTTCTTTTAAAGAATCAGAAATTTGGCGACGGATGACGGTCGACCTGGATCCATTTTCTCACTAAACTGGCAACATTCCTGCCACACTTTGAAACATGGTTTTCCAGTTTCTCCTCCAAAAATTAATGGTAATACTATTATAGGAATTGATAGCTAAATATCCTCAGACATTGCAGGAATTTTTTTTATTAGAGACACTGAATATCTGCTGACAAATTGACATATTGGAATTTAGAGACCTAGTTTCAGAGAATGTTCAGTGAGTCGCCGATACATCTTTTTTTTTTAAATAAGTCAACAAAAATTAGTAATGCAGTCGCCAGTCGTCATACTTTAATTCCAATTTTGAAAGTAGACAGTTGTCAATATACCTATATTATTATAACTACCTAAATTAATTGAGAGCGTATCAGCCAATCAGAGAGAGGCATACCACAACTGATACCAGCCAATCACAGAGAGCCTGAGAGAGGCATACCACAACTGATACCAGCCAATCACAGAGAGCCTGAGAGAGGCATACTTTCTTTGATAGTTATTAATTTTTTTTTTTGATAATTAGTCACAGAGCATCAAATTAATATGACAAGTAGTGACCACATCATTCATAACAAAAGAACACCGAAAACAGAAGACGGACATACAATTTGAATTCTACATCGTGCAAGTTGAGCGCCATATCAAAACAAAATGGCTGCTTTGTTTACATTTCAACAGAGATGCGCATTGTGCCGATTATGATTATGAGTCACCAATTTTAATTTTGAATCTAATTTAAGTGCTCATTAGTCGTCTATATATGTGAAAAATACTTATTTTCATAAATTTTAAGTCGACAATTAATCGGCGACTTGGTACATACTCTTGAACTAGGTTTAGAGACTGCTGGAACTGCTAAAGTGTTCTCTAAGAAATCCTCCTTTTTGGTTTCTGTTCTCAGTAAAAATACATGTAAATGTAGGAGGAAATGAAGGATTGTTCGCACAGAAAATGTTATAAATGTCCCATATTTTGCAGACTGGGAATTTACCACCAAATACAATCTGGGGTCTGAGGAGACCTTCTTTTCGGACTGGCTCCGATATAGGTATTTCTGATGCTGTATCTGAAATAAACTGCCCCAAACTTAACCTAATCTATGTCCTATCGGAAACTTAATTGCGCTATATCTCAACAGTATCTAAAAGCTGAGCGGCGCACCACTGTACTTTCAATTAATGATCCTAATGTGAAAATCTGTTATGTAGTTTGTTGTTCTGCACACTTCATGATTGATTAATGACCTGGCAGGGGGGTTCGAGGGGCAGCACGCCCCCGATAGTCCGATACATCTACCTAACGGTTAACTGATAAGTTTTTATTTACACCTCAGCCAAGTAATAAAGCATGTCCAAACTCGCCATTTTAATGGCGAGTTTGTGACAGTTATTTTGAGCCCTTCAATTGCAAATGGCGAGTTTTATCTATTTTTCTCCTATGCTACAAAGTTATTTTGGAGAGAATTTATGATAATTTGATCATTTTGGAGAGAATTTGTTGAAATTTGGAGAGAGCTCAGAGCTGGAGAGACAAATGGTGAGTTTATGAGACTTACTATTTTACTTGGCACCTCAGACTGAAAGTTCACAATAGTTAGGTACCCAATAAAAATAAAATTAAAGTTTTCTATGATACCTAAATTTTATTTTCTATTCCAAATTAAACATCTCAAAGAATTAAACTGTGTAGTATAAACATTGGATTCAGGTACCGTCAGGCGTCAGACATAAATTTGATACGACAAATTGACAATTACCTATCAAATTCACTCTGTTTATCATTAATATGTATTCAAATAGAATGTACAGTGGTGCACTGTAATCTGGTGCGACGTACTGTGGTGCGCCGCTCAGCTTTTAGATACGTATCCTATATCTCAATTTTTGGATCTCAAAAACTAAGCATTTCCAGTTATTTCCACAACAAATGGTATTCATGAAAAATATCTTAAAATGTAGGCATCCCTTTACCAATAAAAAGTGTCAAAATATCGAAAATCGGTGGGGGACCTAAAGCACAAAATTATCCAGTTTAGTAGTGACGTTTACCTGCGTCCTGCTTGACCGAGGACAAAATAAATTCCAGACAGCAGAAACTGGTAACTGCTCTCCAAGAAATTGGACCTTGGATACATAAAGTAAATGAACAATTAATATATAATAATATGCCATTTGAGAAAAAATGTATGCGGGCGTTAGATAAATCAAAACACATGCTCTACTTTCCTTTCAAAGTTACACGAAAAACATACAGTTTAATGGCGAAGCACCACTCGGTCGTATTATTATTCAGCATACATTCTTTGTTAAAAGATAATATGTGATGAACTTTACAATGCAGGGTAAAACAGACGATGGTTATTATATTATTCATATTCTCATGCACTTTTGAAAAGCAGTGGGAAATAATAAAAAGAAGCTATATGCATCACAAAAAAAATCGGTACAAATATTGATCAACAGGCCTCCGTGGATATTGGAATAAGAAAGAATGATTGAACTCTTCTAGTTGAGACTGGAAGAATTAAATTAAGTGGGGTATTTAACATCTGCTTCGGAACATAAGACAATAATGCTGACGTCAAATGGATTTAAATACAAAGAGCTTGGAGGAGAAGTTAGAAAGGAAAGTGACTCAATCAATAAGTCATCAATCGGTGACAAATTAAGCTCCCCAGTAAACCAACGGGCCAAATTGGCCCAAATTGGGCCAACGTTGGTCCAATTAAGAACGAAACTCTGGGCCAACGCTGTCATGCCGGTTTCGGTGTATTGGGCCAGCAAAGGCCCGACGTTGGCCCACCTCATGGATGTCAACCGGCCTTGAACAGAATAACCACGTATAAACGACAATTATTGGTACCGGCGAAGTGCTAGTGTTGCATTGGGCTAGTGCAAATCCGACGTTTTGTCAACTCACTGACCCAGTTCTAGCAAATGACTTATAAATACCTCATGAATAACTTATAAACGTCTTATTAATGAATAATAAACTTGTAATTAATACGTAATGTTGCCGATGTCGTGCCGGTCTACGGCCAGTATACTATTTTATATTTGATATGTATTACGCAAGACAGACCACGTGAAGACAAGTTACTTCTCACAATGTAGTAACCGTCCTATAAATACATCTTATATATTAAAATCAGGGGGAAACAATATACAGCATTTACCTATTCAAACTCAAATCTATATTATTTTATCTACGTTAATTTAAACAAATAATAATATTTTAATTTAAAATTGAATAGAAACCCAGCAAACATTACAATGTTGGGCCAACGTTGGCCCAATTCAGAACGAAACTCTGGGCCAACGCTGTCTTGCCGGTCTTGATGTATTGGGCTAGCACAGGCCCGACGTTGGCCCACCTCACGGATGTCCACCAGCCATGAACAGTATATAACCACGTATAAACGACTTATATCAGCAAACATGTCTGGACCTATTCGATATCGGGTTGTGTCCCATTCGTTGCGCTGGTAGCGAATGCCGGTAATAGATATGAAATACACTTAAATTAGATATCTAACTGAATATATCTAAATTATTTGACGGTTTAGAAATCTAATTTGTTTCTATCATCTGTATCCAAAAATTTTCACTCTAGTCCGTATCATTTATTTTCGAATCAGAAATCGTTTAATGCATATCAAAACAACACCAGTAAATAGATATCTATTATAGTATTGAATTCCGTTTTAGAATAGATACCTAAAATTTCATTCCATTTATGATCAGAATAGTGTTGCATCGCCAACCGAAAATATAGAACAGTTGCCAATTCAAACTCAGAACTGTAATTTTACATACGCTATCAAAACCAAATAATAATATTTCTATTTAAAATTGAATAGAAAGTATAATTTTCAATGTGAATAATCATTTCAGACGGGAAAAAAACTCTTCATACTAAATAAATGAATTAACTAGTGTCCAAGCTCATTTTTATGAATGAAATAAATAAAGTTTAATAAATCATTAATTGAAGTGATAACAGGCCCATTTATACTAAATTGCCAGAAACGGCTGCAATTTGAAAGATATACTAATTGAGGATATTAAATTGGCTATTTGTTGTGATTAAAGTTGAGAGAGATCATTTGCACTTAACTTCTATGATGTCTGGCGATAACTGCCAAATAGAACCGATAGACCAGTAGGTATAATGAATATAATAGTTCATCAAAATATCACTGGATTGGTTAATCAATGTTTTCTTCATTGGGCCATTGCTGTTTGGCAACCGTTGGCCCAATGTCGTTTTCATTGCATTGACCCAGTGTGTAATAACACTGGAGTGTCAATCGCCGATCGTGCCTTCACTTTGCCAACATTTACCGACGTTGGCCCGATAGTTCAATGTTATCAGGATAATAGTATTAAAAACTATATAGCGTATACAATAGGAGTGGACAAGGAAACAACGGTAATCAGTTATATAGAGAGAATATATTTGAGAGTCTTCACAGTAACGAGGTTAGGCAGCAACTGAATGTTATAAGAAAAGTACAGCATGAACAAAAGTATCTTTATGAACATTAAAATTTCAGAGTTAGTTTTATTAGAAAATGACAGAACAATTTATTATTAAAAACATATACATATCAAGTAACTATAAACAAACACATAACTAAATAAGTGTGGTACATTTTTAACACTCCTTCTCACAGTTATAAATTTAAATATCTACATACACCTAAAAGCTCTCTTAGTCGTACAAATCGATCACGTGTTTGGTTTGGTTAAAATATCTGCAATCATATTATCAGTGTTACAATATTGCAATTTGATTTGATTCGAAAGAACTTGCTCTCTTACATAGTGATATCTGAGATCTATATGCTTAGTTCTCTTTGTACAGATCAAATCATTTGCAATACTGATAGCCGCTGTGTTATCCTCATGAATCAGCATAGGGCTCTCATAATTATACACTAGATCACAAAACAAACTACTAAGCCAAGCAGATTCCTGTGTTGCTAAACATAAAGATACGTACTCTGCTTCGGCAGTTGACAAAGATACACAAGACTGTTTAGAACTGTTCCAAGCTATAGAGGTCCCACTTAATTGAAAAGAATAACCAGATGTGGATTTTCTATCAGACGATTCACCTTCCCAATCAGCATCAGAATAGCCTTCACATTTATTAGAGCTCGACTTAGAGTATAACAAACCTAAATCAAGTGTCCCCTTAATATATCGCATTGCTCTCTTAACAGCGGTATAGTGTTCTGAGGTTGGCTTTGAACTGAATCTGGCTAATTTCCCCACAGCAAAAGCAATATCAGGTCTCGTTTTAGTTGACAAATAAATAAGACTGCCTATAGCTGATTGATACAACACAGTGTCACAGAGAGTACTACTGTCTTTTGCAGGCTCAAGCCTCACATTAACATCCACAGGAGTTCCTACCGGATTAGCATCTGTTAAACCAAACTTTTTCAATACACCTGAGGCATAAACAGACTGACTTAAAAATATTTGACCTTCCCTAAATTTATGAGTGATATTTACTCCTAAAAAGTAACTTAAACATCCCAAATCAGTCATTTGATACCTACTCTTAAGTTTATTTTTAATGTCATTGATCAATTCTAAAGACTTGCAGGCTAAAACCAAATCGTCAACATATACAGCTATATAGAACAATACATCAACCTCTATACATAAATACAAGAATCGCTTTTACATTGAATAAAGCCTAATTATTTCATTGTACTATCCAATGCAGAGTTCCAGCACCGTGGTGATTGTTTCAAACCATATATGCTACGATTCAATTTGCATACCAAGTGTTCTTCTCCCGGCTTAATAAATCCTTGTGGTTGCTTCATATAAACATCTTCTTCTAGTTTCCCATTAAGAAATGCAGTTGATACATCCATCTGATGTAGGTAAAGATTTTCCTGAACAGCCACGGCAAATATAGATCGCAGTGCCTCGAAACGTGCAACCGGACTGAAGGTTTCATTGTAGTCAATGGAGTATTTCTGAGCAAATCCCTTAGCAACCAATCTTGCTTTGTGTTTCAAAACTTGCCCATCAGAACCCAGTTTCTTCCTATAGACCCATTTACAATCCAGAATGTTTTGCCCATCATTAGGTTGCACAAGGTCCCAAACGCAGTTTTTCTTCATTGCATTTATTTCTGACTCCATAGCCTGCTGCCACAACCGTGCATCACTACTCATAATTGCATCTTTAAAGTTTTCTGGATCACTTGGAGATTCGTGTAAGATATGCACCCAATCTCCGTACACATCAGGGGGATTTCTAATTCTTACAGGCCTTTTTTCAGGAAGCACAGTGTCATCAATTGTTGCAGGGGGGAGTTCTTCCAGAGTGACAACTTTATCAAAATTCCCATCAGCAGATTCAAAAGAAGAACACTCCTTCTGGGAATCGATTTTATCGCTTTCGTTAAATATGATATCTCTACTAATGAAAACTTTCTTCTTTTCAAGATTATATAACCTATAACCTTTAACATCAGAACTATATCCCAAATGAATGCATTTAATGGACTTCTTATCTAACTTCTTACGTTCACTTGGCACTACATGAGAATAAGCTACACACCCAAATACTCTCAAGTGATTCACTTTAGGTTTAGTACCATAAAGCGCTTCGTAAGGGGTCTTACTCAGTAGTGCAGATGTTGGGCTTCTGTTTCGTAAGTACACTGCGGTATTCAATGCCTCAGCCCAGAAGGACTTCGACAAATTTGAATCACTCAACATAGCCCTCACTGCCTCAACTAATGATCTGTTCATTCTTTCTGCTGTTCCATTCTGCTCAGGTGTGAATGGTACTGTTTTTTCATGAATGATGCCTTCAGATTTCAAAAAAAGTTGAAAACTGTTCGAAACATATTCACCACCGTTATCAGAGCGAAGACATTTAATATTAGAACTAAACTGCTTTTCAACCTGTAACTTGAATTCCTTAAATTTATCTAATACTTGATCCTTTGTTTTGATTACATAAACCCACACGTAACGTGTACAGTCGTCAATGAAAGTTACAAAATATCTAGAATTTCTAAGTGACGGCGTACTAACTTTACCACAGACATCTGAATGAACAAGTTCCAATGGAAATTTTGCTCGTCTCTCAGTATGTTTGGGAAATGGAAGTCTATGTTGTTTGCCGAAGACGCAGGACTCGCAAAAACCTAAACCTTTACAAAAAAGAAATATCTAAACCATCTACGAGACTTTCTTTTGAAATTTTATCCAAACTTCGTTCATTCAAATGTCCAAACCTCCTATGCCATAATTCAGCCTTAGTATCAGTTTTCACACTAGCCGCATTAGCACTAATATCACGCACTAAATTTAAACTATACAATTCATTAATCTTTGACCCAACGCATAAGAGAATATCAGAGCTAGTATAAATTCTACATCCCTTCCCAGAAAATATGGTTCGATTTCCATTTTTAGCTAATTGTGACACGCTTACTAAATTATGAGCTAAATTAGGAACATAAAGTACATTAATTAATTCAAAATCACTAATATCACTCCCCTCCAATTTTACTGAAAGTTTTATTTTTCCAATACCGGTTGCATATAAAAGCCTACCGTCACCAACACGAATTTCAATCGGTTTGTTAAGATTTACATAAGTAAGGAAATCATTTCTATTTTTCCCCATGTGTCGTGTTGCTCCCGAATCTATTATCCAGGCGTCAGTTACTTCAGCTGATATGTTCGTTATCACCGTCAACCCGCAATCATCTTCGTATAGATCATTTGTAACAACGACATTAGCGTTAGAATTCTTTTCTCTCTTGTTTAAGTACACATAACAATTTCTTCTTACGTGGCCAGGTTTCCCACACTCAAAACATTTAAATTGTTTTTTATTTCTCACGTTCATAACCGATGGAGCCTGATTATAAAACACTTCTTCAGTTTTAGGCACAAACTCGAGACTAAGTTTCTTCTCTTCGTGCAATAGTTTTTCTGCCACTATTTCCCCAGGTATAGGAATATTTTCCTGAGCTTCCATAGCAGTTACAATAGTATTGTAACAATCAGGCAAAGAAGAAAGCAAATGGATTACTCTATCTTCATCCTGAATTACATCACCTAGAACAGCCAACTCGTTAAATATTTCAGTGAAACTCTTCAGGTGATCGTGAACTTTATTGGACTCCTCCATTTTTAACGAATATAACTTCTTCCTCAGCCGTAGTTTATTGGCCCAAGATTTTTTCTGAAATACGTTACACAGTTTTTCGAAGACTATCTTTGGATCAACAGGATCTCCAATAAGATATAAAAGCTTTGGCTCAAGTTACAAATTCCCACAATTCTTCTCTTATCAGCGCCATTTTTATCTGAATCTTCCAAGTAGCAAAATTCGATTCATTCAGCAATACAATACTGTTGAACATGCTTCTATAGCTTCAGCCACTTCCCTTCCACTCCAGATACACTATATACAGATCAATGCAGCCAAGTGACTGAGCCCATAACCTATTAAAAACTATATAGCGTATACAATAGGAGTGGACAAGGAAACAACGGTAATCAGTTATATAGAGAGAATATATTTGAGAGTCTTCACAGTAACGAGGTTAGGCAGCAACTGAATGTTATAAGAAAAGTACAGCATGAACAAAAGTATCTTTATGAACATTAAAATTTCAGAGTTAGTTTTATTAGAAAATGACAGAACAATTTATTATTAAAAACATATACATATCAAGTAACTATAAACAAACACATAACTAAATAAGTGTGGTACATTTTTAACAAATAGAACTAAATTAAATATGCTGATTCCATTAAAACACGTATTAACAAATGTTTGATTTTACCCGCACCCCTCCTTTCAGTTCGAGAATGCGATGCGCGTTTTTAGGATCTTGAAAATGTGAGACAATCTCGAGATTATTGCAAGATCGGTGAATTGTGCGGAAAAAATATACTACAAAATTAATAAACCAACTATTAATTTTCATTAAACTTAATATTGGCCTCTCTTCATGTTGTCCTTTTTTTCTTATAGAACTTGTAATATACAATGGTTTGGCCATCATTATGAAAATGCATACATAAGTGTAAAGTCGTAGCTACATTTTCTCCAGAATCTTCAATGAAAACTAATTATCGAAAGATTAACTACAAAAGTGACTAATTCCCATGCAACAATATTTTTAAAAAGGGAATAAATTGTAAAAAAAGGGTTGTTAGTTGCGACGACAGTCTTTGGCATACAATTCCACAACGGATTTATTTTTGTTAAATGATTGTTTTTTTCGAAAATTTAATAAAAAATCTCACTAGTAAATTGTTTTCCAGAGTTTAGATTTAAAAAAAAATAGGCGGGAAAAGACCGGCGGAGAAGAGTCCAGGCGGTGAAAAGTCATGCGAAGAAAAGCTCTGCCGTGGAATAGTCGATCCGTTTCCCATTAATATGACAGACGGTCAAATTTTTCAGAGAAGTGACAAACTTAATGACAAACTAAATGACGATAACTTCCTAGCGTCAGCAAACCGTCAAACTTTTCATCAGTTTTTTTATTCCAACATGTTGGATATCGTCATCAAAAAGTTTGTCAAACTATTTGCTGACGATAAAGTTTGAAGTACAAACTGACTTTCCGGCAATAATATTTTTTTATTTGCGCGTCATTTTAGTTTATTACAGCTAGGTACACCTACAAAAACCTCATTTTTTTCAAACTTAGTTAGCATCTATCTAGTTACAATGGCTGACGACAGACTCTTTAATACTTGGTTGTATTAGATCTAAGTTATAGGTAGGCTACCTACGTTGTGAATTGTTTTCTATGATCTATTTTTGACTATCCTTTTCAAGACGATATTTTGTCATTAAAAACAAATCATTTTTTCTGGTTTCTTACTGTTCTAAATTTAAAAAATATACATACCAAGTCATTTTCACGATATATAACATTAATTTTGACGAAACTGACGCCAGTGAACCTCAAACTTTTGGCGAGAAAATTTGACCGTGTAGACACTCCTTGAAAACTGACGATAAGTTTGTCATTTAGTTTGTCATTAAGTTTGTCACTTCTCTAAATAAATTTGACCGTCTGGACGGGGCTTTACTATCATCCTATCACCCCCAATAAATATTTTGGACTGTCACCCTTTGAATAATATTCAGAAATTCGGCTAAATTTGATATGTTAACATGTGGTAGCATGAATACCAATTCTTGGAATGAATGATTTCCTTAACTGAATTAAAAATTATTTAAAATCTACACTGAAAGTTTAAAAAGAACTTTTAGTAACCTCTGTCCTAAAATTTATATACTCTATCAGTGTATGTCTATGATATAATTATATTATCGTCCAATTAATAGCTTCATTTATTCAAATCTGAGAGCACGGACCATAGTGTGGATGGTTAAATTACACAATATTGATAGTGATACCATTGAAAACACCTTATTTTTAACAGGCAAGTACGCTATATCTATATAATATCTATATATTAATACGTTAAATACGATAGCGTGTGTGTAGCAGGGTGTGGCCACATAATTACCTATGAGAGCCACAGTTGCATCCATGCAAAGCGTCCTCCCAAGATGAGTTAAAATGTTAGACACTGGCTTACCACTTGGAGCCTCACGAGATCAAGGTTCATAGACTATAACAGGTTTAACGAATGGGGAAAATATTGCCAGATGTACGATTTCTTGAAGAATTGGTGTGAAACAGTGGGAGAAATGCGTTTTTCTCTTAAACCATACATATTTGAATGGTAGTTCCGTACTCAAAATTCTTTTAAATTAACTAATCTATCATACGAAATAAAAATATTTTTATATAATCGTCTTTCCGCTGAAAAATATACAATAAACCAAGAGCTGTGCACTCCGCCGATTAGTGTGAGAAGAGACAATTTCTGTATTTCTTCTTAAATATCTCTTAAACGGTAGACTATACTCGTGCGTGATGCAACCTAGAATTCTATAGAATTTAATAATCTATCGAATGATGAAATTTTTTTCAATTATTTGAAACATAGGTTTTAATCTAAAGAATAGGCTTTCATCTAAAGAATGTGTGGACGCAGCTCTTAGTAACATTTCGTACTATTTCTATTCGTTTAACCTGTTATAGTCTATGAACCTTGGCATAAGATTGCCCTGGAACCGCATCTTTAACTAACGAACACTAACATTGATACATTCAGAAAAAAAAACACAATTCAATATCATTCATGAAAAGGATAAATTTAATATTTGAAATTTTACAAAAAAAAAATATTGACTGATTAATAATTTCATCAGTCCGTATCATAAATACAGATTTACAATCAATATATTTATATATTTAATATTGAATCTTAGAAAAACGAAAACAAATGTATTCAAATTAAATATATTACGGTGAAGGAAGTGTAGGTGGGGGAAGTGAAGGTGGAAGAAGTTTTGGTTGGGATAGTGTAGGTAGGGGAAGTGAAGGTGAAGGAGGTGAAGGTGGAAGAATGTTGGTTGGGATAGTGTAGGTGGGGGAAGTGAAGGAGGGGAAGGTGGAAGAATGTTGGTTGGGATAGTGTAGGTGGGGGAAGTGAAGGTGAACAGTAAAGCTAAAGTATAACTTAGGTTAGGTAAAAGATTATATTGGTTTGGACGAAATGAACTTTAGCTACTTGAATAATTTATTACATTGAATTTATTCTATAATTAAACTGTTTGACCGACTGACACGTTAAGTTTGTTGATTAGACTAATACCAAGACCTATTGGTTGTTTTCCCAATTCCGTGAAATTTCAACTGGGTCCAGCTAGTAACAATTATTATATTTCCTTTTCATATACATGTCTCATGTCTGAAAATATATAACCAACCAATAACTTTGAACATATGTATTAATATTAAATAATTTTGTTTCGGTTTTCAGCTTAAAGGTCCTCTCCAGACTCAGAGACAAAAATGGTCTAGGATCATTATTCTGCAAACCTCATACAATTTGTAAGTTTTTAAGTTAAGAGTTTCTTGTTTTGAACAAGAGGATAATCTTTCTTCAGGTACTACTAATTTAGGTTTTAAATAAGGAAAATAAAAGATTGCATTATAAATGAATTGAAGCAACTCTTTACCTATTGGAGTTAGACCTAGAATAGAAAGTTACTAATCAATTAACATGGCGTAGGCTCAGATATTAAAATATTCACAGCTTATACTCAAGGAACTATCACCAATAATTAAACTCTACAAACAATACAGTGTTTCTATTTTTATTTTTGCAAGACTTTGAGCCCCCACTAGGAATATTTTGAATAAAAATTGAAAAGAAACAAATTTATTTTCTGGAAGATATGGCTTGGTACTTACATTTAATTTAATACAAACTTATTTGAAACTCATTGAAAACACTTCTAAAGGCTATTTACAAAATGTGTTGAAAATGGTGGCCAGCATCATGTAGTTAAAGTCTTGCGCGCTTCAAGATGCTCTTCGTCAACGTCTCAATTATTGCTGCGTCAGAATTAGCAAATGAGAATCAACATGATATTGTCGAATGAAACTATAGAAATGACAAAAAGAGTAATGATTTTTGTTGCGATTGTGGACGGAAAATTCTATTTTTCAAGCATTCATCGATGACGACAGCCCTTGTGACTCTGTTAATGGTTCCTATAACATGGCTTTGCTGAAAGACAAAGTGTGGAAAACTTTTTTGAGCCACTGCAACATGACGCAGACTCTGGTGGGAGGAAGATGGTGCTCCATCTCATTGTACAAGAGTGGGTAAGAAGTTATTGAAGAAAAATTTCAAGGACGAGTTACCAGAAGAGACACTGAGATCTTCTGGTCAGCACTCAGTAAGAACTCAATCCTCTTGATTTCCATTTCTGGTCTAAAACACTAAATATTTTGTATTCGGAAAAATCTCAATTCATTCATGATAGAATTTAGTGTGTGAAGATGTTTGGTGCAAATTATGACGCAGTAACAATTGAGAAGGTGACGAAGACTCGAAGAGCGTCTTGAAGCGCGCAAGACTTTGACTACAGGATTCCGGCGGCCATTTCCAACACCTTCTGTAGATAACCTATAGAAGTATTTTGAATGAGTTTCAAATAAGTTTGCATAACATAAAATGTAAGTACCAAGCCTTATCTTCAAGAAAATATATTTGTTTCCTCTAAATTCAAATTACAAATATTCCTGGTGGGGGCTCAAAGACTTGCAAAAGAAAATAAAAACACTGTACATTCAGCAGAGCAAGACGGTGTTCGGACAATTTGTCGCTGGACAATTCGTCCCCGAACAATTCGTCGCCTGGACAATTCTTCGCCTGGACAATTCTTCGGCGATTGAAAATAAAATAGATATAATTTATAATATAATCATTATTGGTGGAAGTGCATTCATTTAAAGGGAGCTTATTTTTCTTCAACAAAATAAGTGGTTGGTATAATGCACTTTTACCTTATAATATATTGATAATTACAAATAAAATTGATACTTCTATATAATTATATATTTAATATAATAATATTTTTATTGAAAAGGATAGTACTATCATTCTACTCGTCATTGAATGGTTCACAAAGTATAATTCATCCAAATTTTCATTGATGCTTTAAATTTAAATAGAGAAGAAAATCAAGCTATTGCTAAATTTCAATAACATTCTCAAGGTGCTAAAATCCATCAAAAAAAAAAATTAGGGCTATGAATAGAAATATCTAAAATGTGATCAGCAATTACGACGCAAATAACAAAATATCTTTTTTCAAAATATAATCGGACCATACTTTTTTGAAGATACCAAATAGTAATGCAGTAACTGTTAATGGAAATCGACACAGAACAAAGATTCAAGAATATTTGTATCCTGAAATAAGAGAACTAGACTAAATTTTTTAACAAGATAGAGCTACCTGCTACCTCCCCATGGAGTATTGCACACCGAATAATTTCTCGCTTTGGCGACATGAAAGAGCCATCACGATATCCATGTATGAGGCCTCTTGATATTTTCTTTATTTTATTCCAAAGAAAGAGTATAAGTATTTTGAAAGACGGATCAAATGGACAGGATAACAACAGAGACATTAAATAAAGGAATGAACAACACTGTCGAAAAAACACGTACATAATACATTGTGTGAGCAATGATAAAGGTAATCTAAAGAATATTGTTTTTCATGGTTAAATTATTATTAATATTTAGAATATTTTCTTTAATTCAAAATTAACCTCATTTTTCTACCATTTTCAGTTATTTAGTTATAACGTTTCTTACATTGTCAGTGACTTATATTGACCACCCTGTATCAGAAAATATATTAATACAGCATTCAAGTACTCTGATGTACAGGGTGGGGCGTAAGTTTGGAAGCAATTTTTCAAACATTAATATAATTCTTAAAAATAAGTTCTTAAGTAGGTGATAGGGTTTGAACTATAGTAGAGACACTACATTATGACGTGGCAGTGTTATTTTTTACAAAAATTTAGTCAATTCAAAAATGTCAGACAAAAGAGAAGCCATTATTGCTCTACACCGTGCCGGGAAGTCGGATTCCGTCATTTCAAAGACTCTCTCAATAGCGAGATCGACTGTTTGGAAGTGTGTGAAGCGTTTTAATGAGAGAGGAGACTTGACTTATCGTCCAAGAAGTGGTAGACCACGCTCACAACGCACCAAACAACTGATAAAATGTGCCCGAGAGAAGATCAGGAGGAACCCGAAAAGGTCAATACGATTGTTAGCCTAAACAGCTAATGTGAGTCCAAGAACAATGAGAAGAGTTGTCAAAGAAGACCTAAAAGATGTCCTCTTTCACCCGCCAAAAGAGACAGACTCTGTCAGAAGCTGTAAAGAAAAAGAGATTGGAGAGAAGCAAAGCACTTCTGAGAGAATTGAAGTCTGGCACGGCTGGTGAAATTGTTTGGTCTGACGAAAAAATTTTCACAGTGGAAATGGCTCACAACCGGAGGAATGACAGAATAATTGGTAAAAGTGCAAAAGACATCCCATACAACCAAAAAACTGTCCACAGAACCATGAAGCCTGCTTCAGTAATGGTCTGGGCCGCCGTTTCAGAAACTTAGAGATCTCCTTTAATTTTTGTGGAACAAGGCGCCAAAATCAATGTTAAATGTTGTATTGAGAATATTTTGACGCCAATGTTGGAGTCAGCTAAGGATCACTTCGGTAATGACACTCTATGGACATTTCAGCAAGACGGCGCGACTTCACATACTGCAAATGTCACTCAAAACTGGTGCCATGACCATCTTCCACGGTTTTGGTCCAAAGAAATGAGGCCTCCCTGCTCCCCAGATGTTAATCCTACGGACTTTTCGGTATGGTCCATTCTTGAATCAAAGGCCTGTGGTAAATTCCATCGCAGTGTGGATGATTTAAAGCGTTCGCTCCAGAGATCTTGGAAGGAAATTTCTCAAGAACAGTTGCGTGCCGCAGTAGGAGGAGTTCGGAGGAGATTTGAGGCTGTTATTAAAAACAAGGGGGGACATTTTGAATAAATTTATGATTTTTGAATTCTTAAAACCTTTATGTAATAATACATAACTGTAAATTATTAAATATATTTTTCGTTGGATTATAATACGCACTTTCATTTGCTTCCAAACTTACGCCCCACCCTGTATGTACCTTGATTTATAAAATGACTTTGCTAAATTATTTGACCTAACCACAGCAATTAAAATTCACTAATCTAATTTTCACTTTCAATTATCATCTTTACAATAATTTTGACACTCTGTTCAAGCACCAACTCGCAATTCATCCCACACCCATTTTAATAAACCTCACTGTAAATTCATTCACTAAAATATAGTAAACCGAACCCTTATGCACAATGTTTCTTGTAACTACGTGAGTTAAATACGTAACTACGTGAGTTAAATACGTAACTACGTGAGTTAAATACGTAACTAGGTGAGTTAAATACATAACTAGGTGAGTTAAATACGTAACTACGTGAGTTAAATACGTAACTACGTGAGTTAAACACGTAACTACGTGAGTTAAATACGTAACTACGTGAGTTAAACACGTAACTACATGAGTTAAACACGTAACTAAGTGAGTTAAACACGTAACTACATGAGTTAAACACGTAACTAAGTGAGTTAAACACGTAACTACATGAGTTAAACACGTAACTAAGTGAGTTAAATACGTAACTACGTGAGGTAAATACGTAACTACGTGAGTTAAATACCTAACTACGTGAGTTAAATACGTAACTACGTGAGTTAAACACGTAACTACGTGAGTTAAATACGTAACTACGTGAGTTAAATACGTAACTACGTGAGTTAAATACGTAACTACGTGAGTTAAATACGTAACTACGTGAGTTAAATACCTAACTACGTGAGTTAAATACCTAACAAAATTCATAAAATATACCTTCTTATTTATTTTCCAAATTGAAAATCTATGCAATAATTACCATCGGAAACTTCTTTATACATTAACCTGTTCGGTTAAAAACTAGAAAATACATCCTCTGAATGTCGTACTCCAATTGCTATGTCATGTTTACATTTATAAGCTGCATAAAGTTTTAACAACACATCCTATTCATTATTTAGGCAAAGTTTGATGAAGTAACACGAGTTACGAACCAAACAGAGGCGTCGCAGGAATGCCCTGACACGAAGGCCCTGAAATGAGGGCTGGCATTCCCCAGAAATTAGGGACGTTTTATTGCGGAGAAAAGAAAACACGTAGAGTCTTTCCAAAAGGAATTTAATGAAAATGTATCACCTCGAACATACTGCAAATAAGTTTTACATTTCCGGGGAAAGTTATTTCTTCAGTTTGTTCAACAAATTAGATAAAATAACAGTTACAAATTCAGATATAAATACATGGAATACACTCTTGTTCGTGAAAAATAATTCATTGCTTCCAAATGTCAACTATGAAAATATTTTTATCTAACATTTTTTAAGATACTAAACTAAAATGAATGCAGTTTTCCACAGGTAAACTGTAGAGATTTTTGACTGTTTTCAAATGCAATTCTATATAGAATTCAGTTTTTTTTCTTTTTAACTCTCCAATAAGAATGTCTATTGACTCTAAACATTAATTGCATGTGTACTTTTCCATTTTATAGACATATTCAAATGCAAAATCAGTAAGTAGAAATAAGAAACATTCTAACAAACATTAATGTTCTTTATAAATTAAATATAATATTTGAATTTCATAGAATACAATTCTCTGCATAACAAGCTCTTTAAATCATTTTAACGACTCCGTGTTTTCTCATTTTTTGAACACGGAATCAAAAATATTCAGTTTACGTTAGTCACTTAATTTTATCACACGTATCACCTGAGTCACACTGCACCATCACACAGAAGGTGGCGCTTATTGGGACAATGGTGAGTCTGCTGCGTGCATCTAATGGGTGTTAGTTACTATTGTCTGTGGGGCACTAACCGAGGAGTGCCACTTTAATTACGATATGTCATTGCTATTCTACTATGTAAATCTTTAAATCATTTTATTAACAGCCTTAAATCTTCAATTAGAGTTTTATTTCAATAGTTGGCGAGCATTATTAAAAAAGTACAATATTAACTGCTACCTTAATTAATCAGGCCTGAGGAATTACATCTGAATTCTAAATGATAGGATGAACGAGAAAATAAATATTTACTTTAATAAGTTTATTTCTTGCATATGTGCAAGAAATAAGGTTGGCACCTAAATGGTGAAAAACTGGTAAAAGTTCTAAAACGTTTTTGATTTAAATACATATTAGTTATCATACTTTAGATTGCAATAAGTAATATGTTCATTTGGAATAAGTTCCAATACTATTACTCATGTAAATGTTCACAGTGAACTCCTCTATCAGTGCATTTCATATCTTATTAATCGACTTAACAAAAGCATTCAAGGGATGCTATTTTACTCCATGTTCAAAATTATCACTGCCCTAATGTCAGAGATTAAATGGAATTTGATAGAGATTCCTCTTTAATTTTTACGAGAGAAAATAAGAAAATGCCTGTGTTTTTCGTCTACATCGATCAAAGAAATGAGGTCTCCTTTTAATTCAATAAGTTCTAATCCCCTTCTTAGAAGATATTTACGGGATAGAGCACCACAAATAGTTCATCACCGAACAGACTAAATATTAGTGATCAGTTAAAGGTTTCATAATACACTGAAGTTCCCAGCAGTGTTTGAATTGATATGGGTTGATGTTTTACTTCGTTGGGTTTTAAGTTAATCCCAATACAAACAATATTTTCCGATTGATGTTATTCTAACAATTACTTTCAATGAGAATTAACCAAAACTCTTTATCAATAGTTCAACAAATGTTAATACAATCTGTGAAGAATGCGCCATTATTGCAGTCCTACCATCACAGTTAGTGTATCTAATAGCAGGATAAAATGAAAGACTATTCAGGCATCATTGATTGTATTTGTCAAAGACTGAATATATAGTAAAGAACATAAAGGTAAGAAAGAGGATATCAACTTTTATAATTTAGAACTGCTGCGAGTGATAAAGGAATCTGGTGATAAAAAGTCCACACTAACTATATTTATACAAGATATGATTTATTGAATGAAGTACCTAAATGCGTGTATGACAAAATACACGGTAGAAACACCTCATGGGGTTCCTCTTCTTCCAAATTACAGAATTCGCAATCAATGAACTACCTAGAGAAATGTAGAAAATTAGCAGTGCAATAATATGTACTATTTTTCTATTTTCAAAATGAGATCACTAAATCTATGAATTGAAATGTTATCCAAAAACAAAACAAAATTCTACCTTCAAAATAAATGCGTTCAAAGAGAAAATAGAAGTTTATTTGAGTTTATCTAACTACAGGACAAATTCATCTTCATTATATTTTTTGTTGTAAATTTCATAACAAAATATTTAAATCTGGAAGCAATAATATTTGCATCTATGTACTTAGATTAAACTATTTCCCCTTATAAAATAGTAGACGGTCAATATTAAGTAACTGAGAACAAATAAAATAGTAAGAATGAATTAACAGTAACAAGAATAGAAATTCTAGTCTTCTTTTCTTCGGAGCGTATTGGCAAAATGAGATAAAAAATTAAAAACAACAAAAATATGAAGAGGCAAGAATAAATGAAAAGAAGTATTAGCTCCGTATTGAAACTATATTAAAGTATTTAGAACAGGTGATACATATTTTATTAAATTTGTTCTCTTTAAAAATGGTAAATTTAAATTTTATGTAGCTACAAATTATTTTTAGCCCTGGAACCAATAAAATAATCAACTTAACATTACTTATCAAATAATGAAACCTAAATCGTAAGAGCATTTCACAAAGTATTCATTTACTTCCCCAAAAATATACATAGATCAAAACATTTATTTAATAAAAGGTATATTTATTGTTCTAGTCTTCAGAATAGTAGAGGATAAAACTAAAGTAGAAATGCACAGGAAATAACGAAATCATCAAGTACAAAATGGAAAGCAGTTCAGTAATATCAAAAAGCTGTTACAAAAGAAATTATAGAAAATTATCTATCTAACCTATTGTAAGAACGTATAACTAGTGAAATCCGAAGCATGGAAGAAGAATCATCTATAGAATTATAGTAAAGAAGACACTTTAAGAAGCATAGGAGATATAGCTAATAGATTGTGCTTAAGATTGCATGAATCGTGAGCAAAATATCAGAAAAAGGTGAAAATGGAGATCAACTAATGATTAAAAGTCAATATCAACATTTAGATAAAATAGTTACCAGATCACCATTATAATCTGAACATTCTGCTTCACACATATATTTTAACATCATCTGTAAACATATATACTCTCTAATTATTTAATTTACATATGTAATCCAATTCATTTTGTAAATCTTTAATTAAGTAGTCAAACTGCTTGGAAGAACCTTCGATCTCGCTCCAATGACGCTGGCATTTGTATCCGGGAAACAAACACAATTTTGATAGGCACTCACTTTACCGTCCAAACCAACGAATAGAGGGTAAAGGAGCAAATGCTGATTAAGAGCAACTTCGTTATCTTCAATGAAGGAGTCCAAGCCTTTCTGAGCCAAATCTTTCACTGTTCGAGCACACTCAACAGTTGTAGGATCTAAATGAATTGGTGCAGCTGCTCCTAGATGTTCAACCCAGAGACCACGACGGAATCCACCCACCTGACCAGTTCCAGGAGCTCCCCTGTGAGGTTGATAAGCTCCAATGGCAATCTCCGTGTCTCTGTTTCCACTTAAAGACCTGTCGTTGATATTCGCCGAGCCAACGATGATGTACTCGTCATCAAAAATTGCCATTTTGGAGTGGACGTAGATCATCAATCTCTTACTGGCGAAAGCGGCAGCTGCCGAGGGATCTTCTGGTGGAGTGAGCTCGTCAGGAACAGTGGAGGCGTCTTCTTTCTTCCCCAGACAACAGAAGAGAAGGTAGTCCTGAGGATGAGCCTCAGAATTCATTCTCCTCAATGCTGTTCCAATGCGATTGTACATCATTTCAATAGTTCTGAACTGCCAATGAAGAATTTCCTGCGTGACTTTATCAGCAGGTTTACCTTCTGGGAACATTGGGATGACTATGTATGCTGTGAAACGCTCTCCTTTGTATATCTTCTCTTCTATTTTACTTGTGATTTCTAAAGGCACCAAATTACCTGCTTTGGCGTCTCTACAACTGAGCCAAACATGACTGCTACCAAGGAAATACTGATTCTCAATGTATATGAACCGTTCACTTCTCCTGATTTGGTGAATATAAGCCCTGTGCAGACTGTTGTCAAATGCTCTGCCTTTTTTATGGGTGAGAGCGTCTCCAATGACAGTTTGCCAGTTAAAGACTGCAGAGTCTGAGTTGATGGATCGGAACATTTGAACATTCCAGCTATCCGAATGAGGGTGCTGGTAGTTTAGTTGAATGCTTTTCAGTGGAGTAGTAAGAGTAGTGTGGCTGGGATCACCCTGCTTGGACCAGCGTTCTTCAAAGTTAGCAAACAAATCTACAGCCGCAGCACCTTCAACTCTACTGTGAATGTCATGCCAAGGCTCCCTAGGTCCTGAGGCACTGGTGGAAAGTGCCATCTTGTTACGGAAATCATGTTTGTGCTCTGCCACCAAAGTACGGAACAGAGGATGCTCTGGAGTATCGAAACGACCCCCAGTTAAATCAAGTCCTCCAACATAGGCAATCACATGTCGTTTGCTTTTGTCGTCAAGATTTGGAGCATCCGTGATAACAACTTTCTGGTGATGAGTGTAGCATAGCTTGGTGAAAGGATTCTTGGTAGAGAACAAGTCCTTAGTGTAGCGATCTCTAGGCGCTAATACTACATTAACAGTTGAACCTTTGAAGAAGTTACAGGTCTCTTCATCTTGAGTGTTCATGGCTCCAGTCTTTCGCAAATCATTCGAAGTGAGTTCATCCCAAAGAAGCAAACAAACTGCAACTCCCTGATTAGCCTTAGTCAATAGAATCTCTCCTAATGACCTGTTGTCTTCTCCTGCCCAACGCAAAAGACTGATTTTAGCACTAACACTCCAGCCAACAATGTAAATGAAATGTTGAGCATCCATCAAGCTGTCATACATATCCTTCCATGCGCTACCAGGTGCATAAATTTGTCCACACAGATCTGGAACTGGAATAGCCAAATTGGGACAGTGCGCGTCTTGGTAAAGTCTCACAAGGTTGTTCTGTCGCATTGCGTATAAGCAATCTGGTACTTCGGGACTGGCTGAAGAATTCAATTTGCTGCGATATGTTATCGAAAGAGTCAGAGTACCTGCTTTCTTACCTTTATCATTAATTAGATCAAATGATCCAGCTAATGTATTGTCAGCAATTAGTGACTCAGCATTGAATTTCACTGATCCCATAGTGTCAGAGGATAGAAAATCTTTATCTTTGACAGTGAAATTGACAGATATAACGTTATGACAAACATCAACTCTGAAAGTTTCATTCCATTTAGGGCTGAGGTTGTTGTCGATGACACTAGTAGTACACACTTTCCATGACCCACCTTCTTCGTCAGTTAAATAAACTACAACAAACGGATCACTGACATCTTTCTTTTTCAAACTGAGGAATGAACTGTCGAGGTTAGGAAGACCATTCGCTTCCAAAACCTCGACTTCAAGCATACCATGCAGAAAAGAAGCCATGTTGTTTTCACAAAATGAAAAAGAATCTTCAGGTGGTGCTCCACTCCAAGCAATTCCTCTAGAAACTCTGCGACTGATATCTCCCGCCTTTAACCGAGCTTTGTCCTGTAGACTTGGGTGACGATTACTGACAGTTTCTGTTCCACTGAACTTGATATTGACAAAAAGTTCTCCAGCAGGTTTATGTTTTGGACACAAGAGCTGCAGACTGCTATCGAAATGACGACCTTCAATGAAATTCTCTACCGGAACAACACATTTACCAATAACTTCAGATGATACGAGATCTTTATCCTTAACTGTGAACGTCAATCCTGACACGTCCTGTTGCAAATCTACGTTTATTTTATAGTACCACTTTGGATTGAGACAATCATCGATTGTATGAGTTTTGCCAACTCTAAGAGTACCTGATGCACCTGTCACTTGAACTATACAGTAGGGATCACTCTTGTCGTCAGATCTGAATATGTTGGAGTCTAAGTTGGTGAGTTGCCTCGCCTCTACAACAACCACTTCAAGTCTGCCCACCAGAACTACCATGGTGAACTGCACAGCAGAAGGGAAGCCTTCTGGAAAAGAAAAATGTCGTTATTACCTCACTAAACGTGTGACAATGATAGCTATTACTTGAGAGATAAGAAATATCAATAAAATTAAGATATGTTTTAAATGCAACATTGTGTAATTCAGTTTATGAGATACAAATGTACATATTTAGCATCATAATAAACATAATTTCAGAAATCTATTCAAATATATGTGGGATTATAATAGAACTGATACTTAAATACATATTAAGGACGGTAATACATATTGAGGTCGGTAATACATATTAAGGTCGGTGTACTCATTATCTGAGTACACCGGATATATAAAAATGTACTATCACTGCAAGATACTAATTTCACAAATTACAGTTTTATGATATCCCGTTGTTATCAAATCATACGAAATTATCTTCAAGTACCCAACCCAATTATAAAATATCTACAAGCATTATAATTAGTGAAGTACTATCACTTTGTAAATGAGGAATTAATAAAATGTGAAAAATTATTCCAAATACACTTTTCTTTGACTGTAATTAGATGTACTTCTCTTTTATGAGCTATAAGTAGATACTATAGCTCCCTGTGTACAAGAACTTCTCATTAATAAGGCTACATTGGCAGGAGACAGTTCGTAGAATTCTATAAGATGCGTACTGTAGCAATATTCCATTTATAGAAAGAGAAAACAGTAGACAAATAAACAGAAGGACAATTAAGAGAGCAATAAACAGAAGATGAGCATTAGAGAGTCTCATTTCTTCTGAATGAATCAGAATGACTTAGATACAAGGCACTGTAGTTAGTGAAAGTAGAAGACAGAGATGCTTTTCACTTGAACCACTTCGTAAGGTGACACGAGTATTTACAACTGCCAATATCAGTCAGAAAATAAAATGTGTGCAGTGTTTCAAGCAGTGAGGTATGCAATGTAGCTACTAGAGATGTAATAAACATTTTTACTGGAAGCTAAACTGCAGCAACGACATAAAATTGACTCAATTAAATTTTTATTTCGTACAAAGTATTGGATATTGTGAAACTCTTGTCATATTTGGTGGTAACATTGAAATAAAATCAATAACACGAGGTACAAAAAAAAAGAGTCAAATTGTTAATTTGAAATACTTTCCCGTTATATTTTGATATTTTTATTTTCCTTAACAGTTTCAGATAATTTTACATGCAGAACTACCAGTTCCACAATTCATTTCAACTTTCAAAGTATTCTGTGTTCGAACTGAAACAAATTGGTACGATATGCCGCCATAAAGCAAGAGGTAACACGTACTTTTTAATAAAAGTTCAGTGGAGTGTTAGAGCTGTCCTAGAATACGAAGAACATTTGGAAAAGGTGGTGTTCTGCCAAGACATCTTTAGAATCAATTTGCAAGTCGCAGCTTCTTTATGAAGGAAGAGCAACACAGTTCAACTGCTCTCACTCACAATTGGAAGTTAGGAGCGATAAAAAATGCATGAGGAACTATTTCAATTACAGTCAGGAAGATAAACACTGACGCATGGCTACCAACTGAAAAATAACTAAATTAAATGTCTTCAACTAATTCAATTAATAATAACAGGCTATTTTGTTCATGTTATTTATTATCCATGTTGAAAAACACTCAAATTTGCTCATATTTAAAGTGCATACTGAAAAAATTATTCGGTTGCAAATTTCCACCATTTTCCCCTGCCTTGATATAGCAAAGCTAAAGCTGTTATTGGCTGTCAATCTAGCAGGTGAAACTATTAATTACACCACACCTGGTGAAATGAAGTGCTAGCACGTACAGGGTGAGGGCATTAAATTAACACTGCTGCTGTTTGGTAATTTGTAAAAGCTTGGGGTAATTCATCCTTATTAGCCATTACAGTGTACCCTAATTCAGAGGCAAGGGAGTGTAGGAAGCTGAGGATATAAGGAGTGCTTAGAAATTACCTGACACATACTACAGATTTACATGGAAAATGAAGGAATACAAATTCACAATACGATAAATTGCTAAGGTAATAAATAGTGTGATTTAAACTGATATCATTTCAGTCTGAGTTTGGTAAAAATTAGGACTGTTATAGCGGCGAGTTCAGTTTGTGACAATCAATATGTCGATACCAGACCGCAAGGAAGGACATCGTAAGTCTGGACTGATGGTCATTGCCAGTCAATTAGTGGGGGAAAAGTGTGCATTGGGGGGAGAAGAGTGTGCATTGGGGGGAGAAGAGTGTGCATTGGGGGGAGAAGAGTGTGCATTGGGGGGAGAAGAGTGTGCATTGGGGGGAGAAGAGTGTGCATTGGGGGGAGAAGAGTGTGCATTGGGGGGAGAAGAGTGTGCATTGGGGGGAGAAGAGTGTGCATTGGGGGGAGAAGAGTGTGCATTGGGGGGAGAAGAGTGTGCATTGGGGGGAGAAGAGTGTGCATTGGGGGGAGAAGAGTGTGCATTGGGGGGAGAAGAGTGTGCATTGGGGGGAGAAGAGTGTGCATTGGGGGGAGAAGAGTGTGTACTAGGGGGAGAAGAGTGTGCACTAGGGGGAGAAGAGTGTGCACTAGGGGGAGAAAAGTGTGCACTAGGGGGAGAAAAGTGTGCACTAGGGGGAGAAAAGTGTGCACTAGGGGGAGAAAAGTGTGCACTAGGGGGAGAAAAGTGTGCACTAGGGGGAGAAAAGTGTGCACTAGGGGGAGAAAAGTGTGCACTAGGGGGAGAAAAGTGTGTACTAGGGGGAGAAAAGTGTGCAAGCATTTAATAATATGGAAAATGCAGTTATAGTTAACGCAAGTATTGAAATAAAGTAATAAACACTTGAAAATAAGAAAAATTATAAACTTTGAACTTATAAATTGAGGTACACTGTGTCACACTAATGAGGTACACTGTGTCACACTAATGAGGTACACGGTGTCACACTAATGAGGTACACGGTGTCACACTAATGAGGTACACGGTGTCACACTAATGAGGTACACTGTGTCACACTAATGAGGTACACTGAGTCACACTAATGAGGTACACTGTGTCACACTAATGAGGTACACTGTGTCACACTAATGAGGTACACGGTGTCACACTAATGAGGTACACGGTGTCACACTAATGAGGTACACTGTATCACACAAATGAGGTACACTGTATCACACTAATGAGGTACACGGTGTCACACTAATGAGGTACACGGTGTCACACTAATGAGGTACACTGTGTCACACTAATGAGGTACACTGTGTCACACTAATGAGGTACACGGTGTCACACTAATGAGGTACACGGTGTCACACTAATGAGGTACACTGTGTCACACTAATGAGGTACACTGTATCACACTAATGAGGTACACGGTGTCACACTAATGAGGTACACTGTGTCACACTAATGAGGTACACGGTGTCACACTAATTATTCCAAGACAGAGGTGATATTCGGTAGGCTAATGCATGCATGAAACATGAGACAACTTAATATAGTTATAGTGGTGCAACCGTATGATGCAGAGGTGCAACCGTATGATGCAGAGGTGCAACCGTATGGTGCAGAGGTGCACCACACGGTGCAGTGGTACAAATATGTACCAATATATCTTTCATATGATATTCTCACAGTTTTTTGTTCATTGTAGCATCACAATAAGTATTTTATGTTGAGTAGCAATAAAGAGGTTAATTCCTGCCAAGGCTATCACTCCCAGGGGAGTAACTGGATATTCAAAATCATTCCAAATCTCAGGCAACATAAATTTTTAGAGGAAGAGTCCTAATTTAAAATGGCGGTCGATGGGAAGATCCTCGTATTGCAGTCTGGAAATAATCCTCAAAATAAAATAGAACTGAAGACAAAGAGGGAGAGATAGAAGGTATTTAATGATTAATAGTGGGGAGGTGTGGAATTAAAAAGAATTAGTGGGTTAATAATGTAAAGAAATAGCTAATATAATTATGTTATAAATTGAAGTAACACTCTCTCCACTCTCACCACTCCCTCTCTCCACTCTCACTCAAGTCTCACATTTCAGTTAATTTTCAGAAGGTGCAGACAATGAGTTGTAGCAATTACCTCTTCATTTTCCTCATTAGCTGTAAAGGCACATCCCTATACCTCCTCCAATTCCACCTCTGGGGGATATCTTCTCTCCACCACTGGGGGATATCTTCTCTCCACCACTGGGGGATATCTTCTCTCCACCACTGGGAGATATCTTCTCTCCACCACTGGGGGATATCATCTCTCCACCACTGGGGGATATCTTCTCTCCACCACTGGGAGATATCTTCTCTCCACCACTGGGGGATATCATCTCTCCACCACTGGGGGATATCTTCTCTCCACCACTGGGGGATATCTTCTCTCCACCACTGGGGGATATCTTCTCTCCACCACTGGGGGATATCTTCTCTCCACCACTGGGGGATATCTTCTCTCCACCACTGGGAGATATCTTCTCTCCACCACTGGGGGATATCATCTCTCCACCACTGGGGGATATCTTCTCTCCACCACTGGGGGATATCTTCTCTCCACCACTGGGGGATATCTTCTCTCCACCACTGGGGGATATCTTCTCTCCACCACTGGGGGATATCTTCTTTCCACCACTGGGGGATATCTTCTCTCCACCACTGGGGGATATCTTCTCTCCACCACTGGGGGATATCTTCTCTCCACCACTGGGGGATATCTTCTCTCCACCACTGGGGGATATCTTCTCTCCACCACTGGGGGATATCTTCTCTCCACCACTGGGGGATATCTTCTCTCCACCACTGGGGGATATCTTCTCTCCACCACTGGGGGATATCTTCTCTCCACCACTGGGGGATATCTTCTTTCCGCCACTGGGGGATATCTTCTCTCCACCACTGGGGGATATCTTCTCTCCACCACTGGGGGATATCTTCTCTCCACCACTGGGGGATATCTTCTCTCCACCACTGGGGGATATCTTCTCTCCACCACTGGGGGATATCTTCTCTCCACCACTGGGGGATATCTTCTCTCCACCACTGGGGGATATCTTCTCTCCACCACTGGGGGATATCTTCTTTCCGCCACTGGGGGATATCTTCTTTCCACCACTGGGGGATATCTTCTTTCCACCACTGGGGGATATCTTCTTTCCACCACTGGGGGATATCTTCTTTCCGCCACTGGGGGATATCTTCTCTCCACCACTGGGGGATATCTTCTCTCCACCACTGGGGGATATCTTCTCTCCACCACTGGGGGATATCTTCTTTCCACCACTGGGGGATATCTTCTCTCCACCACTGGGGGATATCTTCTCTCCACCACTGGGGGATATCTTCTCTCCACCACTGGGGGATATCTTCTCTCCACCACTGGGGGATATCTTCTCTCCACCACTGGGGGATATCTTCTTTCCGCCACTGGGGGATATCTTCTTTCCACCACTGGGGGATATCTTCTTTCCACCACTGGGGGATATCTTCTTTCCACCACTGGGGGATATCTTCTTTCCACCACTGGGGGATATCTTCTTTCCGCCACTGGGGGATATCTTCTCTCCACCACTGGGGGATATCTTCTCTCCACCACTGGGGGATATCTTCTCTCCACCACTGGGGGATATCTTCTTTCCACCACTGGGGGATATCTTCTTTCCACCACTGGGGGATATCTTCTCTCCACCACTGGGGGATATCTTCTCTCCACCACTGGGGGATATCTTCTCTCCACCACTGGTGGATATCTTCTTTCCACCACTGGGGGATATCTTCTTTCCACCACTGGGGTATATCTCCTTTCCACCACTGGGGGATATCTTCTTTCCACCACTGGGGGATAACTTCTCTCCACCACTGGGGTATATCTCCTTTCCACCACTGGGGGATATCTTCTTCAGGTTAGTAACTACCTCTAACACAATAGACTTAGTAGTCAAATACAGAAGTTGTGTCGTTAGGCAGAAAGTTAGATGGTGAATGTAGCGTGAGGTGGGGGAAGTTACGAATTATTGGTCAGTTCCACATCTCCGGCCATATAAGAAAAGGAATACAAATACAATAATTATACTATGTAATAATCATAATTTTATATTAATAAATACTATATCATTTTTAATTATATGAGCGAAGATGAGAAACTGACCGATAATTCTTACCCTGTATGTGTGTCTTCGTGAAATAAACATCAAATGGAGAGAAGTAAGGTAAAGCACCAATTACCAGATCGAATTAAATATATGAAAGTAGGAATTAGTTATCACTATAAAAACATTAATTCAGTAACTCCCCGCACAGTGATATTATGTAACTAATACATAGCGTGAAATACAAAAATTTGAAAAATAGAAAAGCGAAAATATTTCGAATGGAAAGATATTATATTAATGTGGCTCACTTCTATTGTAGACTTTAAGCCTTATGGAATGTACCATTGATTAATTAGTAAAGAAATGAATAAGAGAATAGAGGGGAAGGGGCGTAAAGAATGCCATTATATCACTATACATACTAACTAATAAATAATATAGTGGCGTGCTTTATGACCCACAGTACGTAATAATGAACTCTTAAGTAGTATATATATTATATACGAGTCAAAAATAACAAATGCTAAAATGTATAAAAAGAGACTGTGAAGCTTCACAAACTTTTAAATTAAGAATCACAAAATATTGTCACTGTAATTAGTACAATATAATAGCCTTTCTTTCTCTCAATAATTACTTCACGATTTAGAGCAGTTGTTGCGATTTATTTAATCTCCAGACGCCATTCTAGCTCTAAACTTTTGTACCTGAGTACACAATAAACTCTCAAAGAAATAAACTTTTATGTTGCTGCAAAATAATTCGGAGATTTTATTGAAGTGAGATACATTTACCTGTGGAATTAGAGTTGAAATAGGGTACCTCTATACAGTTTAAACATCAGCAGTATGGTAGCATATGGGAACACTTTAATGATATAAATGTAAAGAACAATAGACATTGAAAACATTAGAAAATAAGCTACATAAATTCAAACACCAATGAAATATAATCTCATGAACTGAAAATAGTCAATGATTTCAGTGAACTATAAAGTTTGAAACGAAACTTATGCACAATTATAGCTCGTCAGTCACAATTTATATTCATGACTTCAACCTACGTCTAAACATTAAAAATAGAACATACTACTAGAGTCTGAAAAAGAGATATTAGTGTGTTCTTCCTCTGTGTATTACTTATGTGCTTTTTCACTATGTATTATCTATGTGTTCCTTAACTATGCATTATCTATGTGTTTCTCCACTATGCACTATCTATGTGTTTCTCCACTATGTACTATCTATGTGTTCCTTCACTATGTACTATGCATTATCTATGTGTTCCTTCACTATGCATTATCTATGTGTTCCTTCACTATGCATTATCTATGTGTTTCTCCACTATGTATTATCTATGTTCCGTGCAATCACTGCAATCATAGAGCAGTAATCACGCAGACTCTATCGCCGCAACCATATTTTGCCGAACAAACCGTTGCGTCCGCCGATAAATCTAAATTACGGATACAAAATATCGACGCAAGTGACCATTTCCGACACGGTAACTCATTGAAAAGTGCTAAATTGCAAACTTAAAACAATAATTCGAGTGATTACTTCCAAGATACCTTCACAGAAACATCGCTGCAACACTGAGTGAAGTTGACAAAGTACCATTTGAAGCTCCGTCTCTATTAGAGACATGTCCGTCTTACTAGTGTATCAGCACTGATAAACTATCTTTTTAACGCTCCAAATGGCTATTTAATGAAAGCGCATGCAGTAGTAGAAACAACACACAACAATGCAAGTAAAAAACGCAGAATGTTTAGGAAAAATTGTATGTAGGAAAGAAATGGACATTAACTAAATACTTGAAATTTTACTTCAAGAAGATAGAGCGGAAATCAATCGGAGCAGAGCTCCTCCTTCACCAGCACTGGCTAATTTTTCTAGACTTAATGAGTACAATCTATTTTGAGAATGTACCAGATTTATCTTGCTAAGCTCAGGGTTTCCAGTTCAAACAAAAGAGCAATGACTGGCGCAACATCAGCCAAATTACACTTCTAGGGGTGATGAAATTAACAAACTGTGTCCTGAATTAACTAGGGGGTGAGGGAAATAACTAGGGGGTGAGGGAATTAACTAGGGGGTGAGGGAATTAACTAGGGGGTGAGGGAATTAACTAGGGGGTGAGGGAATTAACTAGGGGGTGAGGGAATTAACTAGGGGGTGAGGGAATTAACTAGGGGGTGAGGGAATTAACTAGGGGGTGAGGGAATTAACTAGGGGGTGAGGGAATTAACTAGGGGGTGAGGGAATTAACTAGGGGGTGAGGGAATTAACTAGGGGGTGAGGGAATTAACTAGGGGGTGAGGGAATTAACTAGGGGGTGAGGGAATTAACTAGGGGGTGAGGGAATTAACTAGGGGGTGAGGGAAATAACTAGGGGGTGAGGGAATTAACTAGGGGTGAGGGAATTAACTAGGGGTGAGGGAATTAACTAGGGGGTGATGGAATTAACTAGGGGGTGATGGAATTAACTAGGGGGTGATGGAATTAACTAGGGGGTGATGGAATTAACTAGAGGTGAGGGAATTAACTAGGGGGTGATGGAATTAACTAGGGGGTGAGGGAATTAACTAGGGGGTGATGGAATTAACTAGGGGGTGATGGAATTAACTAGGGGTGAGGGAATTAACTAGGGGTGAGGGAATTAACTAGAGGGTGATGGAATTAACTAGGGGGTGATGGAATTAACTAGAGGGTGATGGAATTAACTAGGGGGTGAGAGAATTAACTAGGGGTGAGGGAATTAACTAGAGGGTGATGGAATTAACTAGGGGGTGAGGGAATTAACTAGGGGTGAGGGAATTAACTAGGGGGTGATGGAATTAACTAGGGGGTGATGGAATTAACTAGGGGGTGAGAGAATTAACTAGGGGTGAGGGAATTAACTAGGGGGTGATGGAATTAACTAAGGGGTGATGGAATTAACTAGGGGGTGATGGAATTAACTAGGGGGTGAGGGAATTAACTAAGGGGTGAGGGAATTAACTAGAGGGTGATGGAATTAACTAGTAAGGGTACTATAATAGAAATAAACAACTAGTGCCTAAATAACGGCAGTAATTATCTCCTAATTTGTCAACTCATTCTGAGAGAAGTGGCTTCACATTAAATATATGCTATAAATAAGGAAATTAATTATGCGGCAGAATGGAATAGATGCTAGGAGAGAGGGCTAGAAATATTCTCTCAAGATGAAAAATCATATTAAATTATGATTAAAACAACACCTTATTATTTTACATTTATTACACTTCTCTGATCTTTTAAAATCTTGCCAACAGGCATTGAATACTGCTAATACTTTCATACCTAATAACATGAACTAAACTAGTTACTTGGCATCAATTGTGGCGTATAATGAGATGATAGGACTGCATTGAAGATGGTGTGTGGTGTACAACTCTAATCCCGAGCAAGGGATAGGAATCACGCAGTCGAGTGAATATCCTTAGGCAGAGTATCACCATTAGTGCCATTGAGATGTTAATTATCACACCTCTCAGTTATAAGCAGTAGGTAGAACAATTGAAAGTAACACCTCACCCTCAATGAGAGATGAACATTTAACGCCCTATTCGTATGTGCGGTGATAAACGATAGCGATAAGGCATAATTTTGTAGCATTTTCCAAATCGAGTAAAATCACATCAGTGTTATTTGGATAGCAAACAATGTTTTTTTTACTTTGAAAAAAAAAAAAAACAATCTAAATATCAACCAACATTGAACTTATCAAGAATACTTTTATTAGTGGTGATATTCGATTTTACGATGATATAAATGGTGGAGCATGAATAGTGTTCAAAATAAGATAGAACACCTAAGCTTAGACTTAGAGGTTCAAGTCATACAGCACCATGTCTTTATCGGATCAAATAGAGCGACACCGTTTCTACATGTCGTAGTTTATCCCTCAAGAGATTATGTCCAGTGCACTCTACAAGTGATGTCCTACAGGAGAGCTCCTTGCCAGCTCTATATCAGCACCACATCTCTCTTTCCAATGGGAGGGAAATGAAGCGTGACATCTTATAAATCAAAGACAGGAAAAGAAACCTTTGATGTCTGAAGTTTTCAGCTCATCTGTTACCAATGGCATGAGTAACACTTTACGAGTAACGGTGTGTTACCCATGGCATGAGTAACACTTTACGAGTAACATGTAGTAACGGTCTGTTACCAATGGTATAAGTAACACTTTACGAGTAACATGTAGTAACGGTCTGTTACCAATGGTATGAGTAACACTTTACGAGTAACATGTAGTAACGGTCTGTTACAATAGTTATACACTGCAAAAATAATATTAATAACAATTGGCTGCAGATTTCCTGTGTTTTGTAAATTTGAAGAAATATACAAACATTCATGATATTTTTTGCAATGAGTGTTAAAAGTATCCATTCTGAGGAGAGACTAATTGAATGAGAGAAATAAAGATGGCTACAGTAGAGGCAATTAGCAAGTCTTAATATTGGCTAATTTCAGTGCCCAATCACTGGCATATTCAGTAGTTATTTCATAGGGAAGTAGAGGGGAGTGATCAAACTGCTAAATTCACTTCAATGGTTAATCAACTAAGGAATTAGCATACTTTGTCACGTGCTAAATCAGTAATCATTATCATTACGTGTGAGGTTTAAAATCTCATGAGAGTATATTATATACATTATTCGAAATGAAACTGTACAAAAATAATTGTTCTAAGTTAAATTAATGATTTCGCATTGAAAATGTTAATAAGCATGTAAAAGTAAAATTGTGATCATTACAAGTGACATAATCATTACAAGTGACATAATCATTACAAGTGACATAATCATTACAAGTGACATAATCATTACAAGTGACATAATCATTACAAGTGACATAATCATTACAAGTGACATAATCATTACAAGTGACACAATCATTACAAGTGACACAATCATTACAAGTGACATAATCATTACAAGTGACATAATCATTACAAGTGACATAATCATTACAAGTGACATAATCATTACAAGTGACATAATCATTACAAGTGACATAATCATTACAAGTGACATAATCATTACAAGTGACATAATCATAACAAGTGACATAATCATAACAAGTGACATAATCATTACAAGTGACATATTCATTACAAGTGACATAATCATTACAAGTGACATAATCATTACAAGTGACATAATCATTACAAGTGACATAATCATTACAAGTGACATAATCATTACAAGTGACATAATCATTACAAGTGACATAATCATTACAAGTGACATAATCATTACAAGTGACATAATCATAACAAGTGACATAATCATTACAAGTGACATATTCATTACAAGTGACATATTCATTACAAGTGACATAATCATTACAAGTGACATAATCATTACAAGTGACATAATCATTACAAGTGACATAATCATTACAAGTGACATAATCATTACAAGTGACACAATCATTACAAGAGACATAATCATTACAAGTGCCATAATCATTACAAGTGACACAATCATTACAAGTGACACAATCATTACAAGTGACACAATCATTACAAGTGACACAATCATTACAAGTGACATAATCATTACAAGTGACACAATCATTACAAGTGACACAATCATTACAAGTGACACAATCATTACAAGTGACATAATCATTACAAGTGACATAATCATTACAAGTGACATAATCATTACAAGTGACATAATCATTACAAGTGACATAATCATTACAAGTGACATAATCATTACAAGTGACATAATCATTACAAGTGACATAATAATTACAAGTGACATAATCATTACAAGTGACATAATCATTACAAGTGACACAATCATTACAAGTGACACAATCATTACAAGTGACATAATCATTACAAGTGACATAATCATTACAAGTGACATAATCATTACAAGTGACATAATCATTACAAGTGACATAATCATTACAAGTGACATAATCATTACAAGTGACATAATCATTACAAGTGACATAATCATAACAAGTGACATAATCATTACAAGTGACATAATCATTACAAGTGACATAATCATTACAAGTGACATATTCATTACAAGTGACATAATCATTACAAGTGACATAATCATTACAAGTGACATAATCATTACAAGTGACATAATCATTACAAGTGACATAATCATTACAAGTGACATAATCATTACAAGTGACATAATCATTACAAGTGACATAATCATTACAAGTGACATAATCATTACAAGTGACATAATCATAACAAGTGACATAATCATTACAAGTGACATATTCATTACAAGTGACATAATCATTACAAGTGACATAATCATTACAAGTGACATAATCATTACAAGTGACATAATCATTACAAGTGACATAATCATTACAAGTGACATAATCATTACAAGTGACACAATCATTACAAGAGACATAATCATTACAAGTGACACAATCATTACAAGTGACACAATCATTACAAGTGACACAATCATTACAAGTGACATAATCATTACAAGTGACATAATCATTACAAGTGACATAATCATTACAAGTGACATAATCATTACAAGTGACATAATCATTACAAGTGACATAATCATTACAAGTGCCATAATCATTACAAGTGACATAATCATTACAAGTGACACAATCATTACAAGTGACATAATCATTACAAGTGACATAATCATTACAAGTGACATAATCATTACAAGTGACATAATCATTACAAGTGACATAATCATAACAAGTGACATAATCATAACAAGTGACATATTCATTACAAGTGACATAATCATTACAAGTGACATAATCATTACAAGTGACATAATCATAACAAGTGACATAATCATTACAAGTGACATATTCATTACAAGTGACATAATCATTACAAGTGACATAATCATTACAAGTGACATAATCATTACAAGTGACACAATCATTACAAGTGACATAATCATTACAAGTGACACAATCATTACAAGTGACATAATCATTACAAGTGACATAATCATTACAAGTGACATAATCATTACAAGTGACATAATCATTACAAGTGACATAATCATTACAAGTGACATAATCATAACAAGTGACATAATCATAACAAGTGACATATTCATTACAAGTGACATAATCATTACAAGTGACATATTCATTACAAGTGACATAATCATTACAAGTGACATAATCATTACAAGTGACATAATCATTACAAGTGACACAATCATTACAAGTGACATAATCATTACAAGTGACACAATCATTACAAGTGACATAATCATTACAAGTGACACAATCATTACAAGTGACATAATCATTACAAGTGACATAATCATTACAAGTGACATAATCATTACAAGTGACATAATCATTACAAGTGACATAATCATAACAAGTGACATAATCATAACAAGTGACATATTCATTACAAGTGACATAATCATTACAAGTGACATAATCATTACAAGTGACATAATCATAACAAGTGACATAATCATTACAAGTGACATATTCATTACAAGTGACATAATCATTACAAGTGACATAATCATTACAAGTGACACAATCATTACAAGTGACACAATCATTACGAGTGACATAATCATTACAAGTGACAGAATCATTGCAAGTGCCATAATCATTACCAGTTCTTCCCCATCTCACAATGAAGGAAATTAACAGGTTTCATATCTCGTAGAGTTTTAGCAACAGTCAATTTATTTTGAGTTGTCGTACACTTATATCACAGATAAGAAATGCACTGCAAACTGATAGGGAGTACCATTTATAGTATATAAGCTAATTAATTACATCTTAATGATAAATTAGAACGGCGGGAAATAATGAAAGACATGTTTAATTACTAAGTGTGACTCCTATTTAATATTCAGGAATATACCCCACAATTTATTTAGTCTTTAAGTTATTTGTTTCTAAGAGGATTAATGTGTTAGTTTTTAGAAGTGTAAGAATTAAAACAATGTGACAGTTGGACGTTGGGAAAAAAGAATATAGTTTGTGGTTGAAATAGTTTTAAGATTAGGCTATAAGATTTATAGCTTGACAGTTATCTTGCCTTGGAAAACATTCAATGTTAGAGTTTTAGACTGACGAATAAGCAAAGAATATTCAAGAGATATTGTTTCATAGCATATACTATTTGAAGAGTTGAGGAAAGGGCATAGCATTCTAATAAAGTAGCTACGTGGAGATTAGGAAAGAGAGAGAAAAAAGTACCCGAAAAGTAATATGTATATGAATTTTTTATATTCTTATACAATAATATTTTCATTTTCAAAAGAAATGTGAGACGAGAGTTCCTGGTTAGACATCTGTGAGGAATCATCCCTCACTATAACAGTTCCTGATGTTGTGGCTTGCTAATTTTGTCCACAGTTACCCCATCCTCCTACCCATTCCCCACCTTGGGCAACTGTA
Source organism: Caprella mutica (assembly GCA_947561585.1). Classification (NCBI taxonomy): domain Eukaryota; kingdom Metazoa; phylum Arthropoda; class Malacostraca; order Amphipoda; family Caprellidae; genus Caprella; species Caprella mutica. The sequence continues at coordinate 160,802 of CANNZV010000168.1, forward strand.
ACATGGGATAAAGCCTCTACTTCATTATTGCATAAATCCTTACCATGTTCGATTTCATGTATTTGTATTTAGAGAGTTGAATAACTAATCTGTGCAATGCATAAATTAGATCAATGGCTAAATTGGTTTATTAGGATTTGGTTCAATATCCTAGCAAGTTCAGAAACCTTCTGCAATCACACAAATTTGATTAGTAACTTATTTTCGAATGAGACCAAACGCGTTAGAAAGAGCTCGGCAAATTTGATGAACGAAAAATTGCCGAGCTGCCATAATACAGTTAATTGCGAAGGAAATTGGAGAAAGAAAAAGAAAGAGAAATTAAATTAAAGGAAGAATAATTGATACCTTTGATCATACAGATATACTTTTGAATACATTTTATAATGAATTTTGAAGAAAAAAAACTGGCATATTTTTCATTACTTACAATTAAAAATAAAATGTAACCATTTAAGAGCAAATATTGCATTAACAATATTTTACATGGAGTTGACTAAAATGTAACATTTTAAACATTACATATGGAATATGCAGTTGATATGACAAGTAAAGTTTATATGACTGAAATTAGAGCCAATTCTGTGAGCGAAGTAATTTATTATCATTTAGAATAGGAAGATAGCTTGAGAAGAACCTATTTTGTGTCTGTGCCGAAGATTCAGACCGGTACGTAAATATTTACAGTTGCTCCCACCCCTCAAATTGTTCAAATTTAGGCGCCGCTAGAGATTTAGAGACACTTAAGGAAGTCTGGTGCTCAATGAAGAACATGACGAGGAGAATTATATGCAAGAAATTGAGGAAAAACATCAATTACTTATTAATAAACTGACATTTCAATATTTGGGTCACGTTGTAACTCAGAAAAGTTCGACAAAGCGAATTGCATGGGTGTTATTGAATTGCTAAAGTTAGAGCAATTCGAAGTTTTTGTAATACGAAAATATTGTTGAAGGTATTTATGATATGAAATCAATACAATTCGAAGAGTCATCATGAGAGTTATATCACTTCTATACCACTCTAGAAATTATAATAGGAAATATATTATAATAGTAACATAATTTACAAAAAAGGGCTGGGGCAACTAAAAAATATCACGTATTAATCTGCAATTTTGCATTTCATCTTCTTTTATAACGTGATAAATAATTTTACCTCTTCCAGAACATAAAAATGAATTTTTAAGAATTAATGGGAAAATATCATTATGTACAAATTACGTTTTCGAATGTCTTGGAGCAACTCACAAATATCCGGAAATGGCCTGGAAACTACGTATCAACTTGTTATAACTCTTCAATATGAAGATTCTGAAGTTTGCCCGAAACCCTATTCTTTGGATCACCCTAATTGAAAATGCTCTTAGAAGTCCCCTCCACTCTGAATAAACTCTTCATTACTCCATTCTATAGAGCTAATGTTGCTAGTTATGAAACTGTTAACCATTTCAAGTTTGGTTCTATATATTTATTGAAATATGTAATTTTCCTGGTTCTTATGTCTCTTTCTTCAATCCGAATTTCAAGCAAAGAAAAAGTCAGTCCATCCGACAAATTCAAAACAATTAGGTAGACGAACATACGTTAGTACGCATATACTATGCGTTCACGTGTAGATTTTTCATTTAGTTATCGAAGAAATAAACATTAAAATATAATAGAAAGCGAGAAAAGCTAGTAAATGCACGCGAAATTAAATAGGGCAAAACATAGTTTACATATCATAATTTTTTCGATCGGAGAACTGATAATTTAAAAATATTTTGTATATATTTTGAATAGGGAAATACGCCAAATATTTCTTATGGAATTAATTATTAAGTAAATACTTGATCAATTATTTTTACTTTATAACAGCGATTTCTTAAATAACCCTAATTCTATAATTTCAGGTAATTTCAATAAATTCTATTTTAGAGTAGAGGGGAACTTTAAAGTCCATATCAGAGTGATAAAAGTTTGTCTATTATATAAAAATCATTTCAAAGACAAATCATTAAACAACTCTATACCACTTCTGAGACTAATTATAGCTCTAACAATCCAAATAAAGTACACTATACACTAACTTCCTTCAGTCTATCGAAATAGAGAGGATACAGAGCTGGTAATATCACTCAGACAGGTGATTTGTTACAGTGTCTTACCACCGTGTCTCTATCAGTTAGAACCAATGCTCACTGTTAGGTGGTGGCAGTAATAGTTTCTTGACGTGAGGGGCAATTTGAGGCAATGATTCACTGCAGTCACTGCCACCAATAAATAAAGCAATGAAATCCAGTGTTTTATGAGTGGTGACATGGGTCGTACAGTTGATGGCGAATGAAAATGCTAGTAGATGTGTATTTCAGAACTGCATTTTTTTGTTAGTGAAATATAAGTATAGCGATTAAACATTATTCTGAATATTATCAACTTCTTAGAGAGTGATTATAATATTCAATAAGAAATAGGCATGCTATTTCTTATATAATACGGTTAATACCACAAAATATTCTCTTTGTAAATGGTAATGCATTGACTGAACATGAAATGAAAGTTAATAACATCTCATTCCAGGCATCGCATTATAAATAACAAGTAACAGTTAAAGAAGACTCACGTAGTATTAATAGAGTTACCATTTTATTGTTGCTTTTCATGGCGTCACTATTATATCGTTACTATTTTACCATTACCACAACTATTTTATCGTTACTATTTTACCATTACTAGTTACTACTACTATTTTATCGTTACTATTATATCGCTACCACTACTATTTTATAGTTACTATTTTACCATTACTACTACTATTTTATCGTTACTATTTTACCATTACTAGTTACTACTACTATTTTATCGTTACTATTTTATCGCTACCACTACTATTTTATAGTTACTATTTTACCATTACTACTACTATTTTATCGTTACTATTTTACCATTACTAGTTACTACTACTATTTTATCGTTACTATTTTACCATTACTAGTTACTACTACTATTTTATCGTTACTATTTTATCGTTACCACTACTATTTTATCGTTACTATTTTACCATTACTAGTTACTACTACTATTTTATCGTTACTATTTTACCATTACTAGTTACTACTACTATTTTATCGTTACTATTTTACCATTACTAGTTACTACTACTATTTTATCGTTACTATTTTACCATTACTAGTTACTACTACTATTTTATCGTTACTATTTTACCATTACTAGTTACTACTACTATTTTATCGTTACTATTTTACCATTACTACTACTATTTTATCGTTACTATTCTACCATTACTAGTTACTACTACTATTTTATCGTTACTATTTTATCGCTACCACTACTATTTTATAGTTACTATTTTACCATTGCTACTACTATTTTATCGTTACTATTCTACCATTACTACTACTATTTTATCGTTACTATTTTACCATTGCTACTACTATTTTATCGTTACTATTTCACCATTACTACTACTATTTTATCGTTACTATTTCATCATTGCTAGTACTATTTTATCGTTACTATTTCACCGTTACTACTACTTTTTTATCGTTACTATTCTATTGTTACTATTTTACCATTGCTACTACTGTTTCATCGTTACTTTATCCTTGGCACGAATCAACTACGTGATAAATCAAAGTTTGGTATTCAATTTCACGGGCATTGGGATTCACTTTCGCCTCCTACCGTTCCACTGGCTATTATTCATCTCTTCGGATCCACAGCTGCAAATTACATTGAACAGATGACCAGAGTGACCACATGTACAAAGCTAGAAATGCCGCCTAAATTATAATCTTCAGCAATCTGTGAAGGTAACAATGGCATGGTATTGTATTTATTTATTAGTTAATAATAAAATATCAATACATTAATTTTTTTCCATCCTTTAATTAATAATGATGATGCACTGTATGATTGTTGTTTTATACATTCTTGATTAAATTGCTTTATTGTTTCATCATGATATAATAAACAAATGCTTACATATTATGTGGTAGCTAAGTATTTAAATGGTTAATATAAAAACAGGTAACTAATGAGTGTTTCCTTATGGTTTTCTATTAAACTAACGAAGGTATTACGAACATTATAAATAGTATAGTACAGCTGATGTGTATAAAGAAAAAAACGTTAGTTAGGGTACGTTATGAATTGTAGGTCGGTTTCACATATTCGGTCATATAAGAAAAAATTAAATAATATTTATAATATTGTTTTTTCTTATATGACCGAAGATGTGAAACCGATCGACAATTCGTAATTGAACCTACATCAAACGTGCTTAAATGTTAAACTTAATACCTACTCGCCATCACTCAAACCACACGATGCAACAATGTACTAACTGTTGCCTACAAACACGCCTTCACACTAGAGAGGGGACTAATTAGCAATCATGTCATCTAACCTCATCACCGGAGATGTGGCACCAGAGATATGTAGCACTTCTGTCATATTTAGCACTACTTATAGTGGTATTATAAAGAAAATAACGTGATTACATCTTTTCTTGCAAAAGGTGAAAATCGTCATGTTTATGTACATGTATGATAATCAAATATGACAAATAAAATAAAAACAAATACCATCAGTAATTAATACATCTACTTCAGTCGTAGCAATGATATACAAATAGTATTACCAAAAATACATGTAATAGAGATATAGCAGATGAGTAAATATGACAACTAGAGTACATGCATACATTCTAATTATTCTAAACCTGATATCTAATTACTAAGACAATGTTAATGGAATAAATTATAAATGACACATTGGGACACACATAAGTAATATAGTACCTATTTGTCTAATGTAGAAGATGTGAATGCTTTATTTGACTGGTTAAAATTAAGCCAAAACCCTGCGAACAAACCATGTGTGTACCATCTGATATACATGTACTTATTTAAAACATGTGTATACCGTGTATACTTTTTAGAAATTGGTACCATATGTATTACAGGTGGTTTTACATGGTAATATTATGGTAAATTCACGTGTGGTTAACATATGTTATAAGTACGGTATTTGACATGTTGCTATGAATGTGGTAAATTCCACATGGTAAACACCTGTTATAAGTATGGTATTTGACATGTTGCTATGAATGTGGTAAATTCCACATGGTAAACACCTGTTATAAGTATGGTATTTGACATGTGGATATGAATGTGGTAAATTCCACATGGTAAACACCTGTTATAAGTATGGTATTTGACATGTGGATATGAATGTGGTAAATTCCACATGGTAAACACCTGTTATAAGTATGGTATTTGACATGTGGATATGAATGTGGTAAATTCCACATGGTAAACACCTGTTATAAGTATGGTATTTGACATGTGGATATGAATGTGGTAAATTCCACATGGTAAACACCTGTTATAAATATGGTATTTGACATGTGGATATGAATGTGGTAAATTCCACATGGTAAACACCTGTTATAAGTATGGTATTTGACATGTGGATATGAATGTGGTAAATTCCACATGGTAAACACCTGTTTTAAGTATGGTATTTGACATGTGGATATGAATGTGGTAAATTCCACATGGTAAACACCTGTTATAAGTATGGTATTTGACATGTGGATATGAATGTGGTAAATTCCACATGGTAAACACCTGTTATAAGTATGGTATTTGACATGTGGATATGAATGTGGTAAATTCCACATGGTAAACACCTGTTTTAAGTATGGTATTTGACATGTGGATATAATTTGGCCAATTAAATATGTACACAATCTTATATTTAATATGTTTGTTTAGTGTTTTAAAATGGAAAAAAATTGAATGTTTGAACCATGTATTTGGTTTTCTATGATTGAAAGAGGGAGGAATTTTCCGCACATTCACACTTTAATTTTTTGATGTTAATTAATATTGGAAATACAAATAATTGTCGAAATTCATTATTTATACTAGACTGTTTTTTCATGCTTTGATAGAAGCATCTTGTACAGTAAGCATTGTTAGTTGTTGATAATGAACAGAGTGAAGGGGTAACTTCAGACGTTAATTTCTAGCACCATTAGGAACAATGTAACTTAATCCATTATCACTATAATAATATATAATAGAAGTTAGTAATTGCAGCGAAATATTGCAATGGTTGATGATTTAGAACTTACGAAACATAACCATTTTAGCAGTTGATTTGACCAATAAAGTAGTGGTGAATACTATGCAAGATATTATAGAGCTAGAGTATAGTACAGAAATAGGATTTGGAAAAGTATAGAATTTGTCTCTATAATCGGCACTGTATAATAATATAGTTATAGTTGTTAAACACATTAGGAAGAATTAATGGTAAATAATAGCCATGTGCAGTCTATAATTTTCACTGTTCATTGTTCTACAATAGATATTAGATGTCAACATAGATATTACAAAGAGATATACATAGTAAATAGTGAACAAAGATGGAGATTATTAGAGTACAAAGGGAGCTTAGTGTATTGACCAAAGGCTCTAGAAAGGACTCTGTTTGTTGTTCAATAAATAATAAGCCCTCACTCATTTATATTTTACACTAGGCATTGTTTCAAACATTAGTGTCACGAGTTAAATTTAATTAACTTATTTTGATGTTAGTGTTTAACATTTGTTTTTATATACTAGACAGATGAAACAACAACAGAAAATTAGTCCTAAGAGTACAATTTAATTGCATTATCTAGATCTTAGTGCTTATCATTTGTATTTTTCTTGAAATATTACACAGATTAAAAAAGCAGTAGAGATAATGCATATAAATAAAACTAATAGCTCACTTTTATGGAATGTATAATTACCTAACTTAATTAACTCAAATACTAAGCCATTTGCTTTAAAATAATCTCAAAGCTAGTGGTTTGATAGTATAACATTGCTTTGGTAGGCATTTCAATAACAGCCATGGTATGTATGTAGAGGCAAAACACATTGTAAGTCTTTGCGGCATTTGACATTCCTAGTCTACGGATATTAGAAACAGTTATTCGCTACAAAGATAGCATAGACTATAGAGTGAAATGTGAACAGTTTATTACTTAGTTGTTAGCACAGTTTACTACTTAGTTGTTAGCACAGTTTACTACTTAGTTGTTAGCACAGTTTATTACTTAGTTGTTAGCACAGTTTATTACTTAGTTGTTAGCACAGTTTATTACTTAGTTGTTAGCACAGTTTACTACTTAGTTGTTAGCACAGTTTACTACTTAGTTGTTAGCACAGTTTACTATTTAATTGTTTTGATAGTTAATATCAACTGATATTACATGGACAAAAAATAATAAGATTATAAAATTGAATGAAAGAAGTGTGATTTGATGTCTATATCACGTTAACTGTACAAACTGCAGTTATTGTTTATGTTTTCTCTGGTGATAATTAGAGTTGCAATTCATTTTCTCATTATCTGAGTGATAGGCTTGATGTTTCATCAGCTAGGAATGTGCGTCACATTAATGTTAGCAATGTGCGTCACATTAATGTTAGCAATGTGCGTCACATTGATGTTAGCAATGTGCGTCACATTGATGTTAGCAATGTGCGTCACATTGATGTTAGCAATGTGCGTCACATTAATGTTAGCAATGTGCGTCACATTGATGTTAGCAATGTGCGTCACATTGATGTTAGCAATGTGCGTCACAATAATGTTAGCAATGTGCGTCACATTGATGTTTGCAATGTGCGTCACATTGATGTTAGCAATGTGCGTCACATTGATGTTAGCAATGTGCGTCACATTGATGTTAGCAATGTGCGTCACATTGATGTTAGCAATGTGCGTCACATTGATGTTAGCAATGTACGTCACATTGATGTTAGCAATGTGCGTCACATCAGATGACTGCCAATGATTGCAAATAAGGGAATGAATTGACAATTGTTTGTGGTGAAAAATCTACGGAGAATTAAAGTATCATTTGAACTAATTTGAGTCTATAGCTCTACAACAGACCCCTGATTGTTTCTGTTCCCTCTCACTGTTTTCAAATCCTTACCATTGTAATCTTTCATTTGAAATGGCTAAAATAGAGAGTGAAATGTTAGACGAGTTAAAGATAAAAATATTAAAATAGCTCAGTGGAGATATTTCAGACATTAAAAGTTAATTCTAAATTTTTTTTGATTCATGAAGAATTAAATGCTCTAAAATCTATATATTGTGTGTGACGCTTACATTATAAGATAGGGACATAGGCAGTCTGTCTGTCCGTCACATATGAGGTTGGTCCGTTAAGGTGAAATTGTAGATAAGCTTTGAATTAAGTATTCATATCCCTAAGTGTGCATAGTAGTTTGTAAATGTTAATCTAATGACTTTTCTTAGCAGCCAATTTGGCTTTACCGAGTCTGTACTTCTGTGTGGTGCCAGAGTTTCCTCAGTCCCTCTTCAACAAAAAATAAATGTCACAAGAAAACTAATTTACTTATTTATATTGCCATGCGTAATTAGGGTAACTAAAATTTGGAATATATTATAATATAACATTATTATAATATAACTTTATTATAATAAAACTTTATCAACTTTTATTCAAACATTTACAGGTTAGGAACAAGACGGTTAGCATTGAAATAATCATTTCGTGTTAATTACATGGTTCCTGATAGTGTTAAATAAGTTAATTTAAAATAATATCAATAACCAACCATTAAAATTTAATTGTAAAATAGTCTTTAAATAGAAGAGGAGAATAATAAACTTTTTTCGAAAATAACACAATGTTATATTTCGAAAAGTCTCTTTTCTAATAATATCACACTATATATATATACAACATATATAATAAATAGAAATCTTTTCCCCATACTTATTAATTACATCTGTTAATGAAATAGAGTTTATAAATATGAAGGGTTAGTTTACATTAGTTATAAGCACTTACGACAGATATAAATATTTATACGATTACCTTCGTTTGTGTCAGCAAATAGAGAGCAGTGCTATATTCAATGTATTTTATAATATACAACTAATTGAAGTATTTTATAATATACAACTAATTGAAGTATTTTATAATATACAACTAATTGAAGGATTTTATAATATACAACTAATTGAAGTATTTTATAATATACAACTAATTGAAGGATTTTATAATATACAACTAATTGAAGGATTTTATAATATACAACTAATTGAAGTATTTTATAATATACAACTAATTGAAGGATTTTATAATATACAACTAATTGAAGTATTTTATAATATACAACTAATTGAAGTATTTTATAATATACAACTAATTGAAGGATTTTATAATATACAACTAATTGAAGTATTTTATAATATACAACTAATTGAAGTATTTTATAATATACAACTAATTGAAGGATTTTATAATATACAACTAATTGAAGTATTTTATAATATACAACTAATTGAAGTATTTTATAATATACAACTAATTGAAGGATTTTATAATATACAACTAATTGAAGTATTTTATAATATACAACTAATTGAAGTATTTTATAATATACAACTAATTGAAGGATTTTATAATATACAATTAATTGAAGTATTTAATAATATACAACTAATTGAAGTATTTTATAATATACAATTAATTGAAGTATTTAATAATATACAGCTAATTGAAAAGTCATTAATGCAGAAAAGTCTTTGTTACTTTGTATGAAACGGATAATAACTAACTTTTTGATGCTTTAGCTTCTCTCGAGAGACGAAAAAACTACTCTTAAATGCGTATAGTTTTAAAATTGTCAAGTCAGTCTACTTGATAATTAGATAGATATTATATACTAATTTATAGTATACCATCTAGCACACATTTCTAGATCTTCAACACTAGAACTACCAAGTAGTCAATTTGACTGCTTTTACTTTTAAAACAAATATTTGTATCTCATAAATTATTATTGGTAGATACTTGATTTTTTTATTTTTAGTATAACAAGACGGTGTCTCGTTTTACTAGAGTTTATTCAGTTGCACCATTAACATTCATTGTGTTGAAACTTTTCATCGTTTCACTCTGCAGAAATAAATCTGGCTGCATTTAACTGCAGTCGTTACATTTTATCACTCGTGCGATTCAGAGATAAAACTGATATCTGGATTGTCAAACAAAAAACTTGACATGATTAGATTCCTAATGAATGTTGTCCATGAGGCTCGAAAAGATATCAATATTTACAGAATGATTAACTCAATATCTATCATTACTCACAACTCATATGAGTAGATAAAAGAAAAAGAAATGAGCATCAGAAATCATTTATCGCGATGTTAGCCAATAGGTTAAATAGCAAATCAATTTTAGATAGCAATTAGTTTTTCTCCATCAGGAACAGTGATGGGACATTTTCACCAGAGTAACGAAGCCATCAATCCAGATTATTTCTTTAATCTCTTAACTTCAACCGAGGGCTGAGGCCCTAATTTAGCAGATAAAAGTAATAGAGTTCAAAGAGTAAGGGGAAATACTGAAGAAAATACATCTGCAGACTCTTGATAACTTTAGATTACTTCACAACAAAACAGCAATGTTTATATTTCATGTAAAGCTATGGAAAGTGATATTAGCAAAACTTGAGATTGGAAAATTAACTCGGTTGTACAACATCGCACATACAGATAGCTCTAATAACTCAGTTACGTATACTTATCACTAATATTACTTTACGGTGTTTTTAGTACTTCAAAAGGGGATTTTTAATAATAATAGAGGTAGGCGAAAGTAATTATAGCATTATATAAATACGATCGTAATATAACCGTAATATAAGAATGAATATATAAGACGGTGATCTCAACCATGAAATAGCAATTGCAATAATATACTCCAAGAGTTTCTATAGACCAAGGAACGGGCCAAGGTAAATAACAGCTAAAACTAACGTCATGAGTTGGTGTTTATTATATATTATTGGGATATTTTCTTAGGACTTCAAATAACATTAATAATAAGTTAGATATTTGCTTTTGGATTTGATTAATTTATTAATCAAGATGCAACAAAAGCACTCGCTTTAACGAGATGACATGATTTATTAATCTTATAGAATAATAAAAATTATTATTTGAACAATGTATAGCTATATAAAAAATGTAACACCATTCTTATCATATAAACTGTTATATGTGAATTTAATTTCCATTCCTAGCAGCATAACACATTAGTTATATAAGAGCATCTTTCCAATCAACCAACCATTCACTTTTTTACCCGACTGTCTCCCCAAACATGCACAGTTACGACAGTCTGCCGCTAGCACATTGGCATGCATGTGAGCAACATATGCAGCTACACTGGCAAATTTTACCAAACACATTCAATAAACACAAATTAGAGGGGAATTTTAAACCTGAGATGAAATATTACAGGGAGTTGAGAATATGTGAACTTTTCTCTGAAGTATTTGTAGGAAGTCTTGTAACCATATTAATTTATTCATCCATTACCTATACCATTAGCTATATTGTGCATATTAAAAATATTAACAATTTAAAAAGAAACATTGAAAAACATTCTATACGATCTTTTCAGACATGCATGCAAGATGAAACATTTAATAATTTAAAGCAAATAGTCAGTAAATTTGATATATTTAAATCGTAGGTGAATATTATAATTTGATGTTGACTTAAGAAGCATTAAATCTTTAACTAAAATAAAAATCCCAGCGGAAATCAGGGAAGGAAACATAGTTTGTTAGAAATAATACGCAATTGAGGTAATTTTAAATCTATAATTCATGAAGCAGAGTCATTAAAGCTGGGTAGTTTGGTTGTACCCAGGAAATAACCAATTATCTACCTTTTTTGTTGGTAGAATAAAGATACACTGAATCGAAGGTCATGCACTAAATGTGAGGGATAGCAAGGCACAAAATGAGGGTACATTAAATATAATATCTAAATTATACATGGCATGATAAGTTAGAATGAAGGAGAAATGAGCAAGTGAAGCATTTCCATCAGAGAAATGCACCATCTTTGAATTACTAAATTGACCCACTGAAGTTAAAGGTACGGTCTGATTGCCTGAAAGCAAAGGCCTGTACTGAAAAGAAAGTTATAATGGAGAGTGACTTAGTAATGAGCAGTAAGAAGAACTAAATCAGCTAAATGAAATTGATCAACAAATGTAAAATTTAAATTAATTGACAGATTACTTGTCAAGAATTTATTGATATATGTAGTCAATTATTTAAATACGCACCAGCATCGAAAACTTATTAAAATAATGAAAGCATGACATCCCTGAGAGATTAAATGTAACATATATTAGATAGAGAAAACACACGAAATATAGCAGAATTATCGACTTGCAACATGCAACTTTAAATTGCGAACACATTTTAGCCAAAACGTCGTAACTACAAAATTGTCTGTAGTTGCAAAATTGGCCAATGAAGTTAAGAAAATATTACTGCAATAACAATATGCAGTTGCAAAAGATAACCAATTGGCTATCTTTATTTCAAAAGTATAAGTGAATTGAATTCAAACATAAGTCTGATGCATAGCCTCATACAATACTACATGTAATATCAGAAGCAGCTGGACATTCCTTTTTGCATTGAATTCACAAGATACACCCTTGCCAAGAATAAATGACTGTATATTTATTACATGAATGGGCGGTGATATCAGAGAAAATATAGCGCGGATTCCACTATGTCATTTCGAGAGCAGGATGTCAAAGGATAGAGATGTACCGAGGTCCTTATTTATATCTTGTAGGGATTAGGGAGCCACTGGTGACAAGATGTACTGGATTATCGTGGAGAGGTGACAGGAGGAGTAGAGAGGTGACAGGAGGAGTAGAGAGGTGACAGGAGGAGTAGAGAGGTGACAGGAGGAGTAGAGAGGTGACAGGAGGAGTAGAGAGGTGACAGGAGGAGTAGAGGGGTGACAGGAGGAGTAGAGGGGTGACAGGAGGAGTAGAGAGGTGACAGGTGGAGTAGAGAGGTGACAGGAGGAGTAGAGAGGTGACAGGAGGAGTAGAGAGGTGACAGGAGGAGTAGAGAGGTGACAGGAGGAGTAGAGAGGTGACAGGAGGAGTAGAGAGGTGACAGGAGGAGTAGAGAGGTGACAGGAGGAGTAGAGAGGTGACAGGAGGAGTAGAGAGGTGACAGGAGGAGTAGAGAGGTGACAGGAGGAGTAGAGGGGTGACAGGAGGAGTAGAGAGGTGACAGGTGGAGTAGAGAGGTGACAGGAGGAGTAGAGAGGTGACAGGAGGAGTAGAGAGGTGACAGGAGGAGTAGAGAGGTGACAGGAGGAGTAGAGAGGTGACAGGAGGAGTAGAGAGGTGACAGGAGGAGTAGAGAGGTGACAGGAGGAGTAGAGAGGTGACAGGAGGAGTAGAGAGGTGACAGGAGGAGTAGAGAGTAGACAGGAGTTGCTACATATTATAGATACATAATTCATATTATAGCTATATATTATATAATATACACTGAATAATCAACACACAAAGGTAATAGGTACAGACACCGCCAAGTGATGACATAATTACACCGCAATTAGAAGCCTTTCATTCGGACCATCAAAAGAAATGAAAGAATAAACTGCTTCAAAAATATAAACAATTTGCGAATTAGCAAGAAACATGAAAGACGCACCAGAAATTAGCAGAATTTTACATGAGGTTGGACAGTCATGAGTGTATGATAAATTATTGCCTAGGGTGTTTGCAGACTTTCTTTGTGTTATAAGTAACATTTGAAGCTAGATGGCACTGCAGGCATTTACTCTGTGAAATAACATTAAAGGTAATTAGTGTTGATTGAGATACTTTATAATGATAGAATTGATAATAAACAACACATAACTATTATCTAAATCTTCCAGGTGGCACTGTTTCTTGGGTCAACATTGTAACAACATTGTCCTAATATTGTAACAACATTGTCTGAATATTGTAACAACATTGTCCCAATATTGTAAAAACATTTTCCCAATATTGTAACAGCATTGTCCTAATATTGTAACAACATTGTCCTAATATTGTAACAACATTGTCCTAATATTGTCCCTGGAAACATTGCTACCAAGTCTGTTTCACCAGATAGAATATTATAGACAAACATCAAATTTTTGAAACTAATAAGGTAAAGTATAAGTACCCAATAGGTATATTTTACATCGTAAGTACACTTATTTTTATTACCAATAAACGATATAGAAATGGTTATTCTATCTCAGAGACCTGTGAAGTAGAACTAAAGTATTACTGTTTACTATCCAACCGATGGAGGATTAATAACTGTTAGAAATTCATCAGAGGTACACTTTATTTGAGTGCACATCACTTAGAAATAGTGCATGAGTGTAATTAGCCATTAGTAGCAGTGAGAGTTAGAGGCAAAGCACAATGCGTTATCTCTACCAATTGTGAGGCTTATTGAATTGCCTGCCAAAAATAGAGCTGATCTCTGTTTGAATGCTGCACTAACTAACTAACTCAGAGAAATGAAAACAATTAAAGAGTAACGGCCTAACAAAGTGTTGATTATCTGGCTGAGAGGGGAGTGGAGAGAGGGAACAGTCTAGTTGTGAGGAAAGGAAAGAGGTCAGAACAACATCAGTGTATATGTTCTGCACGATTTGGCGATTTGCACAATCTCGAGAATGCTTCACGCGTTTTTAAACCGCTTTAATCCACTAATGCCAAACGTTTGTTAATACCTTCATTTTATTTATTTTGTAATTGAATACTAATATATGTGTATCCGCTAGTTTGTTGTACTGCACACTTCATGATTGTTAAATAACCTGGCAAAGGGGTTCAGGGCGGCACACCCCCAATACACATTTATTAGTATTCGCTTCATAACAAATAAAATTAAGGTTTAAACAAATGCTCGGCATTAGGGGGTTTAAGGGTTTTAAAAACGCGCAACACATTCTCGAGATTGTGCAAATCGCCACATTATGCGGAACATATTGTACAGTACAGTGTGTAAATAATACAACGAACAGTGAGTGTATATATAACACACTGTACAATACTATACATTAAATATCTTCACAACACACCACCGTTTATAATGACGTCAGAGTACAATACTCTGTTTGCAGACTGTTAAGTTAATTCCCAGTGTAAATATTAGAGCAAGCACAAAGGTCTAATGTGCAGCTTTCGGGTGCATTTTAGCATAACCACACAGTAGTTAGGTAATGGAAAAATCTTCTCGTTTCGTATGAATGTCATTTTCCTGCCAGAAAGTTAAGTCAACGAGAAATGAATCAGATTTTCTGTGCAACTTTCCCTGTAAAGAAATATCTCTCTTCAGATCTAGGAATAGTTTGAAAGCAACTCGGAATGAAAGTTCTACAACAGAAAGTCATTGCGTATTCAGGCGGCAAATCGTACTAAAACATATGAAACATGATTAGGTAATTGCCTGAATTAATTAACCTTTCTTGAAAAATTAAAAACGTATCACTGACAATTAAGAGAATAAGAAACAAGGGACTATGAAAAAGTTGTTAGACAGGAAAGTGTACTTCTACCACCATTCAGTGTCCATTAATATACATGGATGCAGAAAAGCTATTCTGTATATACAGTTACCAAGGAATGTGACGTAAAGGGACACAAGCACCGGTGATTGCACATTCGAATGGAAGAGGAAAATGAAGAGGTGATAGTAAACGGAGCGTACTAGCCTACAGAACACGAAAATCTAAGACATTGTATTGAGATATTTTAAAAGAAACTCTTGAACTAAATAAAATTATAGAACCCAACAGTTCCTGAACCAAAGCAATTCAGTATTCAGTACACAACTATGAAAGTAAAACAATGGGAAGTGAAGAAAATAAAAGCAAGGTAGACCACAGAGCAATTTTTAGAAATATTAAGGCAAATGTTGAAGCATATAAAGAACATTCTTCTATTCGCAGCACGCAGTCTGTACTTGAAATACTCCGACAACAAAGGAACCGTACAGTATTATGTGAAGGAGAGAAGACTGGGGACACATTTCTGTCTGATGACAGCCACACTATAGGTAACATCGAGAATTAAATAAGGAAATGTTGTTGAGAAAGGACACTGCTCAGAAAATTCAGTTTACAGAACTTTGTGAACAACTGTCATATAAATGACAACATATGACATACAGGATATTCTCTGGTGTTACCTAGTCCTGTAACGGATATTCTTTGACGATAGGTTTTACATATCATATAAAAAGAGAGATATCGAGTTTCATTAAATATCCAAAGAAATTATTAGCGAAATCAGCATTTTTTCAAATATATAATTCTCCATTTCATTTTCAACCTCTATATAAGATTGTCAGACATAACAGTTAAAAATTAGATTTCATTAACTTTATTTCACCAGGAGTAAATGAATCCAAGTTCATTCTCAGTGAACACTTAAAAATAAAATAAAATTTTAGCAAATGAATCCTACTGCGTCCATAATTTCAAAGTGAAATGCAGACTGAAAAATTCTAGTAAACAAAAAATAGTTATGACATTGCAGCTCTACTGCTAGCTATTAATGCGCATTAAAACAAGTGAAATAGCGACTGACATATAAGAAATACTTTAAAAGACACTACAATTTAACACAAAGTTTTGCATATTTTAGCAACTGTAATAGGAGTAAAAGAACCCAATAAGTAATTGTTTGAAAAATTGAATTTAAAAATGTGTATATCGAAAGAAACACACAAGTTGTTTTGTACAATAGAACAATTCGTGGTAAAGGTACACTTAAGCTTCGACTGAGATCGAAGCTATTCTTCCCTTTCAGTTATTTTATTAAATATTAAAAATGTAGTATCAAAAATAATTGAAATAAAATAAATTAGAAATTAAATAGAAATATTTGCACTGACTTATTTAATAGTATAATATACTTGTTATTAACATTCAAATATAACATTAGTTAGATGATTTTTCTTATTTTAAATGGGATCACATTTTTACTATTTTTTTTATACAAAAAAAAAAGAAGAGTAAAAAAGTTCATACCATTTTTTAACAGAAACAACGAGAGGAATATGCGATAAGACTGCTAAACTATAAATAAGTAATAAGTAACTAAGATACACAGCACATCTTTTATTCAATTGCCAATAGTTAATAAAAGAACAGAAAGGGAAGAATAGCTTTGACAATATCAGTCGAAGCTTAAGTTCCTGATTATATTCAACGAAAAATTAAGTTTGTGTCAAAACTCGACATAGGTAGAAATTTTTCTAGCAATAAGATGTAGGTGTAAGATACGAATTATCTGTAAGTTTCACATCATCGGTCATATAAGAAAAAACGATGTTATAATTTAAAAAAGTTCTAATTATATTTGTTTTTCTTGTAAGACCGAAGATGTGGAACCGACCTCTAATTCCTAACTTCCCTATTTATTTAGCTGCCTACAACACAATACGTCTCCAGGACTGTTTGTTTCTAACTGTTTTGTTTTTTGCTGCATTCAGAGTGTTTTGCAGTCATCAGAATCCACTGAGTAGCTAGCAACAGAGTCACAGATTTAGGGGAGGGATAGCCAAAGGAAAATGAATTAAACACAAATTATCAGAAGGGAAAAGATTTAGTATAGGAATAAAGGACATATCTTCCATATTTTATTTATATCCTTCATATATTTATAAAAAAATAAATAAACTTTTGGTAACATAACAGAATAGAGAACTACTCAACAATGATCATGTTTTGCATAAAATTTAACATATTTCAACATATTGGACTAAAATGTTCAAGTACAATATAGAGGTAAAGTTCAGTGGCAAGACGCATTGCAATTGTAAGTAGCGTGATCTAGCAATAGATCTAGCAGTATTGGGCCTATTTCAATTGTAAGTAGCGTGATCTAGCAATAGATCTAGCAGTATTGGGCCTATTTCAATTGTAAGTAGCGTGATCTAGCAATAGATCTAGCAGTATTGGGCCTATTACAATTGTAAGTAGCGTGATCTAGCAATAGATCTAGCAGTATTGGGCCTATTTCAATTGTAAGTAGCGTGATCTAGCAATAGATCTAGCAGTATTGGGCCTATTTCAATTGTAAGTAGCGTGATCTAGCAATAGATCTAGCAGTATTGGGCCTATTTCAATTGTAAGTAGCGTGATCTAGCAATAGATCTAGCAGTATTGGGCCTATTTCAATTGTAAGTAGCGTGATCTAGCAATAGATCTAGCAGTATTGGGCCTATTTCAATTGTAAGTAGCGTGATCTAGCAATAGATCTAGCAGTATTGGGCCTATTACAATTGTAAGTAGCGTGATCTAGCAATAGATCTAGCAGTATTGGGCCTATTTCAATTGTAAGTAGCGTGATCTAGCAATAGATCTAGCAGTATTGGGCCTATTTCAATTGTAAGTAGCGTGATCTAGCAATAGATCTAGCAGTATTGGGCCTATTTCAATTGTAAGTAGCGTGATCTAGCAATAGATCTAGCAGTATTGGGCCTATTTCAATTGTAAGTAGCGTGATCTAGCAATAGATCTAGCAGTATTGGGCCTATTTCAATTGTAAGTAGCGTGATCTAGCAATAGATCTAGCAGTATTGGGCCTATTTCAATTGTAAGTAGCGTGATCTAGCAATAGATCTAGCAGTATTGGGCCTATTTCAATTGTAAGTAGCGTGATCTAGCAATAGATCTAGCAGTATTGGGCCTATTACAATTGTAAGTAGCGTGATCTAGCAATAGATCTAGCAGTATTGGGCCTATTTCAATTGTAAGTAGCGTGATCTAGCAATAGATCTAGCAGTATCGGGCCTATTACAATTGTAAGTAGCGTGATCTAGCAATAGATCTAGCAGTATCGGGCCTATTACAATTGTAAGTAGCGTGATCTAGCAATAGATCTAGCAGTATTGGGCCTATTACAATTGTAAGTAGCGTGATCTAGCAATAGATATAGCAGTATTGGGCCTATTACAATTGTAAGTAGCGTGATCTAGCAATAGATCTAGCAGTATCGGGCCTATGATCCCCTGATCCAAGTCATCTCTCACAACAGAAAGGACCAATAAGGCATACCAGGGATATGATCCTACTTCAATCGGTTGCAATATTACTCACGTAAGAGAATATAGCAAATACTATGTCTAATTTTATCATAGAAAAATCTCAAGCACTATGCTATATAATGATGATGATATGAGTTGATATAATGAACCACGCTGTGTTTATTTTTATCTTAGCATGAAGTATTTGCGACAAGAATAAACAGCAGAGAGCACTAATAAGAGTAGAAATATAAGTCCTTCTTAGCACGTAGCGCAGAGTTCTCATTAACATAAGTAGGTTTGGAGATATGCCAGGCAATAGATTAACAATGCCATCTCTGTGTCACCAAACACTAAAGTACCAAGAAAATGCACCATGTGACAACATAGATAAAATAGAGGAAATCGAGAGAAATGAGTCACTATCTCTATGATATTGTTTGATTAGAAATAGAGAGAGCCGTTAATTTTCATAACTAAGAATAAAGTTGATAAATATTTTTATCAAGTTAAAAGAAAATTTCAATTAATTGCAATTGTTATTTACTGTTAAAAGGTGTTTATATAAAGAATAGCAAATCAATAGGCATCAAAGTTAGTGCCAATGTCCACCTAACAATTAAAATGGCATGCAGAAATGACTGCCACTAAATAATGCATGCAGTCGATAGAAGGTACACTGAAGATAAAGCAACACACTATGGGTGCAATGCTAAGCAATTAAACTTAACTTGGCAGTTAAAAGTGAAGATATGAACATAATGAAACTTATCCTCTGCATTTAAGATAAGTAATTAGGGATATTATAGATATGAACAGTGGCATGGGATATTAGATAAATGCCAGTTAGATAACAAGAACAATAGAGAGATATCAGTACCTGTTGACATTGCTTTGTCATACACACTATACTAACAAGGTAATACTGATAAAGTACCAATAAAGAACTAGATGTTATGTTGTTCCTACAGAAAGAACACTATTGATTTAATAGTTAAAATAGCACACTATTGATTTAATAGTTAAAATAGCACACTATGGATTTAATAGTTAAAATAGCACACTATTGATTTAATAGTTAAAATAGCACACTATTGATTTAATAGTTAAAATAGCTCTAGTTTGTGATACCCATGCCAAAGTACACAGAGAGAAAAATATGGTGGCACCATTGAATATTAATTAATAATATTCTATAGACCAATGCCCTCTATGACCCCATCAATGCCCTCTATGGCCCCACTATGCACTCTATGACCCCACCAATGCCCACTATGACCCCACCAATGCCCTCTATGGCCCCACTATGCCCTCTATAGCCCCAACTATGCCCTCTATAGCCCCACTATGCCCTCTATAGCCCCACTATGCCCTCTATAGCCCCACTATGCCCTCTATAGCCCCACTATGCCCTCTATAGCCCCACTATGCCCTCTATAGCCCCACTATGCCCTCTATAGCCCCACCTTTGCCCTCTATAGCCCCACCAATGCCATATAAGGCCCCACCAATGCCATATAAGGCCCCACCAATGCCATATAAGGCCCCTTCAATCTCTTCACACCATCAAGGTCGCAGGACGGTACCAGGTGGTATAGGATGCAGAGGAAGGATAGAAGGCTCAGTAGTCATAACCATATAGGTATAGGAGTGAGGTATTAGCGTCATAACCATATAGGTATAGGAGTGAGGTATTAGCGTCATAACCATATAGGTATAGGAGTGAGGTATTAGCGTCATAACCATATAGGTATAGGAGTGAGGTATTAGCGTCATAACCATATAGGTATAGGAGTGAGGTATTAGCGTCATAACCATATAGGTATAGGAGTGAGGTATTAGCGTCATAACCATATAGGTATAAGAGTTAGGTATAAGCGTCATACCCATATAGGTATAGGGGTGAGGTATTAGCGTCATAACCATATAGGTATAAGAGTGAGGTATTAGCGTCATAACCATATAGGTATAGGGGTGAGGTATTAGCGTCATAAAGTGATCTAGAAAACACATTGCTCTATAGGTAGTAATTTAGTTTATTTACAAGGTAGCTCTATAAAGCGAGCAATAATGTTGAATGATAAAGATTGCAATTTAATTAACAACACTATTTTAATACTCAGCTATTTATACAAATACTAAGGCGATTACTGAAATAGAACTCAGTGTTCATTTCAAACTAGTTTGAGAGCAATACTAAATATAATGTCCTTGAACGCAGCCTCCTTCTATTCAAATATTTAAATATTACCAATGGAGAGTCAACAGTCATTGTTATGATAACATAATGGATACAATATACTTCATCAATATGATTATACCGATACCTTCATTCCATATTATCTATTGTAGTTCAATCCATGTAAAACTAACAACAGTGATATACTATGGGTAATTAAGTTTATGAATATAATCAAGTTAAATCAACTATATTTAGTCTCCATCCAATCTAATTATACTGATAATTTGTAGCTAATAAGCGAATTACAGCAGAGTTTTATTCGAGATAATTATATCACTAACAACACTTCAAGATATTATTTCATTTTACTTTCAAAAACGCTACAGACAATTTAAAAAAAAGAGAGAAAATTACAATGCTTGGTATAAAAACAATAATAGACTCTAACGTATGTGCATTTTTACCAAGAAAATAACGTTTAAGAACATGCATACACTTATGTAAGAAGAATGCAGTCACTCTTTATCAATGCATGTGATACATATAAAGACTAAGGACTGATATAGCAAGTGGTTGAAAAGAAAATTAAACAAATGACAGTATATAGAAGATAAATCTATTTCCTTAAATATATTTATGTATGCGGAAAATACTGAAGTACAGTACACCACAGCGTGTAAGTACACCACAGCGTGTAAGTACACCACAGCGTGTAAGTACACCACAGCGTGTAAGTACACCACAGCGTGTAAGTACACCACAGCGTGTAAGTACACCACAGCGTGTAAGTACACCACAGCGTGTAAGGACACCACAGCGTGTAAGGACACCACAGCGTGTAAGGACACCACAGCGTGCAAGTACACCACAGCGTGTAAGGACACCACAGCGTGCAAGTACACAAAGTACACATCTTCTGAGCAGGTCCTTCTCCTCTATAATTCCTTTTATAACTTCAAAGTAAAGCTTTCTTGCTGCCTAAAATCTTAAGAGTAATAAAATGTTCGAATCCTTGCTATTATGAAGACCAGAAAATTCTAAAAGAATTCAGGTGCTCCGTTACTGACTCCAAAATATAGTAAACAATATTAAAAAAATATTTTCAGATGATCTTAAAATAAAAAATTATACAGTAGGTGACACAAGGCAGAAATGGTAATAACTATAGTTAACTGTATAAGAAATATTATAATGCTCAATAACAATCAAATATGCAGTTTAACACTGTTGGTTACATCCAAGTAAATAAATGGTTACAATGAAAGAACATGAACGCAAAGTCTAAATAACAGCTTGTAATAAATAGCCCGGGGGGTAGGGTAAGTGACGAATTGACAGTCGGTTTCACATCTTCGGTCATATAAGAAAAAGAAATAGAATAATTATCATATATTTTTATTTTTATTGGTATCCATCATACCTTCCACCAATTAAAATTAAATTATTTATGCTATGACTGAAGATGTGAAACCGATTCGTAACTTACGCTACTTCTTCCAGTCTCTTTCCAAAACTACCTGGTACTATTCTAGGAATTAATCTGTTTCAATGTACACAGTAAATGACAAACTAAATTAGAAGTAAATACACCAACTCATTGAATAGAAAAGTCACAACCACCACTTATCTAGGTGCATTTCCTTTACATTACAAACCATCCTTAAATTACAAATATCTACCTTTAGCACAGCCATATCTTGAACCTTAATGTCCTCTGCAGTATTAATATTTAATGGTTTAAATATTTCAAATATCTCTTAACCAATAGCAATGGTTAATATTTTGAAAGGAGAAATTCTATCACCGACTACATTAACAGTTCATCACAGACTGATTAGAGTGAGTACTGTACACTGGTGAATTATTTACCGAACACTAGTCAATGCATTATTTAGTAATGTACGCTAGCAGGAGTGAGCTAAGCCCTCTGATTGGTCTACAGAACTGACACGTCATGCTTTACCGAGGAGTTCTCATCTCTGATTGGTCCCTCACATCTCCGCTCAGATTATAGCTCTATAAATTGTTTCTCTGTTTAGGTATTTTTTATTTTTCAACACAGAGATTCACTAGTAATCACAGACTAAAGTGTACGTATGTACGTACGCTGATGCGGTTGAGAGACATGACAATGTGCAAGGCCTTATCATTTATAAATGTCACAAATATATGCTTTTATATGAATATCTGTGAATTAGTTATTCGTTGAACTTACTATTAAATGGGTATTGAACATCATGTGAGATAATCAGGCCAAGTTAACAATTGTCTCATTGTTCTAAGAATTAAGCTATTGCACCATTCTTATAAATCTGCTCTAAAAATAAGAAGCGTAAAATAGAATGTCTTGGGCAGATAAGATTGCATTAGAAGAAATATCAGAGAACAAATAGTAATGAGGTTTGAATCATGGTAAAAAGGAAGAAATTAATGTCAACTCTCATCAGATATTTAAATAACAATAATTATTAATTAAGAGTAGGAAATACAATACAAACTACTGACAAATATTAGATGAATATTTCTATTTTATAATATTCTTACTCACAATTCATAAAAGGACATCACCATATGTATCTAACTTTCTAGAATAATAAGAATGCCATAGCATATGGGTACAATGCAACAAGCCATCTAATACAATACAAGACCTTACCATCTAGAATAACACAAGACTTTATCATCTAATACCATGCATGACCTTATCATCTAAATTTTCTATAATAATACAAGACATTGCTAGTTATTGAAAATAACACAATGCGTTGTAATTTGAAAGAATAGAAGACCTAACTATCTAAAATATAAAAATCATTTAACCATATAGCCTATAAGACGTGTTCGGGGGAGGAAAGGCATATAAACCACATCACTTGAAAAAAATGTTAGTTTTTTGGAAAATATATTCCGAGTAATTTCATATTTACATCATTATTTCATGCAAAGATATGTAAAAAAAATACCCTAATTGTTAGTTTTATCTCAGCAAACACACAAAAATCTATTTACAAACTCTGGATGTTTTTCCTGTACAATTTCAAAATGTGACTAAGACACTTCTTCCACCTAACGCGTCAGATGTAACAAGGCCTTCTAAAGACACAAGACATTCTACCTAAAGTTATACTAATCATTATCATAGTATGCATTTTATTCCATATTATCAAGAGGTTATTTGAACGTTGAAGGTATTCCAGGATACTTTATTGAAACTTGAAAACCTTATACGTTGAGTTTACCTAACCTCTTGGTAACATGGATACCCCGTGAATTGGAATCCTTTCACTAAAATTATATTCCATACTTCCTAAATCAAACTAACGTTACAAATCAATCTAGTAGATATGACTTTTACTACCGCCTTGCATCAAAACTGAAGGTAATTGTATTTACTAACTAGTAACAACTCACTGGAATAAATAGAAGTTGGTAAGATAAAAGGCGTCACAATAAATAGAATAAGAAGGCTCGCTCTCTGGCTCACATTTCATCCGAACTGTCATGCTTTATCAATAGGAATAATTTCAGGACTATATTTTAGAGGAGAGGAGATCCTTCTCCAATAACATTCTAAAAACAGGGAAACTCTACTGCTGAGAAACGTGTCTTCATTATATTGGACATAAAGTAACTATAACTATTCAGAAAAGTGATTGCGACAACTAACTTCACTGTAGAGGATGTTCTACATTTAATTAGATAATTTGCCAGTGTTACCTCAGATGTGAATGAAAACATAATTCTATTTAATATAAAGAAAATTCACAACTTGATGCAACTACTATCAGTCAATTTGACTACTTTTCACTTTCCAAACATTTGTATCTCATTTATTATTATTGGTAGACACGTAATTAGTTTTAATATCAGAAGGCATCGCTCTGACATTGAAAATAATTTAACATACTAACTGTTCGTAAATAGGTTTTTGCTGCGGCCGTGAACCGCAGTCTATGAGTACCACCTGCTTGATGTTGGTTTTGTTACTATATACTCTTCCATCAATAATTATCCAACTAATATGGACCGAAGATTATATTTATTTAGAAAATAGTCTTAGTACTATCATTTATGCACTAGTATTACCTACTAAATGACTGCAAGTGAATATGAGAATAGAAATAGAAAATATATTTTTATACTCTTTACAGCAATTCTCTCGAAAAGTAGATT
This sequence comes from Caprella mutica, assembly GCA_947561585.1. NCBI lineage: Eukaryota > Metazoa > Arthropoda > Malacostraca > Amphipoda > Caprellidae > Caprella > Caprella mutica. Next base: position 186,133 of record CANNZV010000168.1, read on the forward strand.
ACAATTTTTTTTTTCATTTTTCGAATGTCAACATCTACTCTTATACAATAATAATAATTCATAGCTTCCATGTATTCAAACAAATAAAGAGAGTTGTTAATAACACAATGATGTTACACAACACTGTTAACAATTATAATATCTTTATAATTATATAATCAATGAGATATTACAATTACACAATCTGAAATAATTACAAGTAATTAACTGTGAAGTTAAAACAAAATATAACGTATTATCGCTAAAAAATACACTGCATATTGTTTTTGCTGTATTAAATCATTCTGTGTATAATAGTGTAATATGCATTTATTGAGGTAACAATTAATTGTTATTGTTATTATTTACATTTGAAAAACTATACCGCTATCATAAGGACTCTGAACATGTGGCGTAGATATATCTAAATATAATATTATCTACGATAATATCTCTACTGTCTCGTATTCTCTAGGATAATTTCATGTCTCTACTGTCTCGTATTCTCTAGGATAATTTCCTATCTCTACTGTCTCGTATTCTCTAGGATAATTTCCTATCTCTACTGTCTCGTATTCTCTAGGATAATTTCATGTCTCTACTGTCTCGTATTCTCTAGGATAATTCCATATCTCTACAGTTTCGTATTCTCTAGGATAATTTCCTATCTCTACTGTCTCGTATTCTCTAGGTTAATTTCCTATCTCTACAGTCTCGTATTCTCTAGGATAATTTCATATCTCTATTGTCTCGTATTCTCTAGGATAATTTCCTATCTCTATTGTCTCGTATTCTCTAGGATAATTTCCTATCTCTACAGTCTCGTATTCTCTAGGATAATTTCATATCTCTATTGTCTCGTATTCTCTAGGATAATTTCCTATCTCTACTGTCTCGTATTCTCTAGGATAATTTCCTATCTCTACTGTCTCGTATTCTGTAGGATAATTTCATATCTCTATTGTCTCGTATTCTCTAGGATAATTTCCTATCTCTATTGTCTCGTATTCTCTAGGTTAATTTCCTATCTCTACAATCTCGTATTCTCTAGGATAATTTCTTATCTCTACAGTCTCGTATTCTCTAGGATAATTTCCTATCTCTACTGTCTCGTATTCTCTAGGATAATTTCCTATCTCTACAGTCTCGTATTCTCTAGGATAATTTTCTATCTCTACAGTCTCGTATTCTCTAGGATAATTCCATATCTCTACTGTCTCGTATTCTCTAGGATAATTTCCTATCTCTACAGTGTGTTGATCTCTGCAAGAGCGTAATACTCTCAGATCTCTTGATCCAAAGTGTATCAGCATTCAGTACATAGTTTGCTGCATCACTTGATATGCCTCTCAGACGGTCTAAATAGATACGAAAAAGAGCACAGTGACGCTATAAAATACAAAAAATAACACCAATGCTACTGCAAATTATAGAAATATTTCATGGAAATAAACAATGCTAGATGAGATAAAATAATAGTCTACAGGTAAACTAATTCAGAAGATAATAGGTCACAATCCAGTAGATTGTTTAAAAATTAAATTCATGATATAAACATGGTTTCTTTTAAAAGAACTAATGAAGTCTTAAAAGCAGGTGATATATGTGCAATAGATTAATACCTTTTCAATAGCATCTTTCACAATGAATTGGTTTCAGATAGTTCGTCACTGTTGGGTGAATGGATGAAAGCTCCCTTTATCAGCCAATAAAGTTAGAGAATTCAATGAGTTATACGTGATCTAAATAGTTACGCCTTGCATTAAACTTCAAATGATTGGCTCAAATAGTAATATTGAATTAACTTTGATATTCAGAATATATAGTGATAATTAATGTATATAAAAAAGCATTGATATGATGCTATTATATATTTCTATATGTTTTTTTAGAAACTTGTTTGTGACCGGAGGGGTAAAAGTCATCGGTCTGGAACACACAATCAATTCATAGAGCTTCAATAACCGAATAAATAAACATACACCAGTAAATATTTACGAGGCATATTGAAGCAAACAGTCACAAGGTAATAAAAGCGAAAGCAGACTTTATCTCAATCATAAAATGCAGGCAGGACCGCATTTATTACCAAATCACTACCAAGTCCTATTGCCAAATGGTAATAAGACCGGGGTAAGTCACAATTAATTAAATAATTAGTACTCCTTAATTAAACATATTATTTTCTATGAGTTTAATGAAAGAAAATAGCATTTACAGTTGAGTACTAGGCCTATTAATGACCTAGTGTTCCAGTGTGTGTTGCCGGAATTAGTTGATGCTCTGTGATGAAAGGTCAAAGTAAAGTGAATTAATTCAAAGTTTTAAAATTCAGCCATAGCTAACTCACATTCAGTATAGGTGAGGGATTATTTTAATACTTTGATTTATATAATTGTGTTACATTGAACAAACAGTAATTTTATGTTATGTGAAATTTTTTTGGTAGTAGGTAAAGTTCCAAATTATTGATGGATTCGATATTTTCGGACAAGTAAGAATGATACCACTGCATCTACCATTGATTTGAGTGCTGAAAATGTAGCATATCGACGTGCTAATTTAATTGACGAGATGGAGGAAAAATGGTAGTAATTAGAATGGTTGAAAAGTCAAAATAAGAATTACTCCTCAGTCAGCAGCCTTCTACTGCAATAAAAATCATTGCTATATTCGATAGTTTGAAATCATCGCAAAGCAGTTTGTGTGATGAAATAATTAAACGTAAAGCAAAAAGTATCAATATTAAATTCTTATATATCACTATTTTTATTTTATTAACAATTTCTTGTTATATTAGTTAGATGTATCATGTATGTATTAAATAAAGTCACTTAATTTTTTTTTTTCATAAAGACTAACCTCATCTGAATAATAATATTGACGTTTGATGTAGTTACTGTGAAATAATCACCACAAAAAATAGTCTCCCTTTTCTATGTCTATGAACGGTAATACCATCGAGTAATGTCTCGCAATTATTAGTGCTTTTATAAAAGCGGGGCCTGCCTGTATAAGAATTTGAAATCATATAATTATAGTGAAATTTGACGTAACTTGCTAAAACAGAGCAGCAGTTAAAGAAAAGACTGCAACAAATTGGAACAGAATTTATGAAATATTTAGTAATTACATGAAGATAATCAAGATATAGATTATGAAATGTATATAGATCACTTAGAGACTGCATATCATATAAATAGTATTAAAGGACGTTACTAAGTACAAAGCAATCAATATAGAGTAAATACAAAGGAGTGTTTCTTTATTTACTCACATGAACAATTAAAACTGTCATTGTTATGTGCTTCCATTATTATTCCCCATTGCATTAATTAGCACTTACTTTACATATGGTAGATACTGATACCTAATCTTGCAATCTACATAATTAGAAACTAAACTTAACCTAAGTTTTACCAACCGGTGCAAGTTATGGTGGGGCCATCTAAGATTAAGGGGGATTCAACCCCCCCCCCTCCCCTACACACGTAATCCATGCACGTATTACGAAGAATTTCCCAATCAAAAGTTTTCTCAACGGTATCGTGATTTTATCGAAGAAAAAGCGTTTCACGTCAACTTGGAGAAACTGTTAAGTTATTCACTATTTGGACACTAAATATCTGGTATGCAAAAAGGATTTAATCATCTAAATCTAACAACTGGATATTATAATAAAACAAGTTGATAAATTAGGACTAGTCCTCCTAATTTTAAGATATATGTTATTTTCAGTTTATAAATACTCACTCTTCTCAATTTTCAAAATCGAAATAGTATTGCAGTGAAAAATTGGTAAATATTGAGGATATCTTATAATAGAAACTTTCGAGATGATATGGGTAAGTTACGAATTATAGGTCGGTTTCACATCTTCGGTCATATAAGAAAAAAAATATATAATTATTATTTATATGATTAGTAGTATCCATGATACCTGCAGATAATGTTAAAATAAAAATTCGTAACTTACCTTAATTATATATACAACACTAACATTATATTATTATGGTTGAAATTATTGTTGTGTGATGGCGCTTACTCTCTTTGTGTTGATCATTTTCCACATGACATGTTAAACTGATTCAAATTGTAATTTATTAAATTAATCCAATAGTGCACTTGAAGAAGCGATGGTTCTTACTTTTCTTTACAATAATTTCTTTACAATAACAAAGGAGATGATATAAGTCTGGTAATTAATATAGTAGTGAATGCAATTGGAATATTTAATATATAACCATTTATTTAATATTTTGATCTAAAATATACATAATATCGAATATTTGGAACAAACTTTTTCTTGTAATTTTAACCTTAGAGGATAAATGAACACTTAATACATTTAAATTTCCAATGTACATTGCCACCGACTGATAGTTAAGTAGTGAGTTGATCTGACCAATTCAAGTCATTTAACCTGAATATATTTAGTAGGTAAATAAGTTGATATATATAGCCTTCACATTCTTCTATGTGCTGGGTAATAAATGAATTGGAGACATTTTAGCTTAACAGTCTGAACGGTGAAGTGGAAGTTCAAACTCTTGTTGGTCTTATCTTTCCGTTAGCCTTTCTTATTGTGTTTTTTATTCAATTTATCATACAGGGTAAAATTTCCCATAGATGATAATTATTATGATCGCCCACAGGCAGAACGAATTGACACACTTCAAAAACTGTCACAACAGAATAATAAATTTATCCTATAACAAAAGAAAAGAAGTGAGAGGATCAAATAAGAAGAAGATCATAGGAAGCAGAGTAGTGCTTAGTATTTCAGAAAGGAACATCCATTACATTATAGATACAATATAATTATCCCTGAAATTAGATGAACTGAGATACAAAAAAGAACAAAGGAAAAACTAATAACGAGAGTTTGAAAATTCCCTTCAACTTCAATTTTAGTAGTTGGCGAAATGTTTCACGTTTCCAACCTCAGTTTATTCCATATATTAACAATATAAAGTCAATATATTATAATAACTATGTACAGGAATGCTACATTCCGGTAGACAAATAACAAGCGATCTTTATTAAATATACGACAAAACTGTACCAACAAATGAATAAATTGAGAAGGTAAAAATGTTATATTAATATAACGAATACATCCTGATAGAAATAGACTTACTTATTCGTTAAATATATTATACAGTAATTTAATCAGCATTTACCCTAAAGTTTAATAATTGATTGATTTTTCTTTATTTCTATGAAATTTGAATCTTTTAAAGTTTTATTCTTCAGCATGCCTATCGAAGGGTATATCCTCCATACATCAGTTCTCTATAGTAATATCACAGGCAATGTTATACTGCAGCCTCAGCAGACAATATAATAAAGTGATCGGAAGAGATTTTAATAAAGCACATTGAATCAATAGACTCAGTGGGCAGAGAGGTTCAGCCTATGCAATATCACATTTAATAACTAACAGATACGCTGAGAGAATGTATAAAATTAACAATTAGAAATAAATGGCTATAAACCCTCAGGGAAAACAAAGACCAAACATCAAGACCAATTAGAGTTAATTTATGAAATAAATAATTGAAATTAAAAAAAATGTTTTTTTTTTCATTTTAAAATAAAATAAAGTAAATTGTGAAGTACTGATGAAGTTATAGAGGAAATGATAGCAAATAACAACAACAATCATACCCTAGATACTGAGCTAAAACTATAGAGTTCATAAAGATAAAGAATGATAAGAATATGTATGCTGTGTACTGCAGTGAATCTGTAAAGGCAGGTCCACACGCTAAGTTTTGCCAAAGAAAACATTGTCTTAAGACGGAATGAAAACCTAACAATTTTAGTGCATCTACTCTACACGAGGCTATGATGTTCGCAACAGTTCCGTTAACATCGTCATGAAGTGGCTAATTTTGTCCATTTTTGTCAATTTTGACATGTTGTGTTGTGAAAAAAAGACTGAACGTCTCAGAAGGAACCGGCGTTAAAAGTGGTCGCGGAAGTGGCTGAAAATGCACAACTTTTCCCATAATAAAATTTTAAATAACTACCTGAATTACGTGATGAAGCTAATGATTGGCATAATTACTTGCGAATGGACATAGACACGTATATTTATTTATTCAAATTAGTGACACGCCATATTATCAAAGAAAATACGTGAAGCAATTTCACCACATGAAAGATTAAAATTGAGGAACAAAATGAAACGGAACACGGCGATACCGACCACACGTTCTGAATTGTCCGCACTGTTCACAGATATCTATGCTCTCCTAGCTCAGTTATAGCTGCAACTGTATGCAGTCTTGTGCTGCAGTCAAAACTGCGCTGTTTTTCCGTCTACGCGCAACGTTTTATCTGCAACGTTTTTAACCGCACAGAAATAAGGTTATGCAAAACGTAGCGTGTGGACATTATTGTAAACTGTGCACTTTAGTTAATCTGTAAATAATTGTAAACTGTGCACTTTAGTTAATCTGTAAATAATTGTAAACTGTGCAGTGTGCAATATAAAAAATTTCAAACTGCTAACTATTAAAAATCACGTTAAAATAGTACACCGTTTACTGTAATGGCTCCATAGAACATTGAACAGTTTGTGTGTTAGTATGTAGATTAGCAGAGTGAGCCTATCAGTTGCCATGGAACATCAGAGATAAAACCACCGCATGTTAGAGGCAGCGAAGGCAAAATAAAAGACTGAAAGCCTTTCAAAATTTGCATGAACTGCTAGGCAAGAGTTTACCAGATAACATCCCGGCAAGATATATTGTTCCTACGATCTACTTTGGGAATATTAATATTATCTTGACAGGGAACTTTGATAGACATGTACCTAGGGAATAATAGGCTGCTTTGATGTATGCTTCATAAAGAAGAATCTAATATTGCTATCCATGTAGCTATGGAAATAGAGTTTAATTTCATATATTTATACAGTAAAAAATAGAATAATATAATAAAATAAGTACATTCTTTTTTATAATTCCTCTATCCAATCATCTAAATAACCAAAGGAATAGCTAGGTCTACCAATTCAAACAACATATAAACCTGTTGAACGAGTTCACACTTATCTCATCCACAACTCGAATAGAGGACTTTTACCAATGCTTGCCAATGCAGTACATTTTGTACCTTAATACAAGGAAAACATAATCATAATTAGAAAGAATGAAATTTAAACATATATATTCATAGTGTACATGATAATATCAACACTAGGATAGCTGATAACTAGTGCTAGTGCTGATAACTAGACAGCCTTGACATACTTGAATAACTAGAATGCGAGAGGAAAACTTAACATGATAGTTAAGTAAATTAAAACAACCACACGCGTTAAAGGTGTAGGGGGCACTTTGAAAGTCATCAAAATTAAAACATTAACTGGAATAATTCTTTCGGTAAATTAGAAACAGGAAATTTGATAACTTGCTATTCAGTGTATGGGGAAAATTTTGATAGCTGAAAAAATTTCCTTCTCATTGCAATCACTCCCCCAGTATTCATATATAAATGATGTTCACTCACTCCAAATAATATACTGCAGTATGTACACCGTCAGTCGAACTCAATGTTTGGAATGAATGCAAGGACAACGGTGCAACAAATGCTTATCAATGCAGTTGAATGTTATGATGCTGCATATCTCCAATCGGTGATGAAGTAAATTGAAGCAATTGGTGATGATAGTTCTATATTGATAACCATCATCATTTCATAACTATGTGCAGTCATTAAAAATACTGCCAGTAAAAGTTAGAGATATGAGAACATGATAAGGGGTATCTAGAACTCTACTAGGGTAAAATATAATACAAGAGAAATGTCTGTCTGTCTGAAACCTTTGGTAATTATTTAGCACTAGTAAGAACAGTGGAAAATCAACGGAATGAGTAAAATATCTAATTAACAATTGTTTTGATAAATCGAATGCTTTTCTGGATAGCGCAAATAATTAATATAATTAGAATTATATACTGCAAATTAGAGGAACAAATAATACAGATAAAGCAGTGTCCGGTAATAGGGCAGTGCCTGTTGTATGATCGGGGTATAATTATTCATATTTCCTTCATTTAGCTTGTTAAAGTTATCTTCCTTCATTTATTTCCACTATATTATTTTTTTCCCATAGCTAATCAATTACAATTTTATCAACAGTCCGAGTGTCACTCTAGGCGTGAAGTTTTGTATTCGAAAACAGATATTAATTAACTCTCATGATTTCTGAATTTACGAGGGAAATGAAAAACATATTAACTAAATTTGCTACTGATAAGAATAAAGCCTGACATAACACAGGCAAGTTATAAGAAATATTTATGAGATACATTATACATTTGAACATTCAAACTAAACATGTTACAAATTCACACAATAATATAGGGAAAAGTCTACAGCCCAAGATTTACTTGATGAAAAGATCAGAGGCTTTAGTTCAGGTCACAGGACATCTCTTCAATTTTAGTTAATCACAAAAACACTCTATATCCAGACATAGCTTTCAAAATGAGGGAGGCCTCGTCGTTGGAATCTAGTCGCGATTTACCTCTCATTAACTTATATAATCCTATCTTCTCTAATATCTCCACCTCCTTACTGAAACTAACCAACCCTTTCACTCAATTCATCAATTTCATTCTACTTCGTTAAACCCAGGGATGTGTTCTTTCCTAATCGAGCCATTCTTAATTCAGCCAACTATAAACAATATTTCCTATCTCCGCCCAGAAACCGAAACGAAGTTCTTTGCTGAAATATTTCCTAATCTATTGAGCTGAGCATTGACTGTTCTAGAGCCTGTCTAACCTTACCTATCACCTATAAACCATCTTCTTGGAAATATCCCCAACTGTTCCTACACTAAACAATATTCGTAAAGCATATACTAATCCATTGTTATATCCTCAGCTAAACCTTTTTACAAAAACAAATAACTAAAATCTGAATAATTTGTGCAATATATTCCTCAATATATTACTCCACAATATCATATAAATATATACAGGTGCCACATATAGAACCTATAAACGGTAATTGGGCAGTGTCCGGTGATGGGTAGCTACATTTTACTGTAACTACATTTTACAGCAACTATATAGACATTACTGCAATGATAATTCTTATTAACTTAACTTGATAGTCACTCAAATAGTTCATTATTATTGCAATCTAATGGTACATCTCAATGATTTGACGCTACTGTTTTACCTGCTATGGAAAATAACAATAAACATATTAATGTTATTATGATAGGATGAATTAATTCTGATATGCGATGAATAAATGGTTACCGGAATAATAATAATATTCAGTTAATAAAGAAATGGTGAATGTATTGAAGTAAAAGCGGAGCAAGGGATAATATCATTATTAGCTACATAAATTGAACTTTAATCAGTGTGCATATAATAAATATAGTGAAATTGTCGTCAGTCTTGACGACAAACATATAAGTACATGTAAACTTGCATAAAGATAATGATTTAATTATATAACTAACAATGACTACTGTATTTAGGTTATGATGTCAGATAATAACTTCTGGTTATTATCTTGTATTAAACATGAAATAATTTATTTAATTAATATAATTAGGAGATCATGTTTTAACAATAGAAAGGTAAAGAGTTTATTTCAGTATATGCATAATTGTATATCTTTTAAAATTAGTAAAAAGAGAGAATAGACGTATACTATCAAAACAGGATACGATAATTCGAAACAAAGTTATTTATGTTTCTTTATAAATATAGCCCAATATAGCGATATAGATGTGTATGCGATAAGACACTAATTTGTATTATGATATACGTCATACATGTGGACACGAAAATTGCATAGAATTAGGTGCATAGCATTGAAATGACATGTGTAGAGCTTTAGTCGTTTTTATATGTTAATGTAAGGTAACACAGGAAGAAGTAGTCTGCAAAACTATGGCAATAATAACATCATTGAGTGTCATCAGGAAAAGGAGGGAATGACTGACCTGTTACTACTATTTACTAAAGAGAAAAAAACATGAATTATACAGTCGTCTAGAATAAATGAAATAGTATTGTGGTGAAAAATAGCTAGTTTCAGTACTTCTATCGAAATGCAATAGGAAAGTCAATCTTAACAAATACATTATACAGGGGATCTAAAGACTAAGTAGTTCAGTAGAGCTTCTGCAAATCAAAACACCGCACAGTTGAGCACAGTGCTCAAAAACAAGCTTAATTATTCACAAGTAATCCCCAGTTAAATCTGAAGAGCTGGAGTAGCAACAGTTCCTAACTTCCAAACAACAACAGCAATTAAAGGATAAAAAGAAGCCTGAACCACTCGCACATTAGCAAGAGAATGGCTGGTGATGCACCTTTTAATGCTTGGCACAAACCATTACTTAAACTGTAGCATCAGAGACAGTAGTGGCAGAAGAGTGCAGAGAAAGAGTGCAGAGAAAGAGTGCAGTGAAAGAGTGCAGTGATGTGCAGAGAAAGAGTGCAGAGAAAGAGTGCAGTGATGTGCAGAGAAAGAGTGCAGAGAAAGAGTGCAGTGATGTGCAGAGAAAGAGTGCAGAGAAAGAGTGCAGTGATGTGCAGAGAAAGAGTGCAGAGAAAGAGTGCAGTGATGTGCAGAGAAAAAGTGCAGAGAAAGAGTGCAGTGATGTGCAGAGAAAGAGTGCAGAGAAAGAGTGCAGTGATGTGCAGAGAAAAAGTGCAGAGAAAGAGTGCAGTGATGTGCAGAGAAAAAGTGCAGAGAAAGAGTGCAGTGATGTGCAGAGAAAAAGTGCAGAGAAAGAGTGCAGAGAAAGAGTGCAGTGATGTGCAGAGAAAAAGTGCAGAGAAAGAGTGCAGTGATGTGCAGAGAAAGAGTGCAGTGAAATGGATACAGAAAAAAAAATGAGGCTAATCCAACGCAATAAGACTAAGTCAACGCAATAAGACTAAGTCAACGCAATAAGAAAAAGCCAACGCAATAAGACTAAGTCAACACAATAAGACTAAGTCAACACAATAAGACTAAGCCTACGCAATAAGAAAAAGCCAACCCAATAAGAAAAAGCCAACGCAATAAGACAAAGCCAACGCAATAAGACTAATCCAACGCAATAAGACTAATCCAACGCAATAAGACTAATCCAACGCAATAAGACTAATCCAACGCAATAAGAAAAAGCCAACGCAATAAGACTAAGTCAACGCAATAAGACTAAGTCAACACAATAAGACTAAGTCAACGCAATAAGAAAAAGCCAACGCAATAAGAAAAAGCCAACGCAATAAGACAAAGCCAACGCAATAAGACTAATCCAACGCAATAAGACTAATCCAACGCAATAAGACTAAGCCAACGCAATAAGACTAAGCCAACGCAATAAGAAAAAGCCAACGCAATAAGAAAAAGCCAACGCAATAAGAAAAAGCCAACGCAATAAGACAAAGCCAACGCAATAAGACAAAGCCAACGCAATAAGACAAAGCCAACGCAATAAGACAAAGCCAACGCAATAAGACAAAGCCAACGCAATAAGACAAAGCCAACGCAATAAGACAAAGCCAACGCAATAAGACTAATCCAACGCAAAGTGCATTGCATTTAGAAGTCAGGCAGTTTAATATTCCGCGTTGGTATTCATCAAATCAAGAGGTAAGAACACCGTAGACTTTCACACACTGACAGTAAGTGACATCTGGATGAGAGTTTTATAGGATCGGTCTGATGAGAAAATAGTACAGTGGCTTGAAGGAACTAGGCACTATCTGTCACAGTGGCAATTGAATGGGGAAAATGATTCACCATTCTGCCTTTTTGAAGCTTATTGCTATTAGCATCGGGTATTTCCAATTAGTTATAACACTACCAACATAGGAATTAGTTTCAAAAGTGATGTTATTATAAAATCTGTATTTTGTACATAACTTTTAACCTGTTAAACTGAAAACAAATAAAATATTCCACCTTATAAGATACAGTGGAAAAATGTGTCTAATTTTTTTGAAGAAAATATTGAGAGGAAAGGTTTGCTACTCTTCCATTCGAAACTAAAGTCATTGGAATCCGGTGGAAATTGAAAGATGAAAAACAATTCCCTGCTCTAATGTCAAAAACAACAAACAACATCAGTCAGTTGTTTTCTTGAAAGATGAAAGCACTGGTGTGACATACAAGTTAAATGAAGTGCAAGTGCTGTGTGTAGAGCGTACAGAAACATCACTGCATTATTGAATAGAAACCGACCTACAGGCACTAACTCAAAAACGATAATAGAAATGAACAAAGGAGTGAAAAGAGATATCTACAGTCGAAAAAAAAGATATAAAGTTAAAGGGTGTAGTGGTATAGTGAATGTAAACTGTATCTGTAATGTTTCTTCACACTTTACTAATTCACATTTTCAAAAAGAAACTTTACTAATTGTAATGCTTTTAGAGATTTTTTAATTATTCTGGGTACTTGATGACCAATTTGTAAGATTTGAAAATAATGGAAAATACGCAACTGTGATTTGATGAGACAGCATAAATTAATATGTGAAGTTATTAAGATAAGTTACGAATTATCGGACAGTTCCACATCTTCAATCATCTTAAGGAATACCTTTTAGTCATTATTTAACTTTTATATCAATTGGTATCCATGGTGCCTACAGATATCACGGATACCAATAGAAAGTTAAATAATATTTTTTAATTAAACGATCAAAGATGCCTAACTTACTCTACTATCAATTTGCAAACTCATTTTAAATTTCTACAACGTAATGTCATTCCGATGAGATAGCAATCTATTGCCAATACTCCCGTAGAGGGACAAGATTGATGACCCCTGTCCCTTACAGTGCATTGTATTCTATCGAGAAGATAGGTCAGGTCCCTGCCATCTGTCAGAGTGACGTCACACGTCATCATCGGTCATGTTAAAATGTACCGAACTATTCAGTGAATATGAATAAAGTTGAATGAGATGAGTTTTTTATTATGTGCATCTGTTGAATAAAGTTAGAATAACCTTTAAAAAGAAATTACATAAGTAGATGGTCTAGAAAATGTTGGTGATTCAGTAGGTAGGGGACAATTAAATTGTCAACAATTAATAAAAAACATGACTGTCGAATCGCTACACTCAATGTGTAAATACAACTGATATCTGACAACCAATTAATAGATTTCGATAGTCTTAAGTAGATATACATTGATAATAATGACCAGACGAATTTTCTACCCGCTAATTACTAATTACTGATTAACAACAATCATTTGGTCATTGGTTCATTAGCCTGCTATCGTGACGCAATGCGTGAGCAGTTCTCACGGCACTGAAAAGTCACACCTACGCATCACAATGGATACGTAGGTACATTGCTCTTTGTTACGTTTGACTGTGAATGATAAGAAACTGAATGACTGATAACGACTTATCAGAAATGAAACAGATGTAGATATTTCTATATTAGGGTACCTATATTTCAGTTAACGAACGGTTTCAGTACCAAAAAATATATATATACTTTAACATATTAACTCTTTATTTCAATTGGTATCAATGATAACTGCTTAAAAAGTTAAATTATTATTTAGTATTTTCTGTTGTAATCGAGAATGTGGAACAGTCCGATAACTCGGAATTTACCCTAAATAACTGAAGTAATCAAATAAATTAGATGCAGGAAAGAAAACAGGTGAGTGCTATGGCACACTAAAGAGAAAACTGGAGCACATTTAGTAATTAGGTATAGCAAACGTACAGTCACATATTATAGTTAGTAGGTGACATAGTAACACCTAGTTATTGACTGTCTAGACATGTAGTTATCAGGTAACACCTAGGCAGTTAGTGACTACAGAAATTATTTAGCAGGTAACACCTAGTTAGTACTTAGTTAGTGTCTAGACACGTAGTTAATAGATTAGTGAGTTGTCACATATTTAAAAGGGCAAGTGAGTCACCTTGTCATTTAACACATCCAAACGGGCGGTTACGCATTATTGCTAACTACAATAATGGAAAGGGACAAAAAGGAACATCATTGTACTCAATATAATAGGTAGGGTACAACTTTCGGCCCACATATGTAGGTACCTATACTACGATATTTTTGAGATAAGTAGAACCATGTGGTTATTATAGCTAATCTATAAAGAGGCATGACTTCTGTGACAGTTATTGATTTGTAGCTACTTTTATTACTAACTATGTTACTTACCTATTTGCAAAAGTAGAATCAATTGATCCAAAAATATGAGCGATTTTAATCGACGGATTTGCAGAGAGAACTTTTCCACACACCTCACTTGCTAACGGAATACTTCCAACTGATATGAACTATAATGAACGGAGCGACCGTGACCTTGTACAGAATGATCTCATAACGCCATCTGGTAGTCAAGTTTGGTTCCAGTAATAACGCTTTTGAATTCAGTTAGTTCAATAATGGTATTATAAGCATAAAAAATACTGTCTTATATTTTTGAAGAATATACAGTTCAATATTCAATCAATTAACAAGATTTTTATACTAAAAAATATAATTCATTACTAAGTATTCATAATATGTCTCTTGTTATATATAATATCGATCAATTAGGTAGCAGGAAGTCTTTTTATCTATTTTATAGAAAGTTTGATTTTGGAAATATGAAGTTATTAACGTATTAGATTTGGAACAAATTGATCATTATTATATTTTATTTTGTTGAATGACAAACTGGTACCGATTGTTATAAATATATAACCTTTTATACTGTATATCTCATAGTGCTAAAAATATAGTAAACTGCATCATCACTTATTGTGAGACGGTATATAAACATTAAATATTATTACTATTATCGAAAAAATTTATATGAAAATTATTATAAATTTGTCAATTGAAGTAAATTTAATTGTTAATTGAACACATTTCTCGATGCGTTTTGCTCACCAAATCACTTTTTATTTCTTCTGTCACAGACTTTTTTCAAGTCTCCATTTGCTAAATTAAAGTGCTGAGTTAAGATGGAGCGAGTATACCTACTGAGTTTCTAATGCTGCCTGAAAAAAACACTTGATTGGAATCAGATAAAAGAAAACTAGTTTATCGTTTATTTAATTGATCCAATTAAGATTTAAGAAACTCTGTATGTAATAGATTAACACCTTACAATTAATATATTTGCATTTCGGTAAATAAAGCTATGTTCATTACATTTAGTTAAAAGTACAAAAGATGCAACATTATCGAGAGGAAATGGGTAGGAAAAATCTTGTCAGCGTGAATGACACGGTACACTGAAAAGATCCTTCTTAGGCCACTTCCTATCGAAAATGTAATAAATTTTTGTAACTTGCTATTGGCTACTCTGTCCTATCGGATATTGAGTATTTAGCCTCCCTAGATTTGAAAGGTAATTTATGTATATAAGCTTTGAATTATTCTGTAAAGAAGCGTAAAAATAAATTGCTTTGTTATATGGAAACTATTCTAATGCGTGATGAATTTAGATGCTAACTTCAATGATTCAAAAAATTATGCTTTGTTCTTTTACAATCCTAAAATAATTACCAAGGTTAAATTCAGAAGAAACAGATTGTGAAAGAGAAGGAAAATTATTAGAGACTGCGGGAAAATGCCTATATATCGGATAAAAGACTGCAGAAAAATATATATAATAGATAGGATGGAAATCAAGGGGTATTTAAATAAGCAAGGAGCTGCAACACTCACAGCTATCTATTTATAGGCTACAGTAGTCGGAAAGTGGTTTTACCTTGGTCACAATAGGTCAATCGGAAATTTGTCATTTCAGATATTGGTTCATATCCTATGCAACTCCACTTTCTGCGCACTGTGGGTGTTCGAGTGTTTCTGCCTCTACCTATCTATCATTCAGAAGATAGTAATTAGTAATAATTAGCTACATTAATAAGAGCACAAATAAGTCAAAAGTTATTAAAGAACACAGATTTAGAAGATATCACAGTACTATCTCGACTAACGAAAAACGTTACTAAATGGTACGAATAGTGATTAAGTAATGGAATGTGAATATTACATTGAAAAAAAATGCTATTGTTCAATATAACACCATTTGATTTTTCTCCCTATTTCAACGCTGATTTTTCCTGCATCTCTGTCATCATTGCTGCTACATGAGTTGTTTTTAAAAAAAGTATTTAGTCTCTTTTATTCATACTGTTTTTCTATCTGAGCAAAAAGTATAGTGTATGTACATTTTGAAATAGTATGATCATTCACTTCTCACTATTATAATTTAAGCATTGGAGTAATTTTTATTGTTCAAACATATACAGTATTTTTTTCGGGAAAAGGAGTTTTCATGATCTACAATATGCCTATACATTATACAATGATGTACATTTTAGTTTAGAAATATTTGTAAGTTTCCCTAAAATCATCAATATTTTATTTAAAAAAGAATGAATGAAAGTAAGTATAAGTGTTCAAGAAATTAGACCATGTGATATACTGTATACAAACTTATACCATTATATATACATATATGTAAATTGTAAAGGATATTCACGTAATAACTGATATACACAGATGTAAAATTGTTATAGGTCTCTCCATGCAATTTTGTTAATATTTAAATCAGTGCAACTAATGTATCATCATTTTTCTTTAAACTCCATCAAATTTTTTAGGCATAATAATTAATTTCCATATGCTTTCAACCTTGGAACAACAGTGCCTGAGAGGCTTGTTTTGGTGGAAATATAACTCATAGCAGACATCACTATGTCTGTTTCCAAATGATATTTGAATTTACACTTTCGAGCAGAAGTACGAAAACAGATTGGGATAGTTTTAACAGAGCCATCTCGACGTCAGAAACTCCGTCTCGAGTCTCACTGTTCTATAATACGTAAAGCAGACGTATAGGAAGTGCTTACTTATCATTAATTGGATTCTACCTTGCTATAGTAAAGTGCATCCTTAAAAGTATACCCAGTAAACATTGCACTTGCACTTGAGTTTTACGGCGGTATACGTTGGCAAAGTTTAAAAAGCACGATCGGGGATTGGAGCGCCAGTGCAATTATATACTGGGCCAATGTAAAGTAAGCTACATTGGAACAAGGTTGTTGAACAGCACTGTTTCAATGCAGTGAAAATGACATTGGATCAACTGTTGTTACCAATCAAATGATTTTTCGAAGTACCAGTACATTTATTGGTAATTATTATGGTTCTAATAGGTATGCAGTTGTCTCCAGACATTCAGAAAGGTAGAGTACGTGAACAATATTTTCCATTGTTCATTATTTCAAATGTGAAATTAAAACCCTCACTAAGTATCATTTCCCCTAATTATTTTTTCACACTTTATGATTTTTCATTCATAAAAATATGTTTCGCTAAAATTAAATTCATAAGTTTGGTATGAAAAGTGATTTCTTTAATGGAAATTATAGTTTACATTGTAAATTAAACATCGTGTTTTATAATGTTTAAAAATTGAAACATCATGTAAAAATAATATTAAAATTTTGTTATATTAGCTCATGTAAAATTTTATACATTTTAAGAGTTTAAACGTTATTAACTGGTGTCTATTTTAGTTTCTGTCTCCCATATATTGATCAATGAGGTTTTTGTAAGACAGTTATCACATTCTAGGAAACGATATCTTCGCTATATCGATCAGATGAGTGTGGATATCGATTCGAAACGCATAATATATATATAATTACGCGTTAAAAAGATACAGACTCCGTATAGTTAATTGACACAGTAAATTATCTTTCTATTCGATGCCATTAATGGTAATGATTCAATAGCAATTATACTCAATACGATGTCGTTTAGCGGTACAAACGGGTATTGGGTTTGATGCTTACTAGATGTCACCATGTCTAATTTGTTACTGATATTTGATGTCGGAATTGAGGTTACAAAGTTGTTTAGATATCGAATAGATACAGTCGTGTTTGCTGGGTAAATTTCAAATCCAGAGGAAGACGCAGTTTTATTTAAATATCAGCAAGGTGGTTATTATCAATTCAATTTTATGAGTATTCGAATAAAAGTACAGAACAGAAGAAAGCCTATTTTATGAACTTTTATTAAGTTCAGGTAAATGATTGCAATCTAAGATGAATGCCAGGAAGAAACTTTTACACTAAAAGTCTAATAGTAAATCAAAACAAACAATCTTTTTCTTTAGCGTCAGATTAGTGTTTAGTACATTGGGCTACACAGAGTATCTAAAACTTTAAAAGCATATAAAAATGTATTTACTGAGCCAAGCTTTATACGATTTCAGAATAAAATTCCTAGACCTTAGTTCTACAAAACAATGTAATAAACTCATATTTTCTAAGAGCCTGGAGAGTTGTTTTAAACTTAACCCATATATACACTGTGCACTTTATATACAACGATTGGTGGTTGTTTTCTTTGCACCCCTTATTTACAACTGCTGATGGTTGTTTTAACCTTTACTATATTGCTTTATAGTTGTTTTAGCCATTCACTGCATGTGCACTTTATTTAAAATAATTGATGTTTATTTTAATTGTTCACTACGCAACAATAAGTTTACAACATCTACTGGTTAGCCCTTCGCTGTCTCCGTTTATTTAAAATGATTAAAAGGGTTGATTTAGAAGAAAACGTTTTTTTTTATTGGATCATGAAAAATAAAACAAATAACTATCAAATCGGATATATAAACTAAGATCCTTTAACATCAACAAAATAATTAATATACAAACGTGAGGGAAACCGAAATAACACTACAGAATAATTATTATAGCTTGACAATAAACTGAAATTAATAAATTTCGTAGCATGATAATATAAGTTATAGTTAGTGACGAACATACAAGTATTCGTTAGGAACTTGTGACGAAAACACCTTGTGATTTTTTTTTATCTTCGTGCACTATAGTTTACATTACCAAACTGTCTTGCAATATATAATATACATTATATTTGCTATCAGTACATCAAAATAATGTAATTTGATAATTATGTCACATAATTATATGTCTTAATGAAAAGTCACACAGAGAAATGCAAATTAAATATTAACTTTTCCAGTCCACATTTTAATATTTAACCAACTTAATTGCGAATTATAAATTATTATAATGTCTCCTTATAATTAATTCATTATTCTTTATAGCTTTATGTATAAACACGTACCTTTGCCACTTTACTTCAAACTATAAATGTGTAAATAATCACGATAACGGTTGAGTGGTAATTATAGGTCATATGATACAGGTTTATTTATGCTGTAATAAATAAAAATACATCATTTTCTGAAGTTAGACATATAGCTACCTTCTTTAACTTCATTGATTAATAATACATAATGAATGTTGAAATACAAAAATCTCAGTTTGAATATAGTATATTTTAATAGAAATTAATTCAAAAATAAATCTTAAATATAGAGCATGTATAATTAAATAGAGAACATGTATGTATAAATATATTAACTCTTTCTTCTAAATGAAGATGAGCAATTATAAAAACAAGTTTGATACTCTAAAAAATAGCTCAAAGAGAAAGTATATAAAGAATTATGCTTCATTTATAAATAATTACTTCCAGATACATTTCATGTACGTATTTAATCACAATTTTAATCTATTACTATAATAATATTTCATGTACTAATAAACAATAACCATTCATGTTGTGTAAATGTAGTATAAAAACTAGTGATTGTGACTGTACTCGGCAGAAGAATCTAGGCTGGTAGGTTTTTATTGCAGTTTCCCTTTTCACAAATGGGTTACAAGAACACTGAGGTACCATCTGACACACAAATAAAGCAATTGAAGATGGCACATGTTTAACATTTAGTTATTTAAAAGACAGATATTTCGGGAAACTGATACACTGACCATTTTTCGTAACTATTATTGTCACTTTAATCTTTGTAATTAGTTCACAGAGAATGAATGTAATAACATGACCGTAATCCGTGCGAATAAGTGGGACAAATGATGACTAGTGTGTGCATATGGCGCGCAACCGCTACGGTCGGTCAGTTATTTCCTTAGCGCTCAGTATTCCAGTCACTTTCGGAAAGAGAGGTGGTGGTAGAGTGCGTGTGAATAATATGACAATCTTATCATTCATTATTATAATCAATTGATATATTTTAAGGATATTGAAAAATTAAACCTAACTTGTTATAATAAATGAACACATATAAAGTTGCGAAGAGGAAGTATATACCTACAGATTTAAGATTTCTATCAAAATTTCAATTTAGTACCTTTAAGGTACCATTAAGTTTTTTAGCAAATAATTAAATATGGTAGAAAAGGGGCACTATTTCATCAGTGAATGCACTGCTGAAATATACATCTGAATTCCATTAAAAAGAGTGACACATAATGCATAATTAATTTGATGTCATAGGGAACCGTCAATATGAAAGAACTAATTCATTTATAATTATATGATAAAATCATATGGAATAAGAATGGAAATTATTCTTTGCATCAGGTTTAGTTATTCCATGTGATCTCTTTTCCTATAAGTTTAATAATTATATTTTCTTGGAATATTTCTCCTTTTTTTATTGTATAGGATGATTCATTTATATGATTCTTTTCAATTGTTAATAATAATAAATTAAACTTATAAACCTAGAATTTTAAGGCAAAATTCATCTTATAGAGAACCTTGGTAAGAGTTTTTCTTCATTTGATATCCTCTCTGAATGATAGCGACAGTTTGCTAGACAATATCTCGCTCTTTTTACCAACCGTTTCATTTCAGGCTAAAGTAGTAGTTTCATCATTATTCATTGATGCTGTTCTTCAGTTTCTGTATCTTCTTTGCTTGTTTTGAAGATTCAAGGTACCAAAAAAAACCGTTGCTTCCACTCAACGCTATACTGTTTAGTGTGACATATGCTCTCACTATTGGCTACGGTCTACCACTTTGTTCTTATTACTTCGATAATAATAACGAATAAAACTTGTACTGTGATTGGTAACGATAATTTAATTGTATGATTTATTTGTCAATCATTGAAGAGTTGGGATTCAAATAATTGTTACAACAGAATGGAGTAACGGGCCACACAATCGAAAATTCATTCTTTCGGAAGACATTTTGAAAGTGTAAATTCTTTCGTTTGGACAAATCCCTGATCTATCACCTAATGTTTTTCTCTGTGAGGATATCTTAAACACATGCGTGTATGTTACAAAGTAAAAGACGTACAGGAAGAGAAACATACCAATCAGGAATCTCCTACTATCTTATAATATTTTCTAGCAAACTGTGGCTATCATTCGAATGATATCATTTCAATAGGAAAACGAAGAAAAAACTAACAAATATTCTCTTTTCAATTAATTTATTTTAATACGGATCTAGGTTTATTAGTTTTATTTCATTAACAAAGAAAAAGGATCAGATGTTTATGAATCACCCTGTAGTTACTTTATCTCTTACTTACCAGCTTCATCATCAACACTTTGCAAAAAATTTCTCTCCATAATGAATAACTTCATTATTTGGGATCACCTGTACAAACCGCATCCAAAGTTCACTCCTGTACAATCCACACCCCAATGATTTCACTCCTGTACAATCCACACCCCAATGATTTCACTCCTGTACAATCCACACCCCAATGATTTCACTCCTGTACAATCCACACCCTAATGATTTCACTCCTGTACAATCCGTACCCCAATGATTTCACTCCTGTACAATCCACACCCCAATGATTTCACTCCTGTACAATCCACACCCCAATGATTTCACTCCTGTACAATCTTCACCCCAATGATTTCACTCCTGTACAATCTGCACCCCAACGATTTCACTCCTGTACAATCCACACCACAAGATTTTTCTCCTGTACATCCATTCCCCAGATTGGAATGGGGTGCGGATTTTACAAGGTGATCCAATAATTTGATACGTTTTTTTTTAATAGTAAATTCTTTCCAGTATTAAATAAGCATATTCTATTTTACTCAAGTTATTCACAGAAAAAAAAGATTAATTCGTCATACAAGGGACATTCTTATTTCTTCTCGGATAATCTAACATTTACTTAAAGTTCTAAAACCTCAATTCACTACACTTTTTTCTGAGTACACCTTAGTTAGGTGTGTCTTCTACAGCCCAGGGCAGAGAGGTTTCTAAAGGTATAATACCTATAATGTGAAAGCTGTCCACTTCAAACCTAAAACAATAAAAAAAGGCGATA
The DNA here is from genome assembly GCA_947561585.1 of Caprella mutica. Classification (NCBI taxonomy): domain Eukaryota; kingdom Metazoa; phylum Arthropoda; class Malacostraca; order Amphipoda; family Caprellidae; genus Caprella; species Caprella mutica. Next base: position 208,293 of record CANNZV010000168.1, read on the forward strand.
TCTTCTATTGCCTACGTATGTGATTTATATATATTGCTTCAATTTAAAATGAAATCACTGTATTAGTTCCATAGTAATATCTTCCATGTGTATTTATTGAAGTGCTTATTGCAGAGGAAATAAGTAGACCGTGACGAAAGCACGGGAAACTGCAATGTGAAGAAACTTATACATGCTTATATTTACTCTTAAATAGAAACACTGTATGAGAATAAATAGAAATTAATTTCCTGCGTAAGGCACATTTAGAAAAGATGTTCAAAAGGGGGCAGAGGGGATAGGGTTGTGTCCCCTCGGGGAGAGACTCACCTAAAAAAAAGTTACTGGCTATTAAAGCTTTTTTTGTGAATGTATCCAAAGATTCTAAACAACCTTTTGTCTAAGACATTTTTCAACTTCCGAACAAAGTGCATCTTGTTCCGTTTGTGTCTATCTGTAAAACCCACGGAAGAAATAGCGAATTGAAGTCTTAAAATGCAACTTTTCAGGAGAGCCAACTTTCCGACTTTTTTTTAGAAAACATTTGTTAGAGAAACAATTCAAAATTGTTTTGAACTCTAATATTTTAACACGATATCCGGAAGACTTTATGGCGTCATTTATGCAAAATATATAATATTCAGATATTAGAAGAGACTGTTCCCTAAATCTTCTATGGCCCCACCATAACTTTCTCTTCGAGTATTGCATCATTCAGACCATTTATTAAATTTTATTTTTACAATATTTTTTATAGGTTTGACTTTAATTAGGCCTATAAATTACGCTTATATACATTTGTTGTTATAGTTTGTAATTAGTCACTAGCTTTGCATTCTATTTCAGATACACAATCTGGGGATATGGCATCCTGTTCTGATTGGAGATAGATTTTAATTGCCAAAACAATCAATTGCATTGCAAAGCAATCAAGTGAATCATGTATATAACATGATTATATAACATATAAGTATTTCAAAATAACAAGAAAGTATTTTTATGTTACATAAATACTTAAATTGCCTGTGAACTGAAGAAAAATGATTAATCACATAATTAATATTTCCATTGCAAGCATAAACGTGAAAGCAAATTAAATATAGTGTTTATACTATACAATATACATTGCTATAGTGTTCAATTTACACTATATCAATGTATAGTGTTCAATTTACACTATAGGAATGTATAGTGTTTAATTTACACTATAGCAATGTATAGCGTTTAATTTACACTATAGCAATGTGTAGCGTTTAATTTACACTATAGCAATGTATAGTGTTCAATTTACACTATAGGAATGTATAGTGTTTAATTTACACTATAGGAATGTATAGTGTTTAATTTACACTATAGGAATGTATAGTGTTTAATTTACACTATAGCAATGTATAGTGTTCAATTTACACTGTAGCAATGTATAGTGTTCAATTTACACTATAGCAATGTATAGTGTTTAATTTACACTATAGGAATGTATAGTGTTTAATTTACACTATAGCAATGTATAGTGTTCAATTTACACTATAGCAATGTATAGTGTTTAATTTACACTATAGGAATGTATAGTGTTTAATTTACACTATAGCAATGTATAGTGTTCAATTTACACTGTAGCAATGTATAGTGTTCAATTTACACTATAGCAATGTATAGTGTTTAATTTACACTATAGGAATGTATAGCGTTTAATTTACACTATAGCAATGTATAGTGTTCAATTTACACTGTAGCAATGTATAGTGTTTAATTTACACTATAGGAATGTATAGCGTTTAATTTACACTATAGCAATGTATAGTGTTCAATTTACACTATAGCAATGTATAGTGTTTAATTTACACTATAGGAATGTATAGCGTTTAATTTACACTATAGCAATGTATAGTGTTCAATTTAAGTTATAACAATATGTATTGGAAGTACATACATCTAATATATTTATAGCAGCAATATCTACAATATAATAACACTATACTTATTTCTCCATTCTATAGTGTTGATAAAATTATTAATAAATCACAATAAATAAACGAGAAGGTGTAACTAATTTCCAGTCCTCCTTCACACAATATATAGTAGATCATAGATGTATATATTCTGTATGAATTATTCAACTATAAAATAAGAAATATAAGGATGTCAAAGAATAAAGATTATTTACAGAAGTTCCCATCTTTATTCAGTTAGCTGTCTGAAATGTATAATTAGTTAGTATATAAGAATAGATTTTTTATATAAGTATACATTTACCACCAGAAATTCAAACAAATAATAGTCACCAACATTCGGTATATACATTAGAGAAGAAAATAAGCCAGCATATATGGTAAGGAGGAAAATGGAGAGGAGTTAGGTCATCAATAGGTAATTGCCAACAGCATAAAGATAAAAAGTCGCCAGTTCATTCTAAAGGAATTAGAAATAAAGAGTTTTAATCATTGATCACCACCAACCAGACGCAATACTCAGCAACAGTTCAAATTATTTCAAGACAAACCTTGCAGTTACCACTAAGTAAAGCTCTTTCAAGAGTCTACCAAATTATATGGATAGACACAAAGTTAGTTTATTAGAATTTAGGATAGCTCTTTAGCAAGATATAAATGGAGAAAGCTCACAAAATTAGAGTCGTACTACTGTACTTTAAGAAATATGTTCGAACTTAGAATGATAGTAAATAAGAGCTTCCTATATTCAAGTGTAGCAGCGATACTACTGAATGTAATTTAAATCTATTAATGTTTATCAAGTTATCAACACTACCTACTACTCAAACCATGACTCAAACGTTATCACAAATTGACAGTTGGCTAGTTACTGCCTAATTTGCACTAAGTGCACTTATTTATAGGAATTAATTTGCTATAAAGCGCTATCTGGTGGTGGTAATTGCAGATACAATTAAATTAATTCATATCGTATATTTACATAATATCTAAAATATATGAGAAATATTAATTAATAGCAAACAAATATATAATACACGCTATATAATATTACACAAGGTACTGATTTTTTACTAATTCTTATGAACAGAAACTATTTTCTATTACTGATGTTGTTGAGTCTTGTCCTTTAATATATATTTTAATCTCAAATGAGCCTAATCGATGTACTATTTAATCAATAGGCTATTTGCATCTACGGGTATTACTATATATTACTCATATACATGCATATTACATTTGTATATTTATTCCGTGTACATTTGAAAGTTTCTTTTGTTATCGAAGTTAGTTTAAATTTGATTTAGTTGATAGATGTAAAAGCATGACATGTTTACTTATCTTTCCTTATATAGGCTGCCTTTGAAGCCATTAAACTTAATAGGCCCTAATGCTCTATGCTGGCCTTTTCCTCTTTATTTACTTTTCTTTTATCTAATTATTTAATATATCTTAAACAATCAAATTCCTTTAATTTACTTGGCAGCGTGGCAATTTAATAATGCCGAGCGTCCATTTAGTTAAGTGGCTTACGATTTGTATTGTGACAAATATTCAATTTGTTTAATTTACTACTTAGGATACTTCTCAATTTCAAATATTAGAATCAAAATTAATATCGTGCCAAATAATAAAAACAATTACACCCATATCTAACTTAAATTAGGTGCGTGTATTCTAAATAAGTATGATTTAATCAGATAAAAGGTTCAATTATTCAATCCTTAATTTAGCATTGGCCTATAATTCAACCAATAAATGCCTGCTTATGGAGAAGTTATGCGAGTGGTTAATTTACAAGATTGGGGTCAAACATTGGAGATAGAAGGAGTTGAAGGAGCTTTGCTCAATTGACTGAGACAGGGATTCGTCGAAATCACAGTACTGGGGGTGACAGTACTGGCTCTTAGAATAAATTGTCTGCAAGATATGACAGCCATTTTGCAATACTTCAGTTGCTGGTTAAACTTTTGGCTGATTCTACGGCTCTGTCTCTGTCGTAGAGATTTCAATCTCTGCCGTCGGGACGCAGGTGCTGACCCATGGAGTTGCATGATTTGGTCACTCGTCCAGGTTCTTATCTCCACCAGTAGATAGGATGGAGATCTTCATCGACTAAGTCTTGCAATGGTTACCTACCGAGGCCAGGGTTAGATGTGGTTACCTACCGAGGCCAGGGTTAGATGAAGACTTCACCATGCCTGGGCCTAAAGTATCGTAAACATATACAACCACTCGTTTTATATTAGAAGATTCTTCCTAAATTCTGACTGTAAGATACCTCCTCTCATTTCTCCAAATTCTATTGGTCCACGAACCCCATGTGGACTGTCTCTAATTTCATGGACCGACAATTGTTCCCAAGACAATTGGGTCCGCCGACAATTGGGCCCAAGAACGTTGGGCCACATGACAATTGGGATCCGGACTATTGGACCTCAGGACCCAGAAAAAATTAGGGCAGCATATATAATAAAGAAGTGTTACTTTGCTATTACTAGGGTTGTGACTATATCATCTTTGAAATATGCTTCATATTCTTTGGAAAAATATTTTCTACATATATTCTTTTATATTCTGAAATATGCTTTACATTCTCTAAAAAATATACTTTATATTCTTTTTATTCTCAATTCACAAAAGTGCTGTAATTCTATTGCTAACCTGTTAACAGATATATTAGCAAGACCCTTAATTAAATAACATTTGGATGCTAGTCTCCTGCATGTTTCGGTGTAATAAAAATCTTGGAAGAGTTTAAAGAGGTCGTATTAACTTGAACCATGTCATATGGATGCAATGGATGCAACCATGTCATATGGATGCAATGGATGCAACCATGTCATATGGATGCAATATGTCAGACAAAGTTCATTCACAGTTTTTTAGGTTATTAGTTACATAAAATGATTTAGGATTTCGACAAATTCATATTAATCTAAATTCGACTTGTATGTTCCAATAATTTCGGCATGTCTTGGTGGTCAACGGTCTTCTAAAATGCATACATTCTTATTTTCTATTGGCTACATCCTAACTCATTCACTACACAGGAGTTCACTATAGAGTATTTCTACTGTATCTAGGTAATATTTGCTTAGATGGCCTATCTCTGAACCAAAAAATATAATAGTTTCATAAAAATAGTATTTATTCATGAAAATTAAATGTTTTAATAAAAAGATTTTTTTATTTTTAACGAGAATATTTTTCTTATTAGGAATATTCTATATTTTTAATATCTTGGGTCCAATTGTCTTTGGCCTAACTGTCGGTGCACCCTCTAATTTAACCCCCAACAAAGGGTACTAACTTATTCTAAATTAACTCCTCCAATAACTTTCTACCATCCCTTTAATATCTGTCGAAGCTGAAATAACACATTCGAACAGTTTTTAGAAATACGACACTTCCCTAGATGACTGACTATACGTATATAAAATTATAACCACCGAGGGTCACATGGGCCTAGAAACAGAACCACGGGATAGAATGACTCTCGCCAATACATCCTATATAACTCAAACATTCTCTGTTCAACGCCAAAATAATTGAGAAAATGAAAAATATCAAATTGTACGGATTCCTTCCTTCAGAGTTACTATATAAGATGATTAACTTCAAATAACTATTCGATCTGAAGATTTTATACATAGCTACGATTAAACAATATCTTTTATTTCTTTTTACATTAATTTTTTTCATTGATCTTTGATCTATATTGTAAGAGAACATGTTGATTTAATGAATATTTTAAATATTGAAATATTTATGAAAGTATCAACTGAAAAAATATTAGACATTTTACTGCTATTAAAAAAGCCTAAAATATTCATTCCCTATCTTTTCAACTTATCATATACCATCCATGTTTCCAATTACTATATTATGATATAATAATTACACATGGAATATTTCATAATTTTTATACATGATATAATATTTACATTAATCAACATCTAAAATATTAACAAGTTACATCATTTCTTTTCAATATAGCTGTGCAATAATATCTTCTTTTCGAGAAGGACTAAAGTCTCCTGCAGTTGATAGCGAAGAAAACTCTACAAATGACACTTTTCAGACACGACAAATAGCCATAAGAAAAAGACTGAGGATTCCGTCAAACAGGAAAAAATAGCAAATAAGAAGTCCCGATGTATGATGACAAAGAAAATGAAGATACTGTTGATGAGATTTCCATTTATTGATTTCATACTCATTCTATTTACTTACTGCATTTGAAAGTAATATTTATTGATTATTTTCTAAGTAAATAAGTTACTGATGATCGTAATTTTTTCTGGTAAACTCTTATAACTTTCAAAATTACTAATTGTTATATTGTTTAGTCTGAGACTTTGGATGTTCTAAATCGAATAATGGATAAAAACAATAAAAGTTTATTGTACCAAAGTTACAAAATTTGTATATTATATCCCATTGATATTGGTATATTATATCCCATTGATATTGGTATATTATATCCCATTGATATTGGTATATTATATCCCATTGATATTGGTATATTAATATGCTATCACATTTGGACAGTTTGTTTATTTTTAGTTCATAATTAACTAATTTAATATTAGTCACATTGTGACTATAATGACTGATTAAAGAGATGAACTTTATTACCTTTGCAAATTTGCGGAAGGTTATATTTTTCACGGCATTTATTTACTTATTTCTATCGCGTTACTTACCGATAAAATGGTTTGCACTACAGAGTTTATCGGATATTTCTAGCAGGACATTTTACCAGAGAGTTGAGTGATGGTATGGAACACATTTTTATTTGTTTAAAAAGACGATATTCTTCCATAAAAACAAGAAACTGGAACAAAATGTTTCTCAGTTTACATCAATAGAAATAAATTACTTTATGAGATTAATGAATGTTTTGAACAACATCGTTGAACTTAAAAGTTGAACCATTAGGAAATATAAGAGAAATGTTGACACATGATTAATTTATACTGCCTAATGTAATAGATTAATTATAATCAAGATAATGATTCTATTTTTAGTTTTTACTATATTTATATTCTTCAAAATATCTTCATATACCTATAGAGTAATTTTAAAATATCTATACGTGCATACTATCAATGAAGATAATTTTAGAATGTCAAATTATAGTAAACTGAGGAAAAAGTCATACATAATTATAGGTATACACTTTCCTTTAAATTAATATAACCATTATTTTTATAAAAAAAATTTTACGCCATAGAAAGCAATATAATTATTTTATATTGATGAATATAAGGATGAACATTTCTATGATATTTTTATTAATAAGTTATAAATATAAATCTACTGTATAGCATGCAACCAACCTTCTTTTCTCCATTATGATGTTGATTTTCCGCTTGAAATTTTCTATAAAAGGAATACTGTTCAAAATTATGGTTTAATGAATATTAAACTAATATTCTGATATAATTTAATTTAAATGAATTTTATTAGTAAATTAAAAAAATAACATTATACAGACCAAACTGATTCTGACAATAGATTTCCAATGGAAATCTCTTTATCAGTGTTCATGTCATCATTCATTTTACATTATAACAATTTTAACTAACAGCTTAACACGTTTCTTCACATTCTCTATTTTCAAATATATGATTAATCAAAAAGTCCGAGATTAAAAGTAGCAAAAGTTCTCGTAACGACTAACGACTAGTGATTACTTTACAGATTTCTCTTTCTATTCCACCTGCCACATCGTCTCCTGACAATGTCTTTGAGAGGTCTGTTTCTGGTGGTGTGTCTGGTTGCCACGGTAACCATATCACAGGCAGATAATTGTGGTTATGTCACGCAGTGGCTCGAGAAAACCATCTACAAACCAGTGCCTGTCTACAATGGGGGGTGAGAATAACAATGGGGGGTGAGAATAACAATGGGGGGTGAGAATAACAATGGGGGGTGAGAATAACAATGGGGGGTGAGAATAACAATGGGGGTGAGAATAACAATGGAAGGTGAGAATAACAATGGGGGGTGAGAATAACAATGGGGGGTGAGAATAACAATGGGGGGTGAGAATAACAATGGGGGGTGAGAATAACAATGGGGGTGAGAATAACAATGGGGGGTGAGAATAACAATGGGGGGTGAGAATAACAATGGGGGGTGAGAATAACAATGGGGGGTGAGAATAACAATGGGGGTGAGAATAACAATGGGGGGTGAGAATAACAATGGGGGGTGAGAATAACAATGGGGGGTGAGAATAACAATGGGGGGTGAGAATAACAATGGGGGGTGAGAATAACAATGGGGGGTGAGAATAACAATGGGGGGTGAGAATAACAATGGGGGGTGAGAATAACAATGGGGGGTGAGAATAACAATGGGGGTGAGAATAACAATGGGGGGTGAGAATAACAATGGGGGGTGAGAATAACAATGGGGGGTGAGAATAACAATGGGGGGTGAGAATAACAATGGGGGTGAGAATAACAATGGGGGGTGAGAATAACAATGGGGGGTGAGAATAACAATGGGGGGTGAGAATAACAATGGGGGGTGAGAATAACAATGGGGGGTGAGAATAACAATGGGGGGTGAGAATAACAATGGGGGGTGAGAATAACAATGGGGGGTGAGAATAACAATGGGGGTGAGAATAACAATGGGGGGTGAGAATAACAATGGGGGGTGAGAATAACAATGGGGGTGAGAATAACAATGGGGGGTGAGAATAACAATGGGGGTGAGAATAACAATGGGGGTGAGAATAACAATGGGTGGTGAGAATAACAATGGGGGGTGAGAATAACAATGGGGGGTGAGAATAACAATGGGGGGTGAGAATAACAATGGGGGGTGAGAATAACAATGGGGGGTGAGAATAACAATGGGGGTGAGAATAACAATGGGGGGTGAGAATAACAATGGGGGGTGAGAATAACAATGGGGGTGAGAATAACAATGGGGGGTGAGAATAACAATGGGGGTGAGAATAACAATGGGGGTGAGAATAACAATGGGGGGTGAGAATAACAATGGGGGGTGAGAATAACAATGGGGGGTGAGAATAACAATGGGGGGTGAGAATAACAATGGGGGGTGAGAATAACAATGGGGGGTGAGAATAACAATGGGGGTGAGAATAACAATGGGGGGTGAGCATAACAATGGGGGGTGAGAATAACAATTTGGGTGAGAATAACAATGGGGGTGAGAATAACAATGGGGGGTGAGAATAACAGGCAGTAGAACTCCCCTATAGTGAGTGTAAGGTCCTGAGTAAGAGAACTACGACTACCTCATACAGTGAACAAATTGTCTTTAGTATGCCATGAAGTTTCATCCATAAAAGAAATAACCATATAATAACAATTATTATTTTCTAATGATTACATTATTATTATATATACTATATATAATCCATGATACCTGTAGGTATCAAGGATACAAACTAAATAAAATTTTACTATTATATCGTTTTTTCTTATATGTCAAAAACTGATCCATGGCAGACTGAAAAAAATTTGTTCACTATACGGGGTAGTTCTCTTACTCATGACTCTACATTCACTATAGAGGAGCTTTACTGTAGTTATTTGAGGGGAAAATTTTATGGTAGATTAAACATTAAAGAAATTAAAATTCCATAATCAAGCAAAGTTCTATGAAAGGTTGTAGACCGATGTGAAAACTTGATAAATATATTTTGGAAATATCAATTGTAAGTCAAATGAATTGGTAAAATTTTATTTTCTTATTTTGGGGCAAAATATAGTCTAAAAAATAATAGAAAAATTAGTTTCTATTAGAAACAATGTTACACTTTAGCAATCCTCCAAAATATCAAATTTTAAACTACATATTGAAACTATTAAATATTTATTCATAATCATCTAATTAAAATTATTGACTGTAACAGTATGGAAAATGAAATAGTTTAATAAGACACATAGCTTTTGAATACTAAAAATGTAAATTAAGTATTGACATTAATAAAAGATTGTTGTAGAAATGCCCGATAAAAAGATAAAGGAAATACCCGCTTGTACTTCTTTAGACACGGAAACTTTTGGCAATTTAAAAAAAAAAGTTATAATTTTTTCAAGTGAATTTATAAGGGACAAATGTGAATAACAATAGGCTTTTGAATCTTTTAGAATGTATTCAAATATGAAAGTGTTTGTAATCCATTGGTATGTCCCCAGGAAAGCGTCAAGGGACCACTATGCCCCGGTACACCAAACCATCACAGTGATAAACACTCAGTCAGTGCCGTACTTCGTCACACAGACTCAAAATGTGAGTGATGGTTATACAGTAACACAATTATAGTGAATTGTTAGAGTTATAGTTTACTGTAACATTTTATTAGATTGCTCAAATAATTAGATTTTATTTAGTCGATATAGTGATATTTTTTAATTAACAATATGGTGATGTGATTGATTCGAAATTCTATTGTAGTCTTACCTCTAAACTTTAATATCTTTATTTTATACATATTTTTTCGCTATAGATTTTCAAATCTCAATTTGTCTCCGTACATTATTTATTACTCTTTTAATTTATACAGTAGAACTCATCTATAATGAAATCCTGTATAGTGAGTGTTCGAGTGAGGAAGTAGCCTCTATAGTGAATAAATTTTATTTAGTCTGCCATGAATGCCCGTCAGCTTTAGAAAACTATTGGCCATTTTAAGGTAGACTGAAGAAATTTGTTCATTATAGAAGCTACATCTTTACTTAGGACACTACATTCTCTATACAGGATTCATTACAAACGAGTTCTACTTTAGTTATTGATTTAAATTTCTTGATGATAGTCTACTTATTTATTTACTGTTTTGGTACCAGGTGCCCCAGTTCGTGACCCGCAAGGCCATTTTACCGCAGTACATCACCCACACTGTCGTCAGAACACAACCCAAGTACGTGACAGTGACTGAGAAGTCTTACGTCACGGTAACTGCCACACGCACGCGCAAGACTTACGAGACAATCTGCCCCAAGAAGAAACACTCCCACGGGGGATACCACTGAGCCATTCAATGAATGGGGGTGGGGGAAGTTATGAATTATCGGTCAGTTCTACATCTTCGGTCATATAAGAAAAAACTATAGAAAAAATATTATTTAATTTTAATTGGAATCCATTATACCCTCAGGTTATTTTGATTTTATTCGGTATCCATGATACCTGCAGGTATCATGGATACCACTAAAGTTAAATAATAATCATTATATTGTTTTTCTTAGATGACCGAAAATGTGAAACCGACCGATAATTCGTAACTTACCCTACGTTGATTTAAAAGAAAAATTGCATGTGATTCACATACATATTTCAATATCAATTAATATTTAAATTATTAATGGATATATCCTATAAAAATCATATAAGTAAATTCCTATAAAAGTTCTCTTTGTTAAATTTATGCATGTGATTTTAGATTAAATTATCATTAATACGAAATTCTCAGATTTAAAAGATAATTTTTCCGAATAAGATATAATATATATTACATCATAATAAAGTTGATTTAATTGTTTTTAGATTTGATGTCATTCAATGGTATTAGTCCATTAAACAATCTGAATTAGTAAGAATGTTTGGAAATAAAATAGATAATACACATTTACTTGATTATTATATAAGCCCTGAAGTAATTTTTCAATGATTTAATTAAAAAGCCTGTTAATATACAATGCAGCATTTTAAGTTATTGTTATGACTTGTTATTATATGTATAGTTCTTTATAAATAAAAATGAAATGGTTTTACCCCTTGTCTGTTTTATTTCGATTTTTTTTTTAATTTCATAAAGTTCTTTTATTTCTCTTATCGGAGATTGCTTAGAAATATAGTTATTTAACATAAAAATTATAATGGCTGTTTTTGAATAATTCAGCCCCTGTCTATCCTAATGAAATGACATTTGATATTTTCAGAGTTAATAAAATATTATCTATCAATATTTGAACTTTTTATGTAAGTAGGAGAAATAGAAAAACATTTCAGGATGTGTCACCAATGAATTAACTTAGATAAGTTACAAGTGACAAAGATTTAAAAGCAAGTGTAGGAAGTTGAAAGCTGTTCGAAAATAGAAGACTTCGAAGGGAGCATTTCAGAGGATATTTTTCTCTTCCTCTAGCGACTTTTCGCCCAATTTAGCGGGTTTCTCTCCATTGACGTCTTTCCGTCTTTGAAACTCAGTTCAGAACTTTGGGCAACTTTTCGACAGTTGGTTATTGGGATTCGAGAAGACGAACTCCTTTGTTACATCTCTTACCTAATTAGTTATAAAGTGGTAATGGAGAAATAGAATATAGAAACTAGTATTCAGGAATAAAGGTCCTCTCCAGGCTCCGGAAAAATTGAGTTCATTACATAATATTATTGAACTAAAGTAGCATTAATATGAAAATCACATTAAATTTGGTTCAGTATTTATTTTTCTATATGCTTTCAAAGTTTTCGATACTAAATGAGTCCCTATACAGAGCAGTGGTACTTAAAGTATTTTTCTCGCGCACTCCTTGCTTTTCTCATGCACCCCCCGAGCGTTAATTGCATTGCATTGAAATAGATTGAAAAGATACAATTACAATATATTTGATTTCTATGATGTTAGAAATAGCAAATATACTTCATGTATAGTCTGCATGATATTAACAGCAAGAACCGAACGAACTTATAATAACATATAAACAACCATACCATGCAGCAAAACAACCATACCCTATAAACATTCCAGGCCCCAAAGGGGTGCCGCACACCCCACTTTAAGAACCACAGGGTGGGTCAAAAAAAGCGGAACCCAACTTTGATTTGATATATCATAGAAACTACTAACGTTATGAATTTTCTAAAATCACCATTGTGTTCTTCTACTCATTTTACATATTGATGGAAAATTCAAAAATATTCATTCATCAATATTGATGCTACAGTAATTATAGTAAACGGTGACAAAAGTATGCTTGCGCACAAACAGAAAAGTTTACTAAAAATATTTTTTCTAACAAAAATACCTAACACAACAATTCTTCACAATATATCATCAACAAACCATTATTGAATTAATATTTAGTCTTAATTCCTTCCTTAAATTCTACACATGTCCTCCATTTCTTAACATAATTCAATCTTTGTTCTCATTGCTGCCATAACTCTATTAATTATTGCAGAATTTTCTTAGAGTGAATTCACTTCACTTGTGATTCTCTCATTCAAGTGTCCTAAATTTACAGGCGGAGTTGAGTACTCTTTACTCTTCAATGTCCAAATAAGAAAAAAATCACCTGGTGTCATGTCCAGTGATCCTGGAGGCACCTCATTTGCATAGATTAGTGCAATAATGCGATTGTTGAACAAATCAGTTAGCAAATGCATTATGGCAGCAATGAGAATATGGATTGAATTAGATAATTCGGGAAGAAATGGAGGACATGTGGAGGTATTCGGTAGATAGTGAGAGAGAAATATAGATTAGATATATTTTATAATGGGTTGTTATGATATGATATAAATGATTATCGTGTTTTTCGGTAATTAAAAACAATCTTCGTAACTTTATGTTTGTGCGCAAGCATACTTATGACACCGTTTACTATAATATCTGTAGCATCTATATTGATGTATGAATAGTTTTGAATTTTTCAAAACTTATGCAAAAAGAGTAGACGAACGCAATGGTAATTTTAGAAAATTCATAACGTTAGTAGTTTCTGAGATATATCAAATAAAAGTTGGGTTCCGCTTTTTTTGACCCACCCTGTAGTACGAAACACTAACCTGACGCTGAAGAAAAAAATTGTACATTCTATGTTTTAATTTCCTTCCAATTTGAATTTTATTAACAAATATTACATTTTCGATCATTGGTTAACCTTTCTATGACTACCAGAATTGTAACTAAAGTTTAAATAATAATTTTTTCCTCTTTTTCTAATTTTACCCGAATGTTTACTATTGGACATTCGAAACAAAGGGTGAACAATCTTTTTCTTTTGACGTAAAAATAGCAATTCGGAAGTGAAACGGATATTCTATTGTAATAATAAAAAAAATTAAAAAATGTATATATGCTATCAAATATCATGAAGTGTACAGCAAAATAATGAGAGACGTTAAGACTATAAAATGAAACAATGCTTAGAGGCGTGTGGGGTATCTTTAGTACGACCACATTTGTCCCGGTCAATCTAAACGGCTGGTTGCTTCTGTACTGTTTTTATATGTTAGAATAATAGTTTTCTATGATAATATTCTACTCAAGTTTGGTCGCTATAAAAGACATGTTTTCAATATAGTTATAAACACTTACCGCGTATATATATTGATATGATGTTAAGAATTTGAAATACCAAAAATTTTACTTTGTTAAGTTACTTGCAACAAAAAGTAAAGTTTTGATTTCTTACAAAAGATTAATCGATTTCGAATCCAAGAAGTGAAAGTTACTAACAAAAAGTAATACTTATAGGAAAATTTTGGTTCCTTATATCCTAAAATTGCACTATGATTATTTTAATGTGAAAAGTGGATTTAAATTAATAATAATTTTTATTACATTGTATTATATTAGCTGCAAAATAATTCAATTTAATTACATAATATGTATACAAATCGTTAAACACACACAAAAGAATCATATTTTTAAGCAGGTGTAAAATATAATATTTTGTAGCTAGTGCCTAAATGTGAGCATTCTTTCTGCTAAATAACTTTCTAAAAAGGAGTGAAAGTTCTTAGTATTTTCTGGCACTTTGTTTTTTAAAGCCTTCTGGCACGCGATAATTTGCCCGTAGATTCTCTAGCTAGGAGAGATATTTTAAAATCGTATGATATTTAATTCCAACTATTTGAACTACTTTTCAATAGCTCAATTAGTAAAACATATCAACCTTGTAAAGTGTGAGAGAAAATCACTACATGAAGTTTTGAAGTGATTGCACTGAATTCATATCCAAATCTAGGTACGAAACTCATTAAATTAATGGCCATTACGAAGGCCCCAATCTAGTCACAAAAAGTAGTCTGGTAGCGTGGCTCATCTTCAGAGAAAGTGAGAATCTGCCCCACCAAGAGACAAAAAGACACCAAAGTTCTCTCTGGTAATCGATGCCACAGGGTTGTGCTATTTCGCTATGATTTCAACTTGAGGTGAAAAGAACAGAGCGCGCAGTTAATGGGTCAACTTTATTTACACAGAGAAAGTCTACTGAGAAATGCAAACATATGAGAAACATGGAAATAATATTTAATACTTTAATAGGGATTAAGGTAAACAGCTTTTTAGGCACAATATGTTTTTGTGATATGGTTAGTAGGCTTCAGGCTCTTGAATGCAAAAAAGCTACTCTTTTTCGCATAATCGCGCAACGCTTCTGTTATAATAAAAATGATAACATCCATAATTTTAATATATAAGGAACCAAAGTTTTCCTTTAACTGTTATTTTTTGTTAGTAACTTTGAAATTTTGAATTCGAAATCAGTTAAAAATATATAAGTAGTTATGGTCAATTTTAGCTTTTGAATGATAACAAAGTTATTTTCGTCACCATTAAATTTGTCTCGTATTTTTCTTTTGAATAGTTAGAACAGTGATATTCATATTAACTGATAAGGGGATCTAAACAAAAATGTTATTTTAGCAGTGATTGCATTCACTGTGTGAACGGCATACATTAAATAAAGTTAGAATTAACTGCGATTAAATTGATCTATTTTTTCAAAATACATTCTTAACTATGCTCTATTCTTGAATGTTTACTAATAATTTTTAATGTACTGTATAGTATTTCCCTAAAATTGCAATACAGACAATATTTACGTATATATTCCTATGGTAGGAATTATTTCCGTTAAAACTTCAAAAATTGAGCACAATTTCCTCCGACCAAACGCTGCATTTCCTCTGATTTCTCTCTTCGATTTCAATATTGTAAATTTGTAGCCAATTCGTGAGTGTTGTGTGGAATATTCTAAATACGGTCTACATTTTACACAGTGTTCGATTGAGCTAAATGAGGTAGAGTGTAATTATTAGTTTTCTTTGGATATCTTCAGTTTAACAATATATATTTGATGGAAATACATGAATATTTTCCTATTAGATTTGTTTGTTTTGTTGGTGTTCACCTATTTATTATTAAATCTATTAATATAAAAGGAGGTGAAGGATCTATGCCATCTTGAAATTTATACAATCATGAGAGAAAATCGAATATGTTTACCTATGAATCTAATATATATGTTAGTCATATAGTTATTTCATAAGCATTTCTTTTTTATATATAATAAAATTCATACCAGTGAAACATGGCTATTTCAATTTTTAATTCATTCAATCTACAAATAGTAAGGAAGTGGTGGCAATAAGTGGCCTGTACAACAGTAACCTGTTGAAGATGCTGCCTGTTGTTCTATTCCAGTCTCCCATTGGGACTCTTTTGGCTCCCTGCCAAAGAGGAATCTGGGGCAGAACTTTTTGCCCCATGTATTTAATTAATGGCGTCATTCCAGAGCTAAGATTAGAAATGTTTTGATATTTCACACGTACAATTCGTGTAGATTTTATATTAAGAACAGGAGCTGATTTTGTGCTTATAATTGCAATTATATTATAGGATTTTCTGATTAACTCATATTGTATAAGGAAGTAAAATAAAACAAGATGGAACATTAATATTATATCAGAAAAATGAAAAACTTAACTTATTTTATACAGAAAAACATCTAAAATTAAAATGTCAACAATCATCACAACCAAAATAACAATGTGCAAAAAGACTAAAGTGAACCAAAACCAGAAGAATAAGGATGAGAATTTTAATTATACATTCCTGATTTAGGAATTAAATGGTCATTTCTATTGGACATTTGGATTATTATATTGTATGAATTCGATATCCATGTAAATCATTTATTTGGATGATATTCAATTAGTATAGAGGGTTTAACGTCTGCTTCCGAACCAAAGGACATATCATGATGATAACTGGATATTAAATACAAAGGATTGGTAGAAGCAGTCAGAAAGAAAAGTGGCCCAATGAACAAAGTCACCTACCATCAGTCGGTGACAATGCTTATGGATGCAGAAAAGCTACTCCGTGAATGCAGTTACTTACCGAGGAGTGTGACAAAAAGAGACGCAATCACTGGTGACTACACTCACGGATGGAAGAGGAAAATGAAGAGGTGGTAGCAAATGAAGACTATGAGAGACTACCTAACACAAAATCTAAGACCTCTTATTTGAAGAGCATAACTCTAGCGCTTTCCTCTAAAACTGCAAGTAGCGTTTAAACAATAATAAACATGGTAAAAATGAAAAGAGACAATCCATAATCCAAATTAAAACAGTTTGGGGTCTAAAGGACGCCACCCCCCTTCTCTTCCATTCACCACAGACTGCTTCAGGATAGAGCCCCTGGAGACTATTTAATAGAAAAATACAATAATAATCATAGGAAACTTTTAAATAGTAATGAAACTTTGTAATAGCTACCTTACGTTGGTATACCTTTATTCACAATCAAAGTTAGATAATTTATAATTTCCAAACAAATTCCGAGAAAACAATTCTTTTATAAGAAACTAGCAAATCTAATAATTCGTAACTAGCCAACAACTTCTGTCATAAAGTAAACTATAAAAGTTACTAAATAGAATAAAAATGAGAAACTATGAAAACATATAGATATAAGATATATAAATATGTGTGAGGATAAATGTCGAAATGATATGACACGCCATGTTTGAAAATAAACCGATAAATGTTTTTAAAAAGATATACCTATTTATGTAATACTGTTTATGATCATCTATTATTAGAAATCAATTGCATATCTTTTAACATCTATGAGTAACTGTACTCTTGCAATAATGTAGATTTTATTAATTGTGAATAATGTCGAATATTTTATATTATATTTCAAATTATTGCTTCCTTACATTATAGTGTTTCTTATTTTAAACTTTAAAAAAACTTCCTAAATATTAGTTCGATTATTATTATAATTCGGTTTATTTCAAAACAATCTCAAGACTTTAAAATATTATTCATTATCTAGGTATCGGCATTTTCTGAATGAACGTTGGACAAGATTTTGCATTCACAGGATTTCATTCTGCACCTAATGTTTTCTGATGAAGCACATTTCCATATCCACGGGAGATGGAACTCACAAATGTCGTTACTGGTGCTCTAGTAACTGGACAGCAGGGAAGCCTGATCTTACGCCTTGTGATTTTTATTCTACGGGTAATTATCAAGATTAATATTTATCATACTCAACACCCAGGGATATTAGTAAGTTGAAGAACTGAATCCGTCAAGCATTTCAGATTAAAACTTGGAAATGTTTCATAACACTATGGTTTCTTTCCAGACCTGTCTAAATTCAGACATGCAAAAGTCAAGACAATGTCCAGACTGAAATACAATGTATGCAGTATGGACCACAAAAAAGGAATCCCGAATTCAACTGCTCGTAACATTTGAATAAATCAATATATTAAATTCTATTTTTTGCAGACATGCGGAAAAGTGTTTTTATCACTATAACAAATGGCATTGAATTGGTTCTATTTCTTCTTTATCGTAGCGTTGAAAGACATGAGGTAAAAAGGTTAGTTGCAACACTATAGTTTTCGAGATGAAAATTACACAAAAGCGAAGAATTATTCTTATTTTATTATACCAAAAACTAACCTTTTTACCTCTGGCTTTCAACACTACGATAAAAGTAGAAATAAAACCAATTCAATGTCCTTTGCTATAGTGACAAAAAAAAAAAAACTTTCCTGCACATAATGCAACAAAAAGAATCAAAATATATTGATCTATTCAAAAGTTATGAAAAGTTGAATTCGGGTTTCCTTTTTTGTTGTCCATACTGCACAAGTTTAATTATAAACATAATGAATAAAATTTCAAAGTACTGAGATTCTTTTAAAATAAACATAATTAAAATCGAACTTATAGTAATGAAGTTGATGAAGGATGTGTAACACTACGATGAGACACCCTGTACATTGTACAGTGTAAAACAATTAGCATTTATTATTCACATATGCATTGACACAACTTATTCGTAACCACATATTAAATAAATGATTTGAAAAAGATACAAATATCCTCAGAATTTATCGGTGAATTGAGTTGTTAAGTAACATTTTCTTTATTTCAAACTATAGTGTTAGAAGTTGTCCTTCATTTCTACTTAGTGTTAGAAGTTGTCCTTCATTTCTACTTAGTGTTAGAAGTTGTCCTTCATTTCTACTTAGTGTTAGAAGTTGTCCTTCATTTCTACTTAGTGTTAGAAGTTGTCCTTCATTTCTACTTAGTGTTAGAAGTTGTTCTTCATTTCTACTTAGTGTTAGAAGTTGTCCTTCATTTCTACTTAGTGTTAGAAGTTGTCCTTCATTTCTACTTAGTGTTAGAAGTGTTTATTCATTTCTACTTAGTGTTAGAAGTTGTTCTTCATTTTTACTTAGTGTTAGAAGTTGTCCTTCATTTCTACTTAGTGTTAGAAGTTGTCCTTCATTTCTACTTAGTGTTAGAAGTTGTCCTTCATTTCTACTTAGTGTTAGAAGTGTTTATTCATTTCTACTTAGTGTTAGAAGTTGTCCTTCATTTCTACTTAGTGTTAGAAGTTGTCCTTCATTTCTACTTAGTGTTAGAAGTTGTCCTTCATTTCTACTTAGTGTTAGAAGTGTTTATTCATTTCTAATTAGTGTTAGAATCATTTCTTGTTTTTCATTTCTAATTAGTATTAGAAGTGTTTCTTCATTTCATCACGGGTGGTGTAAGAAGTGAAGTACTGAGGTTTGGTCACTGTCTGGTATTTCTGTACAGTCTTGGTGAGGTATACTGGTGATGGCATGGTTTTAGTAACAAACTGGGTATAGTAAGCTGTCTTTGTCTGGTAGACTGACTGGTACACCACACTGGTATGGTGGTGGTTCTTAGTCTGGGTTTGAGTATTGTAGAGAGTATGGTATGAAGTGGTGGTGTGGTAGACTGGTGTTACCACTGTGGTGTACACCACTGAGGTGATGGTGTAGTGACTGGTTATGGTTTGGTAGCTAGTATGGTCATTGGTATGGTAGATGGTACTGGTTAGATAGACGGTGTCATAGTCGTACTCGGTAGTAGTATGGTATTGTGTGTGGTACTCAGTGAGGTATGAAGTGGTGTAGATTGGTATGTTGGAGTACTCTGTCACTGGAACGTGTTCCACCTGTTGATAAAGAGGAATTATTAATTAACATAATAAACAGACATCAGCTTATATTATATTACATATAAAGCTCTATAAACAATTTTAATAATATCACATTGTGATATAGAAAATGGTTCTAGGTAAATTCACTCGTGGAAAATTCCACCACGGAAAGTTCTACCAGGAAAGTTCCACCGCTGGAAAGTTCGACCATGGAATATTTCACCGCTGGAAAATTCCAGCATGGAAAGTTCCACCGCATAATGTTGAAATTGATTTACAGAAAGTATGATATTAAATATAACTTATTTAAAATAAAAATGTGCTTTTGTAGTAACCGAACAACATTTCATTAGTTTAAAAGTTAAGAAATTATAAAAAATATGTTATGTTAAGTGAAAGTCTAAGGGATAAACTAAGTCGAACAAACGGAATAAGAGACACACTAAACGATTGATTAAAGCGTAAATATGAATTAATATTTTTTTGATAAAGTTAAAATTGTGTAAATTCAACAAATAAAGTTCCGCTGCTACACTGGTCTACAATGTAGATCACGTTTGATTCTCCTTTAAATTATAGACATACAATAGTAAGTTTGTTGAAATCTCTCAGTCGAAGATTAGTAGTATTTCTGGAATGTATATAAGTAACATTGAAACTCAAAATTAAAGATATTATTTTTTATTTAAATTTTATTTAGTATAATTATCTATCACCCAAATTTTTAATTGTACCAATACACATTTCAATTTAAATCTGCCACGCTAAAAGCTGAAACTAAGAAAAAGAAAGGTTCGCTCATTTATTATTATAAATCACCTAAGTCCAAGAGAATACATTTTATGGCCCTATTTCACTGAATCTTAGATCAAATATGAGCGTAACTTCAATTAAATATATTATGAATAATTGAAGTTATTCTCATATTTGATCTTAGATTCAGTGAAATTAAGCCATAAAATCATCTGTTTAATTATAATGTTTGTTAGTTTATTTTTCAAAAATGGTGGAATCTTCCGTGGTGGAATTTTCCACATCTGGCTTTTATCGCCGGTGAAATTTACCGGCCACGGTAGAAAATGTACCCCAAGTCTACAACTATCATGAATGAAATATTACAATTAGTAAAATTAAAACATAAAAACTATAGATAAATAATTGTACCTAAAAAGATAAATACTAAATACGAAATAAAAAATAATTACGTAAACGTTCCTATATAATGGCATATGGGATATACCCATATACCATTTGTAAGAGTAATTAATTAAAATACGGTGTCCCAAAAAAATTAACACATTTTAAATAATTGTTAACTTTGTGTTTATTATAATTTTATCAATTCAATATTATAAAAACTATTAACAATTAAGTATCATTTAACTGCTTCTTTTCACTGTCTGTTCTCAAACTGACGTTCATTTAGATCTAGAGTACAAGACTCTGCTGACAACACTAAGCAATGGAATAGCACAAACAATTGCCTTGCTATTTGGGTACATGGATGTTCAATGGATTATCTCAATTTAGATGCAAATATTAAAATATAATGAAAATGAATTAAAAAACAATGAAATGTTACTTGTAATTATATTTTCATATTTATGAAATAATAATAAACCAATTGATGTTTACAATTATAAAAATGTGTATACATCTTCTTGGGACACTGTATATATCAATAGGCATCTAAATATATTCAAAGGCAATTTGTACTTTGAGTTTATCTCATTGTTGGCCGAGATTGATATCAAAGTTATCGCATAGGAATACACAGTTCATCGTTTTAACTTCACTCTCTAGATAAATAAGGAGACGCAAGTTATATCGTCTTCAAAGGACTCCAGAAAGTTGCCCCATATTCTCTGAACAACATCACTCAGAAGTTTGTATTACAAAAATTAGAGTCGCTTCTATTGAATAGAATGGAAAAATATAATATTGAAAAACCTAGTTATCGAAATACGGCCAAGAAGAATCTGAACTACAAGATTGTACTTTGAAGATTGACACAGTAGCCGATACCAGTTACTAAAATATGTTCAGTGTTTGATAGGAAGGATCTTTTCAGTGTACCGTGTCATTCAAGTTGAATGACACGGTACACTGAAGATCTTCCCAGACACTTCCTATCGAAAAATGAACATCTTTTCGTAACTGAAACGGCTTTTGTGTATCAACCTTAGATTAAAATAAAGTTTTGTATTTGAAGATAAGATACGAGGCCAGCGTTATAGCTTATTAAGATGCAAGTTAAAGTAAAAATTGTACAATAGAAATTATTGGACTACCTTTTCAGGATCTGAGATAAAAAGACGCTTCAATCTATAGAAAGAAACCCTATTTTTTCTAAATATATTAAACCAAAAATATCAGATTAACTAAATAGGTCACCACAATGTTTCCCTTTACCTTGGTGTTTTGTACTGTCTTATAGTGAGTGATGTAGTCAACTCTTGCGTCTGTTACATACTTTGTCACCGGAAGCGGCTGCAAAGGATAAAAATATTAATTTTTGCAGATAAGGATATTTCATGATTAACTAAATCTAATTAAACTTACACAGTTGGAATCGGAGAAAGAATTGAATTGTTCCGAATGCACGAAGTTGACAGCTTCACCATTCTGCGCTTCCTTGTTCAGACCTGGTGACATGTAGTACAGCCTTTTCGATTGAAATGAGTCTTGCAAAGGGGAGAGTGCGGCCCCAATCTCGGAATAATCAAGAGCCTTAGAATCGAATTCCACATTATAGTCACCATAGGGGTCAAGAATACTTTGCGTCTGCGACAACGGAAGGTGCAGCTCAGCACTTCTACCGACAAAAGGTACTGCTAACCGCGGCACTCTCTTCAAATTCATTTCTCCATCAACTGGCGTTTTCTCATTTTTTGAATTAATATACGGGTTGTAGTTAACTCTATGAGTTTGTTTCGAGGTTTCATCAATAGTTGATTTAAAATCGTCAGGGAAGTAAATTTTAGTGGGTGTCCATGAATCCTTTGCTGAAAAGTTTGCTTTTTCATCAGCGAAAGCTTCAAAAAAACTGAAATATGATATCCATAATAACATACAAACCATTATCATTTTTATTTAGCTTTTGATACAAGCGATGAAAATATTGAGAGAAGGGTGTTGTTCCTAGCTTCTGAACAGCTAATGCTAGACTGAGCGAGTGTGCGATATTTCCCGCCAAAAGCCTGCATTGCGCCATATGTTTCTCAGTTGTCTCATTGCTTCATTTAACAAATTGAAGAGTAAATTGCAGTGATTGATGATAGGATATGTAACAGCAAGAGAAGTAGGAAATAAAACAAACAGTAAGTGATAGATTTACTCTTACTTTTTAAACTCTCATACTTTCGTTCATCGATAAAATTTATGATAGAAAAACAATTATATTGGATTTGAAAGTAACAACAGTAGAGGATAACATAATTATTCTTGCTTGCACCTTATGTAAAATAAAAATAGGCAATGACTAAAATGATACAACTGAAATACTGTTATTACATACAAAATGACAATTGAAATATTAGATAAATATTAACAGAAATAGGTCCAGTGAATATATGATTATTTACAAGATGAATAAATGGTTTTATGGTGCAACAAGAGCAAACTTACAAAGTATGCTATCACCATTTCTCAAGTAGTTAATTATAGTATACTGCAATATTATTTAGTCATATTACATCTTTCATAGAATGAAGTAATCATTTAACTTGTGAATTCCAGGAATCAAGAGAGAGCTGAAATCCGATTCGAAACCTTCACAAAAGATTTCAAACTGGTACAAGAATTTGAAAATCCCATGTCTTCATTAAATAACATCATTATTTCTTTGGTGTCATTTAATTAGCCAAATGTATAACATTGCGTGGTATCACAAATATCAAATAATATGTTAGTTATTTTCTATTATATTGCTGAGTAATATCAAATTATGTATCATAAAGCTTGAAAAGCAATAAAATAAAAACACGAAAAAAGAAAGTGTAGATTACGATCCAATAAACTCAGTTAATTGTTTTCAATCGTTCAATTAAAGATAAAGTCAAAATAATTAGCGAGTTAATGTATTCATTTATTCTAATACTAAATATGTGACATTTTTTCACAAAATGCAAGATTCAAATTTTCGTTCTAATTGAATTAGGTTAAATTTTAATAGTACAATTTAAGAGTATTTTGAATAAAGTGGCTATAGATATTATTTAACAGGGAGGTTTGAGCAGATTCGTACTACATAGCAGCGGAGTAAATAATTAAGATAGATATTAACAAATAAGAATATTTTATTGTCACTGTAAGCAATGTTTCTGTTTACAGGCAATTCATAGAGAAACGTGAGCAGGGAAGTAGAATTATCCATTAGGCAGAATAATAGCTAGGGAAGTTACGTATTATCGAAGAGTTCCACATTATGGTCATATAGAAACAATACATAATTAAATAAATGTTAAATTATATATTCTCTTATATGATCGAAAATGTGAACTGTCCGATAATTCGTAACATATTCTTTATAAGTTTAAAATAACAAATATATAGCAAATTGCATAGCACCTTAAGACAAATAGTCACACTGTTAGCTTTTAATTAATTCAAGTAATGGAAATAAATAGCTACTTTAGGTTAAATTAATGCAACTAAATTATAACACTCTCTAGTGATGTTCATAGATCCACTCACTAGGGTTGTGAACTTGTGACAAGAAGCTTAAAAAATCATAGATCCCGAAAATATAATAGACAGAGAGAATTAAAGAGTATTGAATCGTTCTAAACCAGCGATATATAGTATTCAATACCATTTCATTTAGTCTATTATATTCTTAAGATTTATGATTTTAAAAGCATATTGTCACAACCCTAGTGATCACTATTTGCTATAGCTACCTTCAGACAAATAGCGGGTGCTAAATAGTAGCTATTTATTATTCAGCACATATAGTTACAGTTCTACGTAGCTATATTTTATACGGAACCCATTCTATTGATATTCAATTGTCCGAACCAGTTCTAAAATATGTTATCTGAAAAGATTTACAAGGTTTAGCAACCGTTTCGGAAGCAAAGGCCATATCTCTGACTTCAAAAAGATAAATTACAAGGGAATAGAAAAAGCAGTCAGAAAGGAAAGTGGCTCAATGAACAATACTCATGGATGCATTGAAGCTACTCAGTGACGAAAAGGGACACAAGCACCGGTGACTGCTCTCACGGATGGAAGAGGAAAATGAAGAGGTGATAGTAAATGAGGCTACCTAACACAAAATATAAGACCTCGTAGTTGAAGAGCATAACCCTAGCACTATCCCCTAAAACTGCAAGAAGTGTTTAGAAAATGGTAAAAATGAAAAAAAACAAGCCATAATCCAAATTACAACAGTTTGGGGCCCAAGGGACGCCACCCCCTTCTATTCCATTCACAACAGACAGCTTTAAGATAGAGCCTCTTGGGCACCCACATCAAAATTACAGTATAATATGTACATAATAAATATACACATTATGATCAACATTGATACTGAAGAAATGGAAATATGAAAGTAATTTTAGCATCTTCAAGTAAGGTGTTTCTTTTTATCAACCGAAGAAATTAGGGTAATAATATACAAATAAATTGTACTCAGACTAGATATCATCATTCATAACAGTTTAAAATACTTACAATTAAAGGATTTCCAATTGGGAAAATATGCTTTGAATAACATACTGAATAAATTATTATAACTAGTGGCAGGAAGAACAATAAACTTAACATTAATTTATTTCAATTATGAGCTACTTTAGAATCTAATAACCTTTACCAACAAAGAAAGAACTTTGCAGATAGACTATACATCTTAGAAATTTGCAATATCTACAGTGGACATTATCATTCGAAAGCTACATAGAACTTTGCGATATTTTACACATTCATTCACCAAGAACTCTTTGGTTCAGTCTCTCGCTATTAACTATTTCTAAGATAGTTTCCCTGTCGTTAGAAAGATTTGATGTAAAATTTAACGTCACCCACAGAATGAGTATTCCTTATCTAACAGCAAACCATAATTTGCAATTCAAACCTATTAATAGAAAATACTATCATAAATAGTACTCATGTGATTGGCAGACCACCAATCACTAAGTTTTACTGGTATTACATCACCATAGAGCTTTTTCATTACCAATAACAAACATTTGATTTAACAAACTAATTTGGGATATAATGTATTTAGTTTATTAAGAATAAAGCTAACTGATGTTTCTTTCAATATTTTCCACACACAAAGCACCTTCTCTCTCACTCTAAACTAAAAAAAACTATAGAACTCTAATTCTAAACTATAGAAAGGACAATAATCTAAAAGCAGGATGTGTAGCTCATTATATCTAAAAAGCTCTCCAATGACAAGATCATTTTAAAATAGTTAGTACAAGATCACACCACATACACTGGCTAGACATTGTGTCAGGTTTAGACACATTTCTCACAAGCTATTGTGGCTAGCACTTATCGTTATAAAACCATTAATTGTTTATAAGCAGTGTGTCATTTTTAACTTAAGTAACACCTATTACTTTAATTGCAGTTACAGCACGAACAATGAAATGTGAAGATATTCTATAAGAGAAGTATTTTAATTGCTATTTTTAACATTTAATATCAAATAAATACCTTATAGAATATTTTAAAGTGGACATAGTTAACAAGTTATTGAGAGTATTGAGGTTTATTGAATTCACTTACTTTCCTAAGATATCACCAGTGACGACTAAGATCTACCATAGATGTGATAAACATTGAAGTGCATAGTAAATAAGTACATTGAAATACATAAATCATTAATAGAATAACATGAAGGTTAACAATAAAGACTTACTGAAGGAAATGCCTTTTCACTGACTCAATGTCCTTAGCTTAGAATATACACACTTTGTACTGTAATTCGAAAAAATGTCAGAGGTTTGATTTAACCGGCAGAATATAGTGAGAGGTGAACTGATTAGCAGAAATCACCTTATCCTGATAGAAGTGACCTCTATTGTTCACCTTATCCTGATAGAAGTGACCTCTATTGTTCACCTTATCCTGATAGAGGTGACCTCTATGGTTCACCTTATCCTGATAGAGGTGACCTCTATTGTTCACCTTATCCTGATAGTAGTGACCTCTATTGTTCACCTTATCCTGATAGAGGTGACCTCTATTGTTCACCTTATCCTGATAGAGGTGACCTCTATTGTTCACCTTATCCTGATAGAGGTGACCTCTATTGTTCACCTTATCCTGATAGAGGTGACCTCTATTGTTCACCTTATCCTGATAGAAGTGACCTCTATTGTTCACCTTATCCTGATAGAAGTGACCTCTATTGTTCACCTTATCCTGATAGAAGTGACCTCTATTGTTCACCTTATCCTGATAGAAGTGACCTCTATTGTTCACCTTATCCTGATAGAAGTGACCTCTATTGTTCACCTTATCCTGATAGAAGTGACCTCTATTGTTCACCTTATCCTGATAGAAGTGACCTCTATTGTTCACCTTATCCTGATAGAGGTGACCTCTATTGTTCACCTTATCCTGATAGAGGTGACCTCTATTGTTCACCTTATCCTGATAGAAGTGACCTCTATTGTTCACCTTATCCTGATAGAAGTGACCTCTATTGTTCACCTTATCCTGATAGAAGTGACCTCTATTGTTCACCTTATCCTGATAGAAGTGACCTCTATTGTTCACCTTATCCTGATAGAAGTGACCTCTATTGTTCACCTTATCCTGATAGAGGTGACCTCTATGGTTCACCTTATCCTGATAGAGGTGACCTCTATTATTCACCTTATCCTGATAGTAGTGACCTCTATTGTTCACCTTATCCTGATAGAGGTGACCTCTATTGTTCACCTTATCCTGATAGAGGTGACCTCTATTGTTCACCTTATCCTGATAGAGGTGACCTCTATTGTTCACCTTATCCTGATAGAGGTGACCTCTATTGTTCACCTTATCCTGATAGAAGTGACCTCTATTGTTCACCTTATCCTGATAGAAGTGACCTCTATTGTTCACCTTATCCTGATAGAAGTGACCTCTATTGTTCACCTTATCCTGATAGAAGTGACCTCTATTGTTCACCTTATCCTGATAGAAGTGACCTCTATTGTTCACCTTATCCTGATAGAAGTGACCTCTATTGTTCACCTTATCCTGATAGAAGTGACCTCTATTGTTCACCTTATCCTGATAGAAGTGATCTCTATTGTTCACCTTATCCCAATAGAAGTGATCTCTATTGTTCACCTTATCCCGATAGAAGTGACCTCTATTGTTCACCTTATCCTGATAGAAGTGACCTCTATTGTTCACCTTATCCTGATAGAAGTGACCTCTATTGTTCACCTTATCCTGATAGAAGTGACCTCTATTGTTCACCTTATCCTGATAGAGGTGACCTCTATGGTTCACCTTATCCTGATAGAGGCCTGAGGTCCACCTTTACCATTTCTTTCTTAGCCCCCAGGCTGATGGAGGGGTAGAAGCCTCCCTTTGGCACCACAGCCTCCACTCTGCCTAACAGAGCTCCATTGCGAGTGAAAAAAACCTGGGAAAAGAAACACGAATGGTCAGTGGTCTTAGAGGAGGAGGAGAGAGGTTAGAGGGGATACATTTTGAAATTAACTCTACTTCACAATAATAGTTCCAAAGAATGTGATATAATTTGTTAAATGGTCACAATGCATCACCTACACAGTATCATATATTTTGTGATATAGTTCAGATAAGACTTCTCTTAAATTGAAATGTTTTAGTATCTTCCATACAGTCCATCATTCAATTGAAAGTGTCTTTGCAATACCTTTATCAGACTTTCCTGCCCGTTATATGATTATTGAGCAACCAACCAACTATTACTTCTCATTCACTCCAGATTTTCGAATTACCTGAAACTTATCACTTTAATATGCGGTACTGTGATTCTTTTGCTATCTAACTTATTTATTTAACTCGTGAAGGTAACTCAGTTTCAACATTTGATCCAAAGTTACACCTAACTATGTTAAAGTTTGAGGATAAAATAACACTTCAAAGAATGAACAAAAAATATTACTATTATTTGCCTGGATTAGTTCAGATACTCTAGAGAGAGATATTCTATTTTTTGTCTATCTTAAAAGTTGTATCTTTGATGGTAAGGAGAGGTAAATAAGGTATTATCTTTTAGCTAATTAAGTTATTTATTACTTGCTTACCTGTACAACACCTTTCCCCTCGTCTGCCTTGTCTTTGTTGGATAGTTGTTTGAACAGAACTGAGTTTCTATTAATAAAACCGTTATTGTGGTGATCTACTTTAGGGCTGATGAATTGTCTGAAACAAGAAAATGTACATTGCAGGTCATACTTCAACAATTTCATGGTCTCAAAATTTTACTGAAAAAATACAGTTATCTGAATAACATTATTAATTTAAATGAACGAGTTTTACATCTAGATGAGAATTTATAAATTAAAAATAAAATAATTTAATATATGCTCTAAAATAGGAAGTCAGACAGAAATTCAAGGAATCAAACATTATTCAGAAACTTAGTTCATTGATGCGAAAAATCTATTCTATGTATACAGTCATTTGTTTAGCTACCTATAAGTCACACAAGCACCATGGACTGAACTTACGGATGGAAGAGGAAAATAGTAAATAAACTTAATAAAAGCAACAATTCTATAAAATAAAACATTAGAGATTAAGGGTATTGCTCTACCTTCTGAAAACTGAAAGTAAGTTTGAAAAATATTGACAAGAAGACAACGCAATCTAAATCTAGCTACACAAGTTCAGAATACGAGAGTTGCAATATTTTTTCCTTTCCACAACTGACAGATAACGGAAAAAATGATGGGGTCTACATCATACAGTTTGAGAATTGTAAGGTCATCATCATTCAAAGAAGAAAACATGACATTGAATCATCCAGTGAATTAAATAGCTACAGTTCATTGTATATCATTAGGATAAAGAGTCTTAAGAAAGAGTAAAGAGTAGCTATACCTCCTCTTGTTCTTCATGTGCGTGTATAGATCTTCTTCTTCCTCCTCTTCCACCTCCTCATCATACGCCTCATACCCCTCCTCTATCTCATTGTCAATCAGGTTGTTGGCAGAGTTGAGGGGCGGGAAATCCTCAGGACTCTCCAGCACTGCGTCACTGTTAGAAAGAGTAAGGTAAGTGAAAAAATATAGACAAAAGCTCTTACACTATCGCCTGATTGTTGATGTTCCATTCAGCAATATCTTCTGAGAAAGAAGTAGCTAGCTAAGGAACACTAAGCATATGGCCAATGAAATGCTTGGAGTAATGCCAGAATAAAATAAAATTAGCTATCATTTAAATATGTTTTGATTTTAAGTTATCGAAAGTTTTTTGTACAGTTTGTAGCTGCAGAGTGTTTGTGTTCAGAGTTCCAAAGTCTCTAACGTGCAAGGAGAATTGCACGCAATGAAAAGTAATGAATAGAAGAATGAAAACAATTATTTTTATCATACTAACAATTATGACAGTTTGAATATTACACCATATAAAAAGGATGAATTTGTAATAAACTTCACTCATTATTCTCTATCAATAAAATGATCAAATATCATTTATGAAAGGTGGCATTGACTAAAATAAATTTAACTTCTATGGCAAAAAGGACTACCAGCAATCAATCTTTCTTCTCTGGGATATTCCCTTAATATCGCAGAAATAAATCCTTTTTACCAGTGTTAAATCTTCTTTTTAACCGTTAACAACTATTTGTTAGTTAGTGGCTGAGACTGGTACCTACCTGTTGACTATGTTGTGTCCAGGTACTTCCTCTTCAAATGATGAGTTGTGACTGTACCTACTGTCATCACTACTCTCTCCTTCTGACTCTTCACCACTACTGTCAACACTGGAAACAAACAGACAGGACTTTAGTAAACTAACTAGATATAGGGTCTTTACACCAGATTCATACCTCCATGTTTACAATTACTTTTTTGAATCAAATCAGAGAATACCTAACCGAAGTTTAAAATTGTCACAGATTTGATTGTGAATTTATTTTAGGATTTAATAACCAATTATATATGAGGACAGTATACAAAGTGGCTAAATTTTTATAGGCATTATATTAATTTAATTCAATATGAAAGTAAATTTGGGAGATTGATTACCAACCGTTTCATCTAATGGATAACAGATAACTCCTACTTACCTAACGTAATTATGACAGTAGTTCCTGGGGAAGAGAATACCACAGCCCATTATATCTCCTCGTCCACAGGCAGGCCCTATTTTCATGCCCCAGCCAGAGGTTGCCCCGGTGAAGACCCTCCCGTCATCAGCGTGATAGGCCACTGAGCCTTTTCTCCAGCCGGGGTGGCACCGTTTGGGGTAGTTCTGGTGAGAGGGGTAACAATAATCACAAAAAGAACTGAGTGAATGGTAAGGCAATTGAATGAGAATTTAAGCCATTAAATAAATGAGTTGAAAATATCAGTAATGGAAGATATTCAATTTAGTGTTTTGTAATGAAGGTATTAAATGCTAAATGGTTTCAAGAGATTATTATTCAAAGATGTAACCAAGAAAATACATGATAAATAAATTTAACTATAAAATGTTAGTCACTGTAAGCATAATAGCTTTAAAAAACATTTAATGAAGAGTCAAGTATATCACCTTCTTTGTGATGCCAATGGTAATGTACGCATGTCTTCCAGGATCAATGACTTGTATTTGAAAATAGTGAGAGGCAGGACTCAATGGTAATCTTCCTACAGCTAAACCAACATCTTCTATCTGCTCTCCTCTTCCGCAGTAAGACAGGTACTGAAATTAACAACAATTAATACACTTCACTGTAAAAATAACAAATATGAGAAGGTAAGATAAAACAGTAGCTACATAGGAAATGACTAGTGCCCAATTTATTGTTTAAAAGTAGGTACCCTCCAAGTATAATTCAATAATCTAGTGCTGACAATCATTTCCTAGAGGTTTTAAGTAAATTAGAATTGCATTTTGTTTATCATAACATTTTAAGTTTTTAATACATAACTAAATACTAAATTATTATGATTATTATTTATTGAGAGGTACTCATTACATGACTACTCTTGCTTATACTTATCTTCAGAGGTTATTACTTTTGTAAGAGTACATTTTTTATGAGCACCTCACAATTTCACATATTAGCTATTGATCTTCACACTGGATTGAAGTGGAAAAAATATTCATGAAGTAACCAACTATTAATTAATGGGAAATCTATTGCATCTACCTATATTGTTTTTAACAGGTTGCAATTGAATGTAGAAGTGTGTTCTTAGATTATTAGACATAATAGCTACACTGTAGCCTACACAGTTAAACTAGTGCACATATACATCAGATTGAAGAGGATAAAATAAATAATATAATGTGTCTGAACAGTTACAGTTGCAGTACATTTTGGATTAGTAATTCATTTTTTTTCTGTGGTAAATGAATAAAACGAACCTGTCCACTCAGTTTCACATCAACCATTCTTCTCCAGTCATCTTGATTGTAGTCCACTGCCATGAAATGGTCCTCCCCGAAGGTACGGGGTGGGGGGGAGTGAGGGGAGAGGATGAGGGGCCCAGGAGAGGTGGCAGGGAATGAGCCCCCCAACCTGATGGCATCCTGTGGTCCTGCCAACCCAATGCACGGGTAAAGTCCATCAGCGGGAATTTCTACACTCACACTGCCAATCTGAAGCAAATAAAAGGATGAAAGAAAACACAACGAAATTTGATATTTAATGTTGAATGAGAAGTGAAAAATTTAGCTCAACTCTTTGTTAAGAATTTTTGATTTTTAAATAATCTTATATGGTTCTTACACTCACAAATGAGAATATTTGACAGATATCAATACTAATAGCTACTATGTATCTCTCTAATCAATAAACTGATATGGTAAGAGAGACCAATGAGAAGGTAAGACTAGTTACAGTTTATAGCAAAATAACTAGTTAATTAAGTTAAAATACCTCTTTCCCATTTTTTGTGAAATAAACGTAGTGTCCTTGTGGCTGCACTGTGCCAGACTCAGTTTTCTGTGGGTTTATTTTTCTAATGCCGCACCCCATGCGGTCTCCTTTGCCACACCGTGGACCAAAGCGATACCCAATTGCATTGCCTCTGTACAACCTAAAATATTTAGAAAGTAAACAGTAAGTAAATAAACTAGCTATAAATCTCTGCAAAGCAATTGGCTACAACATATCAAGTTCAACACATTATATAGTGAAGAAGTTATATTGTACCATTCATTGTAGCTATATTTGAGTGTTTTTTGGTGGTGGTTTGTAGTGACACGTATAGAATATGTTGCTATACTCTCAATGAGCACTAGTTAGTATGTGAATCGTAAGAGATAATTGATAGAGGGCATTTGAAATGATTTAACTATATTATGTAGTACAAAATAATCTGGTATGTTCTTGGCAATGAACATATTAAAGGTTTCTTTAGGTAAAATTCTGATTATTTTATATTGATATTATCAGGAGGGTTTATTGTATGTTCAATTTGGGGTCATATTGTTGATATCTCTTTCTTTCACTACAGACAGCTTCCTGATAGAGCCTCTAGGGGTGATTAGGAACAGTAAATAGCAAACACGTCATGATACATGAGTGGATATTCTTACATAGCTAAGAGATTATTGCAATTACTACTTAGCTAGTTGCCTCACATGCCGTCATCTCCATGGTAGCCCAAACTGTCTTTGCCCCAGCCAGGCATTTTAGTGAGGGGATAGGAAGAGTGACATACTCCTGAGGAAAATAAATTTGATATAGCTAGTAGGTACATTAATGTGTGAAGAGCTATATGATGCATCATCAGATATTTTTCATTAATTTAAGTTTTTTAATATAGAAGCTACTAACTATTGAGTAATAGTCACACTTGCTCACCTACAGAGACAGCTCCGAAAAAGTCCGTGTTGACAATATCCAGTTCAAAGTAGTTTTGAGAAGTGAGAGAATCTTGACTTACGTACACACCGATGCCTCTGCCATTGCCCGCATACCTAGTCACAAAGGAAAGTTTTAACACTAGAACTACCAAGCAGTTAACTACAAATTTTTTTGTATCTACCAATAATAATTTATGAGATACTATTATTAGAAAATAATAAAAAAAGGGTTTAATGCACATTATTGATTGAAAACAGTCAAGAGTTCAACAGAGCAGAATTTTTTTTGGCATGAATGTCCAACTGGTAATTTTCTATGTCAAAAGTCAAAATTTAAAAATCAAACAATAAAATCTTTTTGTTGGTCAGAAAACAAAATTACATTTATTTATAAGACTGTTTTTAAAACAAAAGTGGAAAATTCTTTCATATCCTAGAGTAGTAAACACAGCAACCAAACTTGACATTAGAATAGTTTAACAAGTACAACTCACCACATTGTGTCACCATCAATTAGAAGTCTCTCTGCCTTTGCAGAAGACTTTTTGGGGTCACTTGGTAAGCAGTCAGAGGCCTCATTTGTTTTTTCCAATTCCATTGTATTTATAGCAATCAATTGCCTTGATAATTAATGAAAAATTAAACTAGAAAGTTAATTTGGTTAATATACAATACATTCATAATAATAATTTATTCATATTAAATAATTATCAAAGTAATTAAACTGGGAAACTCCATGTAATAAAGTATGTACAATATATTGAGAAGTTTGTGACTGCAAATTTGAGCCTTTAAATGTTTAAATTGCAATTGGAGAGCAATATCTAATTTACTCATATGCTGTCAGACAGCAGAAACTAGTAAATTGTTCATAGATTAGTCTGCAGAGTGTGTCAAATCAGTCTCAAAGATTAAATATTTTGAGGAAAATTCAGAGAGAGATGGAGAAACCAATGGAGAGTTTATGAACCACACTATTTTACAATTTTACTTGGACTTGGCCACCATATTTCAGTCTTCAGAGCCAGGTAAGAAAGCATGTCCAAACTCACCATTTTAATGGCAAGTTTGTGATAGTTATTTTGAGCCCTTCAATGGCAAATGATGAGAAATATCTATTTTTCTCCTATGCTACAATGTTATTTTGGAGAGAATTCAAGATAATTTGATCATTTTGGAGAGAAATTTGGCGATTTTTGGAGAGAGCTAGAGAAACAAATAAAGAGTTTTTGAGCCATACTATTATAATTAATAGGGTAACTATTGTAAACTTTCAGTCTGAGGTGTGAATAAAATCTCATCAGTTAGATGTAAATGTAATCATGTATCCGGGACCGTCCTGGCCGTGCCACCCCGAACCCCCTTGCCAGTAGCCAGATCATTTAACAATCATGAAGTTTGCAGTACAACAATCAAGTGGTTAGTGAATGCAACAAACTACATACCTAACAGCTATGGTACTTAAATAAGCCCATTTATGTTGAGACAATTGATAGAAAGTACAGTGGTGCGTCAAATTGTAATGCACCGCTCAGCTTTTAGATACTGTTGGTCCATTGGAAACTTGGAGGCAGCCGAGTTCTGAGACTCGAGAGTCTGGCTGGTCAGACTGCTTTGGCAAACTGCTAGTCTGCAGAAACTGCTAAAGTGTTCATTGAGATCTCTCACCTGTTCTGTTTGTAGCAAAATTAATGTAAATATAGAGATTAATTCAGAAGTGTTTGTAGCAAAGTTAATGTAAATATAGGAATTAATTCAAAATTGTTCAAAGAGAATATCCTAAATATCTCCCATATTCTGCAGACTGAGCAAACTGTAAACCCACTCTGAAAAAGTGGTCTTTTCTGACGAATTAATTACTCTATTCGAGTTCAGCAAACTTTAAAATACAGTAATAAATTAATGGGAAATGTATAATCCGCAGCATTTAGCGTCTAAAATGCCCACTCTGCATAATGTGTCTCTTCTCCCGCAGAAATTTTAATTTGAGAGAGAGTTACTCTCTGACTCTCAGCAGCAGATTCAGAATCTCCTGTACTCAATTAATGGCAATGTCACGCGCGTTTGAGTGATATGCCATATCGATCGCTTTCGATGCCCAAATCAGCGCAATCTATTGATCAATAGTTTGCGCAGCCATCGATCGATAGCGCAACCATTGATCGATTGCTGCGCGTTTGAATAATATGATTTTTTTAGTTTGTACATCAAATTGGCACATTTCATTGCGGATATCAATCGATAGCGCAACCATTGATTGATTTCTGCGTGTTCAAATGATATGGATTTTCTTAGTTTATGCATTTAATTAATTGTTTTGTTTTTTGTATGTTCGTGACCCTGAAGGGGTGGTTTCTTCTCCTTGCCGGGCAGGCATTTCTTTATTTCAATAGTCATATTCAATATTTCCAGTATTTAAGTTCTTTCTTCCACATGGTAGCATGGTTATTAATTAGTGCCGAGCGGGCATTTATTTATGTGGGTTACGATTCTCCCTAGAAAGAATAATCAATTTGTTTAATTTACTGTTTACGTTACTTGTCAATAATAATCATCAATATCTTCACTTCATTAAATAGCATCAAATCAAATATTTTACCAAAATAACAAGGTTAAATGAAACACAATCATAGTTTAAATTAGGTGTACTCTAATTAAGTAATAGATCAGACAAAAGGTTCGAGAAATAGTAAATCCTACATATACATCATACACTTAATTCAATTAATCAAATATCTACCTATGGAGGAGTTTAACTTACAACATGGGTCAAGCTTTGGAGGTTGAGAGTATACTTTTCACAAATAAACACTGACACAATCACTGAGGAAATACGGATGGGGTTACTGAATTTCTAATGGAGTTGATGCGGCTGGAAACTCTTCGGAACCACTGTAGGTACTAGTGTATTGGGAACAGCTGAAGTTTTCCACTGGAACTTTGTTAAATGACGTGGATGACAACTCGTGCAAATCTCGGTACGATGATGGTGACTCTGGCTTCAGACTCCTACTGCTTATTGAATGTCTGCTCTGCAACATGAGAAGTTGTTCTGCAATAGACTTCAGTTCTTGGTTCCCACATCCTGTCTCATTTGGCTTCGACTCTGCCGTAAAGAATACAACCTCTGCTGCCGGGATCCATTGAATTGCAAGATTCGGCCACTTGCTAAGGATCCTATCTCCACCACTATGACGGGCGGAGATCTTCATCGACTAAGTCCTGCGATGGTCACCTAAGGCTGGGGTGAGAGAAGACTTCACCCCGCCGGGGTCTTATCCAGACCGGTAAACTACTTAAGACACTCTTGTAAGCAGAGAGTGACGACAGACAGAGTAGGACTCCCTCATATAATCTCAATCCACCGCTTATATACTCCCCAGATTCATCTTAAACTCCACCCAAATCCAAACGTAAGATGCCGCTGATCTCACTTCTCCAATTCCGATTGGTTCTCAACCCTCCTGTAGGCTGTCCCTAATTCTACCCTCAACTAATAGAAACTGACCAATTCAAAAATAACTCCTCCTATATTTCCGACTAAACTAATTACTTTCTCACAGAAAAGAAACATCAAACTTGAAATCCGTTAGGATACATGAAACCTCAAAAGCTCGTTATTTCTATAAAGTAAACCACAGAAAACCTCTGGTCTAGAGAAAACAGCAGGTGGTTAATTACCCTCACCAAATGCATTACATTTAACAGAGTTTGAAACTCTTATTCACTCTCTTAAAGCAATAAATATTATTGTCAAACAACCATTCTAAAACCACAAACATTTGAGCAGAAGGGAAATATCCAATGACACTGTTTTATTTCAAAGTCACAAAATAATTAACTTCAAATAACAAACCGGTCTGAAGATTTTATAACTACAAGTATACATTTTGATGGAAAAATACTTTTCAATACTTTTTTATATTTAATATGGCAACCATCAGTCGATTGTTGCACGTTTGAATGATATGAATTTTGTTAATTTATGCATCGAATTGTTACATTTGATAGAGAAACCATCAATCGATTTTTACGCGTTTGAATGATATGGATTTTGTTAGTTTATGCATCGAATTGTTACATTTAATAGAGAAACGATCAGTCAATTATTGTGTGTTTGAATGATATGGATTTGGTTAGTTTATGCATCTAATTGTTACATTCAATAGAGAAACCATCAGTCGATTGTTACGCATTTAGATGCATAAACTAAAAAATTCATATCATTCAAATGCGCAATAATCGATTGATGGTTGCTATATTAAATGTAACAATTAGATGCATAAACTAATAAAATTCATATCATTCAAATGCAGAACAATCGATTGATGGTTTCTTTATTAAAATTAATAATTAGATGCATAAACTAACAAAAAAATCCATATCATTCAAACGCGCAACAATCGATTGATGGTTGCCATATACATTAATTTTGCTACAAACAGAATAAGAGATCTCTACAAACACTTTACCAGTTTCTGCAGACTGGGCCCTATTAAGTCATTTAAGTGTAACAATTAGTGGCTACTGGCTACCAAGTAATAAAGAATGTCCAAACTCACCTTTTAATGGCAAGTTTGTGACAGTTATGTGCCCTTCAATGGGAAATGGCGAGAAATATCTAATTTTCTCCTATGCTTCAATGTTATTTTGGAGAGAATTTATGATAATTTGATCATTTTGGAGAGAAATTTGGTGATTTTAGAAGTGGCTGTAATTTAAATTTGTAAACTAATTTTAGAGCCAAAATTCAAGTTATTCAACCAGTCTGTAGAAACTGGTGAAGTGTTTGTACCAGTTTGTATTTGGTGCACTGAACTCCTTTGACTTTTTCAAAAATCTGAGAAATAGCTGCCAACATTTTTAATCAATTTGTCTAGTCCTCAACATTTTTCCAGTTTCCCCTCCAAAATTAATGGTAATATAGGAATTAATAGTTAAATATCCTCCGACATTGCAGGATTTTTTTATTACAGAAATTGAAAATCTGTCATTCATTGGAATTTAGCAATTTACCACCAAATACAATCTGGTGTTCCGTGTTCGTAGAGATCGCTTATTGCCTTATTCTGTTCGTAGCAAAATTAATGTAAATACAGGAATTAATTCAGAAGTGTTCATAGCAAAATTAATGTAATCATTGTAATGATAGGAAATTAGGAATTAATTCAGAAGTGTTTGTAGCAAAATTAATGTAAATATAGGAATTAATTCAAAATTGTTCGGAGAGAATATCCAATATAATATATCTCCCATATTCTGCAGACTGGAAATTCAACAAAAATTCTGCGCAAAGCCAATTTAGCTCATTTTTTAATATTTCGAGCCAAAATAAAATTACTGAATTAACATGGTACATGGGATTCGGGAAGATTTATAATTTATAGGAATATATTCAAAATTTTAAGCCAATTAAAAGCAATTACAAATGTTTCCTAAGAAATCTTTTATTTGCCTCATGTTCTCAGTAAATTTAAAATACATGTAAACATAGGAAAAGGAAGTAAGGATTGTTCACAAATAAATGTTAAAAATGTCCAATATTCTAGCCTTTTATTTTGCAGATTGATCATTGATGAACTGGAACATTCAACATTGAACAGACCAGTGAGACTCAGTGACTTGTCTTGTCTCTTGTGACAAATGACAATCACATCATCATGATACACTCAGACTGTGTATCCTGTATCATCATTTTCAATCTGTACCTATAACCTATCTGTCCAATCAATCACATATCTACTAAAAGTTGAAAACTAAAAATGTTCTTAAAATGATGAAATTGAAAAAGAGGAACTTGTACCTAATATTTTGACAAAAAAAATTGCATCACGACTGAATCAGTAACTGAAATACGGATATTTTAAATTATGTAAGTGATATTGATCGATAATATTTTGGTGATGTTAAAATATTTTTTTTAGCTATATAGGCTGCTACCAAAAGTTGTTAGTTACTTTAATGAAAATCTACATATCTAAATATCACTTTAAAAGAAAATCATGCAACCTCAGCTACATTCTGTTATAGTTAACTTGCCTAACTATAGAATCTGCAATCGCAATTGCAATGTCCTTCGTAGTTATCATTAATACCAATTTAAGTAAAAATTAAATAACAGTTATTAGGTTGCTAGTAGGTAGGTATATCATTTTTTCTTATATGAACGAAGATGTGAAACCGACCGATAATTCGTAACTTACCCTAACAACATGCAAGGTTGTAACTACCCATGCGACAATAGCTAAACTCAGGAAAATTTGCTCTCTTCATCTACTCACTGCTGTCTGTTTAGCGTCTGCCGTCTGCGTGAATTAGGTATAAATTTTTCTGCTGCAGCCTGCAAATCTACAGATGCCAGATGAGATGGATCATGGAATGATGGAGATGTGGAACTATGAATTAGCTAGATAGGTAGTTACTGATTAGACTTAAGTTAAGGCAGTTAGGCTAGCCCGCTAGGTAGTTTATTATCAAACATCCAGTCTTCTCTGTTCTGAGTGTCATTGGGAAATTGGCAGCTGCTCTATATTTTACTAGAACATAAATTTTAGAATTGTGCCACCTAGAGTAAGTTCTGTATCACACAGTGCTATCTTAAACTTCTGCAAAACTGGGATTGCAGAAGTATTAGATAGCATTGTGTAATAACCAGTCTAGGTACAGACTGAGAAAGCCAGAAACTGGTAAAGTGTTCGTAGAGATCTCTAAGTCTTATTCTGTTCATAGCAAAATTAATGTAAATAGTATAGGAATTAATTCAGAAGTGTTTGTAGCAAAATGAATGTTAAGTAAATATACCTAGGCTAGGAATTAATTAAAAATTATTTGGAGAGAATATCATTATATCCCAAATACCTATCTCCCATATTCTGTAGACTGCCAAGTAAAATAGTATGTCTCATAAACTCGCCATTAGTCTCTCCAGCTCTCTCCAAAATTCAACAAATTCTCTCCAAAATGATCAAATTATCATAAATTCTCTCCAAAATAACATTGTAGCATAGGAGAAAAATAGATAAAACTCGCCATTTGCAATTGAAGGGCTCAAAATAACTGTCACAAACTCGCCATTAAAATGGCGAGTTTGGACATGCTTTATTACTTGGGTAGACTGGTGTAATAATAACAATTTTTATATTGTTTTTTCTTACATGTCTGCAGAATATGGGACATTTTTAACATTTTCTGTGCAAACAATCACTAATTTCCTCTTATATTTATGTCACGCGCGACGCGCGTTTGAGTGATCTGCAATATTGACCGATTTCGCTGCGCAATCTGTTGATCAATATTTTGCGCAGCCATCGATCGATAGCATCATAGCGCAACCATCGATCGATAGCATCATAGCGCAACCATCGATCCAAGTAAAATAGTATGTTTCTTAAACTCGCCATTTGTCTCTCCAGCTCTCTCCAAAATTCAACAAATTCTCTCCAAAATGATCAAATTTTCATAAATTCTCTCCAAAATAACATTGTAGCATAGGAGAAAAATAGATAAAACTCGCCATTTGCATTTGAAGTGCTCAAAATAACTGTCACAAACTCGCCATTAAAATGGCGAGTTTGGACATGCTTTATTACTTGGCCATCGATCGATTCCTGCGCGTTCGAATGATATGATTTTTTTAGTTTGTACATCAAATTTGAAATTGGCACATTTTATCCCGTATATCAATCGATAGCGCAACCATCGATTGATTTCTGCGCGTTCGAATGATACAGGAAAATCCATATCATTCAAACGCACAAAAATCGACTGATGGTTGACTTCTTAAATTTAAAAAAAGTATTTAAAAGTATTTTCCAGTAAAAACAAAACAATTAATTAAATCCATAAACAAAGAAAACCTGTATAATTCAAACTCTCAGAAATCAATCGATGGTTGCGCTATCGATTGATATATGCTATAAAATGTGCCAATTTGATGTACAAACTAATAAAAAAAATATCATTCAAATGCGCAGGAATCGATCGATGGTTGCGCTATCGATCGATGGCTGCGCAAACTATTGATCAAAAGATTGCGCAGCAGTTAAATTAAAGGTAACTTAGGAATTAATTTGAAATCTCCCGCAGCTAAATAAATGGTAACATGATAGAAATTAATTCATGATCTCATCATTCTCTTGTACTTGTAGAGATTACCAATTTCTAAAATTGGGGCTCAGATTTGTCACAGTCTCACAGAGAGTCTTGGAAAAATGCTCCATATTCTGCAGTCTTGCGAAATTACATTAAAATATTGCATAGCCATCCAAATAAGCACAGTGCATGCTATAATTTATCAATTACAATTTTTAGCGTGTATTTTGAAGCTACGATGCTTCTATTGTTAGGGCCCGCAGTTAGTTAGTGTGCTGCAATTTGCATGCTTAACCCCCATTTTTCCAAGACTTTGTGACAAATCTGAGCCCAATTTTAGAAATTTAATATCTCTGTGAGAGATCTTGAATTAATTCTTATGTAGCTAACCATTAACTTAGCTGCAGTTCTGAATCTGCTGAGAGTCAGAGAGTAACTCTCTCTCAAATTAAAATCTCTGTGGGAGAAGAGACACATTATGCAGAGTTGCAGTTGACCCTAATTGTTAATGCGTTTAGCTAATTGCTATTCCTCCAAGCCACAGGGGCTTCTGGCACTATCCTGAAGATGTCTGTGGTGAATGGAAGAGAAGGGGGATGGCATCCCTTGGGCCTTGAACTGTTGTAATTTGGATTAGGAATTGTCTTTTTGATTTTCACCATGTTTTTCACTTTTTTAATGCTACTTGCAGTTTTAGAGGATGACGCCAAGTCTGCAGAATATGTTATGATATTCTCTCTGATACTCCAAACAATTTTGAATTAATTCCCCATACTCATAGACTGTAGAAACTGGTAGCTAAACTGTTTGAGAGAGTTACTCTCTGACTCTCAGCAGCAGATTTGTCAGATTCAGAATATCCTGCAACTAAATTAATTGTAACATAGGAATTAATTCAAAATCTCCTGCATGCTGCAGAGATTAGAATTTCTAATATAAGGCTCAGATTGGTCTCAGAGAGTCTTGGAAAAATATTCCATATTTTGCAGACAGGAGCCAAGACAATTTTGGCTCATTTTCA
The DNA here is from genome assembly GCA_947561585.1 of Caprella mutica. Taxonomy (NCBI): domain Eukaryota; kingdom Metazoa; phylum Arthropoda; class Malacostraca; order Amphipoda; family Caprellidae; genus Caprella; species Caprella mutica. The sequence goes on from CANNZV010000168.1 coordinate 251,536, forward strand.
AAGATTAAGTCAAAATTAGCATTGGAATTAAACATAGGAACATAGTAGTTTTGACCATCTGGAATGTACGCCAATTAATTGGTTTTAACTGACAGTCTGACATACTGTCATACTCAATAATATGGTATGTATTCTCTCACTTTATTTCAGAAATAGATACTCTTATGAAATTATGAATGATTTAATGTCTACTGATTTTTTTCATTCAGTTATACTGTTTATTCCAATATTAATATTACTAATAGTGTAATGTTAACTTTCATTATTTGTGAGAAAAAAAGTATAGATTAGCACAATTTTGGTAAATTTTAATTTATGAAGAATTTTCATTTGGTCTTTAAATTAGCTAGGCATCAAATTTTGTAAACACCCAAGCTACATTTTGCAATGTGTGCAAATTAAGTAAAACTGTAAAATGGATTGTTTACTGTATTTCATGAACTCTCCATTTGTCTCTCCACTCTAGCTAGCTCTTTCTTAAACCTAAATTTTTCTCCATAATTATCATATTATCATAAATTCTCCCCTAAATATTGAAAATAACATTGAAGCATAGGAGAAAATTAAATGTTTCTTTCCATTTGCAATTGAAGTGCGCAAAATAGCTGTCATTAACTCTCCAGGCTAAGGGCAAGAAAGACCATATGTTTTATTACCTTGATTTAACATGGAAAATCCTAGTCATTTGTTTAATAGATTGCTGATTAGTATTTCAGATTACTGAAGTCTTTAATAGGGTAAAGTTGCTAAATTACGGCATGCTAACTAACTGTAAATTCGGTTCAGCAGGTTTTGGAGACTTTTTTGAGAGGGCCGCAATTAAAGAGTTGAGGAACCACAATTTAGCTGTGTGTCCCTACTCTGAGACTGTCTTGACCATGTTTCAATTTGTGAATATTTTTTCCTCTCAGCTGGGGAATATAATTTAAGTGAATATATTCTGGTGACTTTGGAAGTGTGAAATAAGTTGCAAAACATGTAAATAACATCATAAATTAGGTATTTCAAAAACATGCACTTCATGGCACTGGTAGAAGGGTTCTGGTCCTACGCAAGGCCACGGCAAGGGATCTATGTTTCCTTGCCAAGAGATAAGCAGTTTCATTACTAATGGTACCAATGAAAGCCCAGTGAATTGAATTGATCAACACACCAATTTACTATGTTAACTACTCCTTGTACTCTGACTAATCAAAAGCTTTGTCAAAATTTATACAATGGTTAAATACTTGCTTATCTCTCAATAGAATCTTAAACGTCTTGCAGTAGCTAAATGCAACATGGGCTGAATGTTGACCTCCATTCTGAAACCATATTGTATATTTTGCAATGTATTTTATTCTCTAGACATTAACATAATTTAATGACTTTTCAAGTAACTTACGAAACTGGTTCACTATAGAAATAGGGTCTGAATTTAACAACATCCCTGGCATTAGACTCCATAGGAATTGGTATAACTCTAGCTATCTGGAGAGAATCAGGTAATAGGCCATAAGTAAAAGATCTTTTTATCAGGTCAGCAACAATATGACACTTTCTTTAAAGCTCTAACTGGAATATCATCAATATTACAGACTATGTTTTTTTTAAATTTAATTTTAGAGATATTGTATATTGATTAGATACTGTATAGAGAAAATAAGTTAGGAGTTTCCTTTCATAAATTCTATATAATGATAAGTGACATTACTATTGAGGGAATCTGATATTTAGATCAAACTTAAGAAAAAATGCATTAATATATCTATGATGATAGGCTCATCTGATTACATGGTACCTACACTTTGTTACTGAACATCTATAGATTTCTAATTGACTTCAGTACATTTAATTAGATTACATCAGGAAGCAATCTGCAACAGAAAATGTTTTTTTAATAATATAGTTTATTCTTTTTGTTCAAACTGTTATTACTTTGTGTTGCCTGGCAATTGGAGAATCCTTGAAAAATGATTTGGACAGCATGGCTTTTTAGAGTGGAGATATTGACAGCAAGTTCTATGTCAATTCTCATCTGTGAATTTTAATATTTCCCATGTCCTTTGTCATCTCCTTCAAACTTGTCCTATTGTTTTGTGATCTGTCTGGCTTTGTCTGGTGGGTGTTTTGAAGATAATTTATAGAGCTTAGGCTCTTTTATCTCCCCAACTGCCTCTTCATTCATCATTAATAATAATTAATTATTCTTTAGTGCTACCTACTCTAGTTTAGCTGAGAAACTGTTATGTCAAATTAGCTTCTAATTTTGTCTTGAAACCATTCTAACATTTATTTCTTGTTAAAAAGGTCACACATAATTGAGCTACTGGTTGCTTTGCTGCTTTGAAACTTGGAAGACAATTAATTTAGTCTGTTGGGACATATTGAGAATGTATGTGATTTTCACTATTTTTCTTTTACAATTTCAATCTCTATACTGGTTGTATTTCAACATTATTTAATTCAATTTTTAGTACAACTTGTAATTTAGGCTCCATATATTGATGTTAGTAGATATATGGATCTTTCATATAAATAAAAAATCATTAACTTCGATTGTTGTTAGATCAATTTTGTCAAACTCAGCAGCTCATACTTACGTTAAATGACTGAAGAATCAACTAAATTTTAGGAAATAATTTTCATTCTGCTTGATAGTTTTTGCTCTCCAATTGTTAGTTAGGAGTTTCATCTCATTTTTGCTACCTATCTATTTTTTTCTTTAGAACTTGATTAATTAATCAAATTCTGAACTGTTCTTTCGAATATTTAGATAGCTATAGTGCAGTTTTTGGAAAAAAATAAGAATTAGCTAATTGACTTTATTCCATAGCCACTGGAATAGATAGCCTTTGAATTTTTATTTCCTTTGAATTTAATTCCATGTAACCATCATTTTTTTTTATGGTTGAATGATGATTCAAATTTTTACAAAGTTAGTTAGGGAAAAGTGTTGGTTGGAAAGGGGGAGCACCATGACTTGCTAATCCGGAAAGGTTATATTTGAGTTATAGTTTTCCTGTTGATTTTATCATCATTAGTACAATCATCACAAATACCTAGGCTTGGATATTTTATTCAAACTTTACATCGACGCAAATGGTAACTATTTATCTAAATTTCTTAGGGTTTAGTTTAATGATATGAGTACAAGTACAATATACAATACTCTGGAGAACAGAGCGTCTATTTCAGAGTTAGATGGTAAATATATTAATGTTGAAATTATAGTTCATATCAAGAGTCCCAAGACTGTTTGTTAGACTGTTTATGAGCATCATTTTATTTATACAACTGAAATAGCTCCCAGGGACTCTCTCCTGAAGCTGTCAGTGGTGAATGGAAGAGGTCTCGCGTTCATTCTACTCAAACTGTTCTAATTTGTATTTTTTTTTTCATACGCAACATGCAGTGTTAGAGGATAGCGTTAGAGTTATGCTCTTCGACTAATAGGTCTTAGATTTTTAATTGGAGGACAATCATTTATCTCATAACATAATTATAGGATGGTAATTAGGAAATAGAAAGATAAATATCTTCCTATAAACGTATACAATCACTTTTCATTCTACTATTTGACAACATATATCGTTTACCAACTTATTGGATCTCTTCAAACTTTCGATTTTATGATCTTTATTTTTGTGTGTGGAAACGAGCCACATTTTTTGGTAAGTGAACAGAATAGCTTACTGCATCCATGAGCATTGTCAACAACTGGTAGAATATGACTTTGTTCATAGTGCCTCTTTCATAACTGACTGTTTCTTCCAGTTCCTTGTATATAATTTCCCTTTGACGCCAGCATATATGACTTATGGTCCTGAAGCAGAGTTGAAACCCCCTACTGAATGTATTGGAACATGCAATCAAGGCATTAGAGTTCGATTTTCTGTTAGCATGATGGTAAATACTATTCAATTTGAACTGCTTACTACCTCCTAAAATTCATCGTAATAATTAAAAGCTTATTGGTAACAGCTTACCATTTTCTAAATGTTAGCTTTTGACATGAATGATATGTTTCTTCAAAATTGAATGTTATAAAAGATTTAATCCGTGCAATGAATAATAGAGTTAGACGTGTATAAAAGGTGGTCTAAGTTATCTTTGGTAAATATTTTTCGTTTCACCGTGTGAGTGTAGGTGTGTTGTGCTAATATTTGTGTTATGGTAGCCCTTGTGTGCCCCAGGTCCCAATGTCTCCTTTCACATCAACTTAGAGAGTGACATTGCTCTGCCACACCGTCGAAAATATTATTCCAATTACCTAGTTTAGTAGTTATTATTTATATTCAAATTTTTCAGTTTGAAGTTATTAAAATGAAGACACAAGAAGAAAGATATCTGAAATGTATTTATTATTTAATATATCTAATTGATGTTATAAATATACGTATTACATTTTGTATAGGACGCAACAATATGCATGGGTATGTCATCATTATTTTCGTTCAGATTTAGAGAAGTTCATCATTCGGTACTTTGATTATTGGTTTATTATCGATTAAAAGGTGTTACTAATAATAATCTTTAAAGGGAAAATTCGGTATAGTTTCTAAGTTCTAACTTTCTATTCTTTCTATCCCTTTATGCCAATTATTCTAATTTATACACTCACAAGATGTGCTGCTTTACGTGAAACGATTACTCTGTCGCTCATATTTTCTACTGTTAACTACCTTTCATTTTCTTGTTTGCAAAGTGTATACCAGTCGAATGAACATCTTAAGTTGGATTTATTTAATTATGTTAACTCAAAGTTGTGTAATTAGTAACTAATTAAAACACTTTAAGCGTCATAATATACGTCTCTGTGTGTTGTTGGCTCATTTATAAATAGGTAATTCACATCGCTGTAGTCATTATGATAAATACTCTCATTTTATCCACGACTCTTTAGATCTCGAGATTATTTATGCACTGCATCACACTTGCATTCAAATTACCTTTGCAATTCCTCAGTCTACATCCCCCCCCCACCACACTCGGCGTAGGTGTCGTAGTACGTAGGCGGTGAGAGATCTGTGTACGCTCTTCCCTCGGTAGTAACTGCGTGTGTACAGGTGGAAGATAAAGGAAGCAAGGCCTTATTATGGTCACCTGATGCTCTTTGGATGCCAGATTTACTGCAAGTCTATTTTTAGAGAGGTCGATATATCCTTTTCTTACTGGTTGAGGTGAAGAAGTACAGTTATATTAGTATTCACGCCTGTTCTTCATTTTATTCTTATGAAGACTATTCTTTAGTCTCGATAAAGATAATGCCAAATATCTATAATTTTCTTTATTATGATCTATAAGCAATGGAGTTACTATCCAATGTCCTGGCTTTCAGGTGGTTAGTAGACAAACTAGCCAACGCCCAAAAATATTCACTGTTAATTATTCGCCTAAAATCGTATTTGGGTGTATGTAAACAAACTCAAATGTTAGTGAAGTTTATCCCTTTGGTTCTGTCAGCATGATATGCGTTGCCTTATTCACTTATAAGGTCTTACGCTAGATCGTGAGATTATTTTGCTGGGAAAGTAAAGTCTTTAATATCTGGATGGGCTCCAGGGGTTCTATCCAGAAGCTGCCTGTGGTGAATGGAAGAGAAGAGGAGCGTCTCTTCGGCCCCGAACTGTTGTAATTTGGATTATATTTTTTTTTTTCCATTTATAACGCTACTTTGATTTTTGGAGGATAGCGTTAGGGTTATGTTCATCAACTCCATGATATTATATTTTTGTGTTAGGTAGACTCGTAGGATTAATTTTCCTCATCCGTCTGTGAGTGCAGCCACCGGTGCTTGTCTTTTTTCGTCACATTCATTGGTAAGTGACTACTGCATTCACGGAGTAGCTTTCACCATCCTTTTTGACCTCTTCCAGTCCCTTGTATTTAATTTCATCTCGACGTCAGCGATATGGCCGAAGCAGACGTTAAACCCCTACTAGAATTAAATTGATATATGGATAGCAGCTATTATATTAATTATTGTTCTAGAATTTTAATTAGTCTATGATAATAAAAACTAATTTTGTAATTCTGATTCGTGTGAACAATTGTGGGAACAGCAATTAATTTTCTTGCCCGTTCCTCTTAATTTATAACTCATTCTTCATTATCTACTATGAAGTCCACAACTCTTAAATAGAGAATTGTGTACAAGCTATAGAACAGTTTTAACCAATTCATCAAACTCAAACTGTATCATCAAACAAATTTGTGTCCCCGTACACAAGCTCTCGTGATATTTATCACTGTGTGACAAAGGTTTGTTGTGATATCTAGGTATAGAAAATTTAGCATGGCCACTAGACTTAAATTTAGTGAAGAAATTACTCATAAATTCTTCCATGTACGCAAAATTTATAAATAATTTTATTCATATAAAATTATCCAATGAATTCTGATTCTACTGTTTTAATCAAACTATTTTCCAACTTGTTGGATCTCTTCAAACTTTCGATTTTATTGTTTAACAGACTTATAATCTAACTATTTTAATCTATCTGTATTTGGGGCACTAGCCAATCTGCCTACCAAGCTGTTCTGAGGTAACATCAACTCGGGTAGATGCTTCTCTAGCCTCGTGATCTCAGGGGAAATAGTGTGTACTGTGAAGGGGTGGATGTGCCATCACTTTAACTCACTCAACCTATCGTGTACCGGCAATGTCACAGTGTCATCTGTATCTAGCAGTGATGGTGTACCGTGTCTCTGTTTCACAATTCTCTTCAATGTGTTACTTCTTTATAACATTATAGCGTACCTTGTTACTAAGTTGTGCTATAAACAGTCTAAAATGTTGCTGCTGTGTGTTCTATAGTTCTAGTGTTTCTGCTGTGTGTTCTACAGTTATAGTGTTGCATGTGCAGTGTGTCTGTTTTCTCTACATATTCACACCGTTGAAAATGATTTCTGTAGCGACATTTAAAGTAGTAGTCAAATCCTGGCAGAAGAAAGTGCAGTTATCAAATGTTAAAAGTACTTTTGTCAAGAGTTATGCTACTTTCAACATTAATTCCTCACTGTTTTTTCAATAGCAAGGTAGATAAACTCTTTCCGTCCCACTGCATCAAATAGATAGTAGCGGTACTACCTTTGCGCACGTGCAGTCGATAATTTACTCAGAGAGGGTCAGTCCACTCTCTTAAGACAATATCAAATTTAAGGAGTTGTTTAATAAACAAAACTACAACATATGTTGATGAGGTGTGCAGACATTTCGTCGACAGACATTTCATCGACAGACACTTCGTGGACAGGACACTTCGTGGACAGGACACTTCGTGGACAGGACACTTCGTGGACAGGACATTTCGTGGACAGGACATTTCGTGGACAGGACACTTCGTGGACAGGACATTTCGTGGACAGGACATTTCGTGGACAGGACATTTCGTGGACAGGACATTTCGTGGACAGGACATTTCGTCGACAGGACATTTCGTCGACAGGACATTTCGTCGACAGGACATTTCATCGACAGACACTTCGTGGACAGGACACTTCGTGGACAGGACACTTCGTGGACAGGACATTTCGTGGACAGGACATTTCGTGGACAGGACATTTCGTGGACAGGACATTTCGTGGACAGGACATTTCGTGGACAGGACATTTCGTGGACAGGACATTTCGTGGACAGGACATTTCGTGGACAGGACATTTCGTGGACAGGACATTTCGTGGACAGGACATTTCGTCGACAGGACATTTCGTGGACAGGACATTTCGTCGACAGGACATTTCGTCGACAGGACATTTCGTCGACAGGACATTTCGTCGACAGGACATTTCGTGGACAGGACATTTCGTGGACAGGACATTTCGTGGACAGGACATTTCGTGGACAGGACATTTCGTGGACAGGACATTTCGTCGACAGGACATTTCGTCGACAGGACATTTCGTCGACAGGACATTTCGTCGACAGGACATTTCGTCGACAGGACATTTCGTAAATGGGATATAAACACACTAATGGTATAAATCATGTACTTTAACAGAATAATGAATCAAACGAACAAATTACAAAATAGAATAATGGTAAGGAGGAACACTAACAAAAAAATGCAATCGTATTTTTTCTTTATAACTAAACCAAAACTACTCAATAATTACAAATTATTTTAAAGTAATTTAATATTTTTGGAACAAGTTACGTTTGTGATTTTTTAATTTAAAACCATTTCCTCTCAATAATTTATGTTTTATAATGATAATATTTATATCTTCAGATTTGTCATTGACTAGTCATTTTCAGTTGTTCGAATACTGCGAGTGTTCGGTAATTGAGTGGTAATCCAAGATTGAATGACAAGATTTTATTAAAAAACTCCCATTGAATCTTTATCGATATTTTAAGTTATTTTTTTTTTACCAAAAAGTGATTCTTCGAAACTAGAAGTTGGCTTAAAATACAAAAAGTTCAGAGTTATCGAACGATATCCCATTATCGAATGTAAGAAAAATATATTAAAAATCCTCTCCAGGCTCCAAGAAAAAAAAAGGTTATTTCATAATATTGTAGAACTAATATATCATTATTAATATTCTCAAAGTACTCGAAAGGACACCTTTGACAGAGCAATCACAACAAGATTTTAATTGGCAGTTTGTCACGAGGTTACTTATAGACAAAGAATTAAATTTAAGAATGCTCTCTGTGTGTGGATTTAGTCCTTTAGTTTTCAATGATTTCATTATTGTTACGGTAGGCTTTCTAAGTTTTGTCTTGCATACATTTATACAATTTTTCAAATTACTTTAAAATAATTTGTTATTATTGACTAGTTCTGGTTTAGTATTAAAGTAGGAAAACGATTGACATTTATTTGATAGTTTTCCTCCTTACCATAATTCTATTTTGTAATTTGATCGTTTGATACATTATTTTGTTAAAGTACATGTTTTGTAACATTATAGTGTTAATATTCCCTTACGAAAATTTGTCGACGAAATGTCTGTCAACCGTTAATGAGGATATTTGTGTAACGTATAAGTCGTAGAGCTAGCTCATAAGTCACAGAATGATGCTAATTAATAATTTTATACAAAGATCTTTGTTTTCATATGAACTTTGTTTAGATTAATTTTATAACTAATGAGTAAGCTCGTTCATTTGTAACTTCAAACGGCATAGTGAATAAAGGATCAAAAAGAACTATGTGAACTTATTACTAAATGTTTATACTCTATAAACTGCCTTTTGTATTCAAACTCAGATTTTTCAATTTCAAAAATTTCATTCACATGTGCACAAGATGAGATATTTTGACTGAACATCACGAAAACAGACCCCTTAATACGAAAATATGGTAATGTCAGCAAGCAAAAATAATGAACAGAAGTGTCATGCGACGCTTTCAGAAAAGTCATTGGTATACTGTATATGATAAATAATAAAGGACCTAATATGAAAACATGAGGTGTTCCCGTACTGAAGAAAGAAGGTCAGACTTGATTTCGAAATTTATCACAAGAGAATGGTTAGATATAAAGTTCTTGAGGCAATTACAAGCAAATATTTCAACGCCATTGGGATTTATTTAACTAAAAAGTACCAAGTCATGCTTCTAACAATATGAACATTGAAATAAAATGGAGAGTTTCAGAAGTGAAACACTTTAGCTTTACTTTTCATTCGGAACTCATTTAGATCTGTTGAACTGATATTACATTGTTGTTGCAATAACTTATTAAATAGCTACACAAGCATACAAAAAAAAAGTGTCGTATATTTACAATGTATAAAGTTTCTAAATAAGTCTTTATATACATTCCAACCATAAAATTGAGATGTGCTAGATAAATTGATAACCTATCGAGTGATTTTATTGACATGCAAATTAGTTGTCAGATGTGATGACCATGAAGAGAGAGATGTTATTGTTAGCGTTTGTGCTATTGATAATGGGGATAAAATCATGGAGTTCAGAAAAATAGCAATCTACTATTAACCGGTTAATTACAGCAACAAATGGCATGCAATATATATGGGCTTTCTCGAATAATTGAATAGTAAGTATCTACTCAATTTTTTTCCACTTGGCATCATCTTTTGAATTCTCTGCTCAAATCTCCCCATGAAGATTTCGAATTGTATATTGGAATGAATAGATTAACTTATCTATAATCAGAAATTTTAAATTGAGAGACACCACTTCAAGTGCAAGAGGGTGCATCATCATCTTGATAAGGAAACTGTTTAACATCAGGTGTGATTTCTTCTCCATCTGCGTTGTTCTCATCTGCATGATTGGGTTTCCCCCTTACCCTCTCTCTGGTACCTATATACTTTTAAGAAAGATCTAAAGTGTTTATTCTTGGTAGAACTTCAAAGTTCTTCAAATTGATTCACTGCATCATGAATATTCCCAAAAAAATTTTGTGATTGTGTTTGCTGTGATGGGGTCCATTGATCTCTGGTATACTTAAATTTCCAATAACCTGATGTCGTTAAATATTTATAATAAACGAAACCTAATATGAAGAAATAACAGTAGTGACTTCTAGGGTTTAATGCTCAATATACACACAAAATATATTCATACAAAAGTATATCTCTATAGTGTCTATCACAGGTCCTCCTACCTCTGTTCTGTACACCTATGTTTTACCTCCGCTTATGATTCATTAAAATGCCCTTTGTATTTATACTGTAATTTGATGACAGTAATCCAAATAGTGGTTTGATTGTCACCAGATCAAATACAACTTTTATACAGTACAAAGCAGTTTAACTTAGTTACTCTGCTACTGGTCATGCTGTAGTAATGCTCTAACTATTAAAGTTATTTGGTGTCAGATTATCCCCATGCTAATTCCGTAGCTGCTTCATTTAAATGATTTTAAAAACTTCTATTTTGTTTGCTATTTCTTTTTTATCGACTGAACAATTTATTAACTTTGCAAACTTCTTGGTATAAAATTGAACATTATAGTTGGAGTATTTATTAATTTAGAGAGATCCACTATTTTCTTTCAAAATAAGGTTAGTATTTTGCAATCGTGACGTTATACATGTGTTACGGTCTTTATCATTTTATATCAATTGTTCTCTCTTGCATCATGTTACAAGAATATTATCTACTGATATAAGGATTTTTTGTGCAATTCTTTATATTAACTATAATATGATATCCTGCCATTGCCCCCCCCCCCCTAACAGGATAGCAGTGACTATTTATATCTGTGATAGGCCATACACAATTTTACACACCGTATAAATTAAGCAACCCAAACTATAATTGCAGTGATAAGTTTATTCAACTCGTTAAATTACTCTATAGACTATTGTCTATTTCTAAAATATTGCTTTAAGTTAGAGCCTATTATGTTAAAGACTTAGTTTATTATCATGCTAAGTTCATAAATTTTGCATGCGTCCAAGAGGACCATGTTAATTCATTCAGTATGTTAATTTACCTTTTGAGGTTCCAGTCTATGGTCACCATATCCTGCTGTCCATCTATTATGCATTCTTTGTAGGTACTATGACTAGTCTAAATTCTCATCAATATAGTCAATAACAATGCTCAAAATTAAACTTAACTAATTTTATCTTATGTATTTATGTCCATACCGACACATCCGCACAAAAATAACAATAATATAGGATATAGTAGTAGATAAATATTTTACTTATTTCATTTTGGCCCATATTGCTCCAAAGTATAACTACTTTAACTCATTCCTGCCCACCAATTCTCGTTTCTGGTAAGAATAGCATTAGTAGAGTGAGCACTTAACCCTATCACGGGATGGTGGCTGTGCAATAACAAACTTTTAAGGTATATCCCATGTTTGTTTGTACGTTTGTCTCCCCATTACATCATAGCTATATTAGTCTTTAAAAAAGAAAATGATATACGCACTCACAACTATGATGTGTACCATCACTGATAGATATTGCGACTGGTGGTGCATAGGGAGCTTAGATATTTTATCTACTATTTTAGTGTTTTCCCGGAAGAGTTTATTTGAGCGTTATCTGTTACCCTTGGGTTAGTTGCTAGCAGTGTCTCCAGTGCCTCTCACAGCGTTAAAGTGTTTGATTTGCAGGTGATATAGTCTGTGATAATATTACAATGATCTGATTAACTTTATTCTCTCAATGTGACTGAGAGAGACATGCCACTCCGCTATGGGGGAGAAACGCTGCATCTACGGAAACATCACACGGTCAGTTGGGGAGGAGGGGGGTGTGGTATTTGGGGGCAGGGGGGTGTAGTATCTGGTGGAAGTAAAATATTTTTCTTTTATAATATTTGAATTAGCTTATAGACTTGTGTTTGGTTCATATTTTCTTAGTTTCTTATATATAAATTCTAATTTAAAGTTGTAAAAAATCAAGCGTATCAGAGAAAAGATGAGGTATATTCTGAATGTAAGTAAGTTCTTTGAATTAACCTCAACTCCTCTTTACCATTGTACTCCAATGCTACTGGCAAGATAAGTAGAGTAAGCTATATCTATCTGGTGGTCTGACAAGTGCCTCTCTCCCCCAGGTCCCTTAGTTCCACCTGGTGCAATGCTGGTGGTTGCGTTGACTCGATACCCAGTGCACAGACTCTACTGGTATCCATGGGAATATTCCCCTCTAAAGCCCAGGGTGAGTACTACCTAGTCAGTGTGACTACCTCTCAGACGCCTAGTGTTATGAACTATAATTCAAATATGAATATAACCTCTTGAGATAACTTCAGTTCACAAAAGTGCAAAATGATTATCATTTGCTTCCAGACTCTCTTTTAACCATTACTCTAAATCTCTAATAGTTCGTTAAGATACCATCGCAAGACATTCTCTTTGTACCCGTAGGATTATTCTCCAATGTGTAGCAATAGCTATTTGATTTGCTGATTGTACATTCTACGCTTAAGTTTGAATTCTCCCTTGTTTTGGTACTTGAGGCTCTGGCCGATTGGCTCTAGTATCTGTATCGCTAACAACCCACACACAACCCTGGCTAAAAGGATTTATTTCTGGGATAGTAGCAGAATTTCCCAGGAATAAATCTCCTTCCTTGAGATATCCCCCTAATCACCCACGAATAAATCCTTGCTGCCAGGGAGTGTTCTACATTTACCCTCTTTTCGATTATCCAGCCCACTAGATGTAGTTCTAATAATTATTTCTTCATTGGTCAAATCTCATGATAGTAATTATGTTGACCTCACCAATCGCCCAATAGAGTTTCCGTATCTCACCAAAAGGCGGTCCTTATCCTAATTCAAAACATCTTGAAATTTTACACTCCAATATTTATGCAAAGCCATTACCCTTGTCCGTTCTAATCAATCACCGAACCACCTGAACCAATTCCTCTTTCGTAGTACGGAAACTTTTAATCAAAACTAATTTCAACTAGCATTATATCCTACTGAATCGGTATTTCTAACCTTTGGAAACTATCCTAACAAGTGAAATAGAGTACAGCTGCATAGACTTGATGTTCCCATATATATTTCGGTTCACATTGCAACCCTATTAACTCTCTACTGATACTGGTAGGAAACCCCTAACTATAAGAAATAATAATTAATTACCTAATCAGAAGTCACACCTAAATAGTGTACAGGGTTACTAATAGGTTATTTCAATGAATTAGCTTCCTCTGTTTCATTATCGATCAAACTCCTATATTGAAATATACCTTATCTACTGACTATTACGTAATTAGTTAATAAGAACACAGGTACACTCATTGCAGAACAGTGCTCTATTGTCAACAATGTTTGTAATTAGACCTTGTCACTTATAGTGACCATATGCATCGGAACAGAGTCCTAAAATAACAGCTGTACTAACATCGGTATATTCTGCTGCAATTTCTTATACTACTGCATTTTATATTTTAATGAATTTTCCGATTGTTCTGCATCTCTTAAACTACTGCATTTCCCGATTGTTCTGCATTTTCTCAATGTGCTGCATTTTCTGAATCTACCACATGGTACTTGACTGATTGCGATTATAGTCGTCACACTAAATAATGTTTATTATAATTATACAATATTAATCATTTAAAGGATTATCAGACTAGGTATTTCAAATCATCTATGTAGATGCTCTATCATTGTCCCCAGGCTGGTTCTAGGAAATTTCGGTCTCGAAGATTCGGTCACGGGAAACTCGGTCTCAGTTTATAATGTTTTTTATTAAAGAACTATAATAGAAAAGTTTAAATTATGAGTGCTACAGGGTGGGGCGTAAGTTTGGAAGCAATTTTTCAAACATTAATATAATTCTTAAAAATAAGTTCCTAAGTAGGTGATAGGGTTTGAACTATAGTAGAGACACTACATTATGACGTGGCAGTGTTATTTTTTACAAAAATTTAGTCAATTCAAAAATATCAGACAAAAGAGAAGCCATTATTGCTCTACACCGTGCCGGGAAATCAGATTCCGTCATTTCAAAGACTCTCTCAATAACGAGATCGACTGTTTGGAAGTGTGTGAAGCGTTTTAATGAGAGAGGAGACTTGACTGATCGTCCAAGAAGTGGTAGACCACGCTCACAACGCACCAAACAACTGATAAAATGTGCCCGAGAGAAGATCAGGAGGAACCCGAAAAGGTCAATACGATTGTTATCCAAAACAGCTAATGTGAGTCCCCAGAACAATGAGAAGAGTTGTCAAAGAAGACCTAAAGATGTCCTCTCTCACCCTCCAAAAGAGACAGACTGTCAGAAGCTGTAAAGAAAAAGAGATTGGAGAGAAGCAAAGCACTTCTGAGAGAATTGAAGTCTGGCACGGCTGGTGAAATTGTTTGGTCTGACAAAAAAATTTTCACAGTGGAAATGGTTCACAACCGGAGGAATGACAGAATAATTGGTAAAAGTGCAAAAGACATCCCATACAACCAAAAAACTGTCCACAGAACCATGGAACCTGCTTCAGTAATGGTCTGGGCCGCCGTTTCAGAAACTTGGAATCTCCTTTAATTTTTGTGGAACAAGGCGCCAAAATCAATGCTAAATGTTATATTGAGAATATTTTGACGCCAATGTTGGAGTCAGCTAAGGATCACTTCGGTAATGACACTCTATGGACATTTCAGCAAGACGGCGCGACTTCACATACTGCAAATGTCACTCAAAACTGGTGCCATGACCATCTTCCACGGTTTTGGTCCAAAGAAATGTGGCCTCCCTGCTCCCCAGATGTTAATCCTATGGACTTTTCGGTATGGTCCATTCTTGAATCAAAGGCCTGTGGTAAATTCCATCGCAGTGTGGATGATTTAAAGCGTTCGCTCCAGAGATCTTGGAAGGAAATTTCACAAGAACAGTTGCGTGCCGCAGTAGGAGGAGTTCGGAGGAGATTTGAGGCTGTTATTAAAAACAAGGGGGAACATTTTGAATAAATTTATGATTTTTGAATTCTTAAAACCCTTATGTAATAATACATAACTGTAAATTATTAAATATATTTTTCGTTGGATTATAATATGCACTTTCATTTGCTTCCAAACTTACGCCCCACCCTGTAGAATGTATCAAAATCGGATAACATCATTAACCGGTGTAAAATGATCGTAAAATTAGTAATTTTGACATGTTTTGATATTTATTTAACATGAGATTTGATCAGAAAACTTAGTCTTGGAAATTTTGGCCTCGGAATATCCAGTCTCAGGCATAAATAAAACTTATGAGATAGATGTAAAGAGGGGCGTGCCGCCACCAGATCCCCCCTGCTAGATCATTATACGATCATTAAATGTGCAGTACAATAAACTAGCGGGTACAGCAAATTACATAACGGTCATTTATGTTGAGATTTCATTTATAATTCTGAGATCGAAATTTCATGACCGAATATTCCGAGACCGAAATTTTTCGTATCCATGGGTAAGCAGACTGACTGTGTAGGTCTCTTATCCATGGGTAAGCAGATTGACTGTTTAGGTCTCTTATCCATGGGTAAGCAGACTGACTGTGTAGGTCTCTTATCCATGGGTAAGCAGACTGACTGTGTAGGTCTCTTATCCATGGGTAAGCAGACTGACTGTGTAGGTCTCTTATCCATGGGTAAGCAGACTGACTGTGTAGGTCTCTTATCCATGGGTAAGCAGACTGACTGTGTAGGTCTCTTATCCATGGGTAAGCAGACTGACTGTGTAGGTCTCTTATCCATGGGTAAGCAGACTGACTGTGTAGGTCTCTTATCCATGGGTAAGCAGACTGACTGTGTAGGTCTCTTATCCATGGATAAGCAAACTGACTGTGTAGGTCTCTTGTCCATGGATAAGCAAACTGACTGTGTAGGTCTCTTATCCATGGGTAAGCAAACTGACTGTGTAGGTCTCTTATCAATTGGTAAGCAGACTGACTGTGTAGGTCTTTTATCCATGGGTAAGCAGATTGACTGTGTAGGTCTCTTATCCATGGGTAAGCAAACTGACTGTGTAGGTCTCTTATCAATTGGTAAGCAGATTGACTGTTTAGGTCTCTTATCCATGGGTAAGCAGACTGACTGTGTAGGTCTCTTATCCATGGGTAAGCAGACTGACTGTGTAGGTCTCTTATCCACGGGTAAGCAGACTGACTGTGTAGGTCTCTTATCCATGGGTAAGCAGACTGACTGTGTAGGTCTCTTATCCATGGGTAAGCAGACTGACTGTGTAGGTCTCTTATCCATGGGTAAGCAGACTGACTGTGTAGGTCTCTTATCCATGGGTAAGCAGACTGACTGTGTAGGTCTCTTATCCATGGGTAAGCAGACTGACTGTGTAGGTCTCTTATCCATGGATAAGCAAACTGACTGTGTAGGTCTCTTATCCATGGGTAAGCAAACTGACTGTGTAGGTCTCTTATCCATGGGTAAGCAAACTGACTGTGTAGGTCTCTTATCAATTGGTAAGCAGACTGACTGTGTAGGTCTTTTATCCATGGGTAAGCAGATTGACTGTGTAGGTCTCTTATCCATGGGTAAGCAGACTGACTGTGTAGGTCTCTTATCCATGGGTAAGCAGACTGACTGTGTAGGTCTCTTATCCATGGGTGTCTATTCTTGCCATCCATGCGCTGTGTCGACATAGTGCATGGAGCGTACTTTCACTGTCCCCTCTTCTACGAGGCCTTCTTCTCTTCATGTCTCTGTTGATCACCTCGTAGTGGATAGGGACAACTTTTAAACACCTACTATTCTAAATGATAATAATCATTTGATGTTTAGTTAGAAAGTTTGAAAGGCTTCAACTATACTCATTAATCTTACCATCTTTGATAATATTCTACCTCTACACTTACTTAGCATGGTTACCTTTATTATTAATCAAATATGGCTTATTCATTCACATTAAGTTATTAACTGGTTTTTAATTATATACTGCTTTTAATTCAAATGATTCTATTATATGAACTTAGTTTCGAACAAATTACTGATTTCCTCTACAAGAGGTACACTATTTCTGGTGAGTGTTGTCCCTAGATTTATTAACATTGTTTCTTATTTTATTTATATAGTTTTTAAGATGTATTTATATGCTTCAAACACATTGTATGCTATTCCGATCAAATATGGAGTGTTTCGAATTTATATCACTTTTAATTACTATAAATGACGTTATTACTATATCTATAGTGACTAACTGACTATACTATATTCTCGGTGATTTCAATGCACTTTATTATTATCTTTTCACTAATTCTTCTATGTATATCTTTTATTATTCAAATACTTTTTTATATATCTATCTGTATAATAATTTATAAATTGCAGCATATTAAAAGGTTTTACTTTTTTCAAATCCTGCGATATGTGCCAAGGTCTTCGTTATAACTGTATAGAGATGTGTGTACTTACTTCTCTATAACCTAATTAATGAACCAATATAGCTTTCCCTTCCTATCATACTTTGAGATACATTTTTTCTCTTATAAACACACTGTAGTTTTACCGTAATCCTTATTACAATGTGTTAATTATCTATTTAAATATTCCTATATATCTTATGTCAATATTTTGCTTTGATTTTTCATATTTTTGACACTCCTTCGAATGGTATTTTTTTAGTGCGGTATTTATATTCTTTCTTTTTCTTATATTTCCCTAAGTGAAAATTTAAGATTGCGATTATAATTGTCAACTACATCAAATTCTTCCGATATAAATTCTCTTTTAAATTACTAAATAAAGGTAAACAAGTTTCTATTTTGCTGTCTCACATTGCAAGTGATTATGATCTATCTGTTTGTTTTGATCTCTTTGTCAAACAAACTATTAATGCATTAAATTGGTCTCTTTGTTGTACTTTGGCTTATCTAATCACTCCAATATTGCGCCGCTAATTAATGCTTTCAACGCACATTGTTTAACTAAAGGGTTTATATAGTTATTGTAGCTACTCTGTGTAGGGATTGTTATGCGCTATACGGTGAATTGCATTTACAGTCCCTATAACAACATAGAGCATTGAAAAAACTTGAAAAAATAGCATTGAGTAGTGCCATACAATAGCATTGAGTAGTGCTATACAATAGCATTGAGTAGTGCCATACAATAGCATTGAGTAGTGCCATACAATAGCATTGAGTAGTGCCATACAATAGCATTGAGTAGTGCCATACAATAGCATTGAGTAGTGCCATACAATAGCATTGAGTAGTGCCATACAATAGCATTGAGTAGTGCCATACAATAGCATTGAGTAGTGCCATACAATAGCATTGAGTAGTGCCATACAATAGCATTGAGTAGTGCTATACAATAGCATTGAGTAGTGCCATACAATAGCATTGAGTAGTGTCATACAATAGCATTGAGTAGTGCCATACAATAGCATTGAGTAGTGCCATACAATAGCATTGAGTAGTGCCATACAATAGCATTGAGTAGTGCCATACAATAGCATTGAGTAGTGCCATACAATAGCATTGAGTAGTGCCATACAATAGCATTGAGTAGTGCCATACAATAGCATTGAGTAGTGCCATACAATAGCATTGAGTAGTGCCATGCAATAGCATTGAGTAGTGCCATGCAATAGCATTGAGTAGTGCCATACAATAGCATTGAGTAGTGCCATGCAATAGCATTGAGTAGTGCCATACAATAGCATTGAGTAGTGCCATACAATAGCATTGAGTAGTGCCATACAATAGCATTGAGTAGTGCCATGCAATAGCATTGAGTAGTGCCATGCAATAGCATTGAGTAGTGCCATGCAATAGCATTGAGTAGTGCCATACAATAGCATTGAGTAGTGCCATACATTAGCATTGAGTAGTGCCATACAATAGCATTGAGTAGTGCCATACAATAGCATTGAGTAGTGCCATACAATAGCATTGAGTAGTGCCATACAATAGCATTGAGTAGTGCCATACAATAGCATTGAGTAGTGCCATACAATAGCATTGAGTAGTGCCATACAATAGCATTGAGTAGTGCCATGCAATAGCATTGAGTAGTGCCATGCAATAGCATTGAGTAGTGCCATGCAATAGC
Organism: Caprella mutica; assembly: GCA_947561585.1. Taxonomy (NCBI): domain Eukaryota; kingdom Metazoa; phylum Arthropoda; class Malacostraca; order Amphipoda; family Caprellidae; genus Caprella; species Caprella mutica. Next base: position 270,974 of record CANNZV010000168.1, read on the forward strand.
ACTGAGTAGTGCCATACAATAGCATTGAGTAGTGCCATACAATAGCATTGAGTAGTGCCATCCATTCTTGGAATAGTGTCAGTGTTTTATCTTGTCGTTTGATGACTGTTATCTCTTCAATTGCTTACTGTATTCCTCATTGTTAACACTTATCTTCTTAAATTGAATAATTATTGACTCATTTCCCTCGCATCTTTACCAAGGAACATCTAACTACCATTTCATGTCATTCTGCTCATTTCTCAATTGATGCTCTGCTTCCCTTATTAGAAAATTAGTGAGAGGCGAAGTATTTCAGCTAACTTCATGAATAGGAATTGAAGTACATTACCAAGAGGGTATCGCTATTTCAATGTTGAAGGTACATATCTTCAACATTCCCTCTTGGTAATATGGAAATTCCGTTGAGTTTAAATCTTTGCAATTAAAATGATTTAAAGTGTTGGTTACTTAATAGTTTTATTTCTACGTATGACTATAACTCCTTTATTTCAATATCATTAAATTGTTGCAAAGATTGTTATTTGTTTGTACATCAATAACTCCATGGTGGTGAAGTTATGATTGATTTGACATTTTGCTGAATTATTCATTTTGCTTTATTTTGACAGAGGCAAATACGCTCCAAGTTTGTAGCATCTGTTCCCAATAAAGGGTCACTGCATGCTTCTATCTACTACGCTCCAATTAAGATCCTCCCACATGCATTCGCACTACAATGCACTCGTCTGTCTCCGTTAAAAGTGCATTTCACTCTCTATAATTATACCTTTATTCTAAGATTTATGGGCCACCTACTCCGCCATCTTTCTTAGAGGACATCTCTGCTACGTAAACAATCAATCACTTTTCCGGTTGTTATTGAGCCTATTCTATTTGTTGTATTAATGTAAATGACTTAGTAGAGTACATGTTTAACATTAACTAAATCTAAGACAGAGTAACTAAATCTACCCTCAATAAACATTCTCTTGTACGAGAGTTAGCGTACTGTAACTTCTATGTGTTTCTCTCCTTGCTCTCGTACGAATAACATGCTTACAGTGGTGACAGCGGCCAGTCTTTATTCCTCGCAAACATTGGGTAGTTATGACGGGACGATAACAAAGCAGTCTCCCATTGGCTCTCAGTGACGTGATGCCTCTCTCCGAGCCCCTCATTGGTGGAGAGTGACATCACCTTCCTAACTGGATGCCGATTGGCTGTGCTAACTAGGAGCGGGTTGGTGGCTGTTGTATGTACGTAATTTAGTGCTACGTTTGGCACTTTGGGGATATATTTGGCACCGCTGCTTCGTTGGCTCGTGTCTGTCGTAAGTTTCGCAAATTGCTTCTAATTTTCTTTTCTTTCATTCTATAAATACATTGTTCTTCAATCAGAGTTAGGGAAATGTACAGTTAATCATAATAAGGTGCGTACGTAGAGACAGCATGACATTCCATTTCAGAGATATGAGTTTGTGCAAATATTGGTGTGTGTTTGTGTAGTACTCATTTTACACACTAAGTACATACTATCTGTTAAATGAATTAATGTGCATTGGCTTGGAGGTGGGGATAAATAACCGAATGTTTTAGAGGCATTTGGGTTCAATATGTCGAGGTTATACTCTGTCTTCATTCAAACTAGTTAGTAAGACTTCACCCCATTTAGTATATTTCACCCACTTTTCCTCTGTGTTAAATTGTAAAGAAGTTTGATGTTTTAACCTACATTGTACCACATGCAGTAATGTGATATCTTTCTAGTCTCACGATAATTACCAGTTTTTGTCTATTGTATTTTATCGTATCTGTCGCTCTGTTACAAATGAATCTAAGGGATTTTTTCTTCTGTTTAATTATGGGCTATCTTCAATTGAAAATAATATTTATTATTTTTCTTAACTGCTTTATGATATTTACAACAGATCGAACTGCTTGTCTTTACTTTGTAACTGAGTCAGAATTGATATGAAAAAAACTTACATTGTAATTGTGTACTTGACTTGACATTGTTGTCATTGACGTTAGTGAATTTGATTTAATTAATTCTATTGTCATTGATTAACTTTTCATCTACTCTGTTATAATTTTTTTTCTCTATGTACAGCACTGTTATGGCTGCACCCTTACCATTAACTATTTGAAAAATACTATTTTATGTTGAAGCGGAGTTTAAAAAGATTTTAGCCGAAATATTTTAAATGTTAACCGAAACAACTGGTAATTACTTCCTAGTTAAAAAAGTACTAGTTGGAAAATATTACTTACCTATAAGTAATAACTTTTTAAATTATATATTATTCATTGGATCATTGAAATAAAGAATAACATTTGGGGTAAGTTCTTAACCAGTCTGCAGAAACTGGTAAAGTGTTCGTAGAGATCTGCCTATCTATCGGTCTGTTCCAAATTTTCGGACACGTGAGATAAAAAAATATATAATAATGATATTTTTATTTTCATAATAATAAGCTGTTAAGTGTGTGCCGCAAAATAACACTCGAATGCTTCTATAAGGTGACACTTCTTTTTATGAGCGTTAGGTCAGTCATCTTTCACACAGTGAGTGGTAGAGTATCAGCTTTTGCATTTATTGATACGCTAACCAACTTGACAAAGACGTTATGACGCATCTGAAAAACAATAAAGACAGTGACAACAATAACTAACGTGATAGAGCTGTGATTCGACAGGACGTTTCGTCGACGGATTTTCGTAAAGAGGATATTAGCACACTCCACACTCTATTTTATGTGCCACCCAAACCCCTCTGCCAGGTCATTAGATTATCATGAAGTGTGTAGTACAACAACCTAGCGGATGCAAAAAATTACATAACGGCCATTTATGTTGAATGTTTCATTATCTGCGAAGCGTCCTGTGTCTAAATGACCTGTCGACTAATTAACCTGTCGACTTATTAACCTGTCGACTAAATATCCAGTCGACGAAATGTCTGCACACTTTGCAAAAACATCTAGTTTCCATTCCAACACATCAAACTATATGTTCTGTTAGTTATTGCTGTTAATTGTGTGATGCGTGCTTAATGGCTAATACTTTGTATTATTGCATATTTTAGATACTTTACCTAATACCCATTACGGTACTATTATGAACTGAGAGAAATGACTATTAACTATTTGTTATTGCCATTTCATGTTGATATGTGATTGAAATAACTTAATGGGTGTGTTATTGTCGTGACGTTACACTGTTGTACAACTCTGTTTATTAATTAGCGACTGCACTGTACACTCACATGCATTGAGTAAGGCCACCAGATGCATTCAGGTCACACATGCATATGGCAAACCTTGCGTGTTGGCGGCTCGATATCATTCTACTATGATAAAAACTCACCAAAATGTGATCAGCAGATGAGACACTGGCTAGCGAATGTGAAAATGGAGATAATGTTACTTCAAATTGTGGAATTTAGAAGAATAGGCTATGCTGTGAAGAATCGGAAAAAATATCAAGTACAATTGATAATCATTGACGGTACGATCTATTTATTGAATTCAATAATTCATCGAATGTGAAACTTTAAATTTTCAGCTGTTATCGTAGCTAGAAACATGTCAATTATATGAACTTTATTCATTGAATGAAACGTGATGGTGGCACTCGTCCACTAGAGACTCGCCATACACAATTTCGGAATGATTAGGTTTAAGTTTAATTTTAGAATTTGTTATTTTGCGTGTATTTAGACTCCCTATTTATAGCTGAATAGTTGAAATAACTTAAATATTACCCCTCAGCACTTCGTTTACGAATAACTATGATATGGAATAAAGGAATTTGACTGGAAGCATCGTATAAATCTCCTCATCTCTCTCTTTCAATTCCGTGGCTCGGCACCACCTCATGAAAATAGAGATTTGTACTTTATTTAGGCATTTGAAGAATCATTTTCTGAAGTTAGAGGTTTATAATTATCAAGGATTCTTGTGGTTTCTTTTTTGCTCATTAGCCATAGCTTAGCTGTTGTTGTGGCTATTATTATGCACATAGTAATAATAAGGCGATAAAAGTGAACCTCCGCCCTTTATTCAGCCTTCGTGCCATCACCTTCCTACCTACCTCCTAAATTACACTTAAATTTTATACCATCTCACAATTTAAACTCCCACGTACTATTTTAATTGAGAACATTTTTTAGGATCGGCATCGCTCCTCCTACTGTTTTCTCCAAATGATTTATTGGCACTGATTTTCTGCCCACGAAGAAGACTTTCATTGCCTGGGTGTGGCCTCAGCGAGAAAGATGTCAACAGGAGTGAGAGAAAACAGTCACTGTTGTCTCTGAGAGATGTCAACAGGAGTGAGAGAAAACAGTCACTGTTGTCTATGAGAGGTGTCAACAGAAGTGAGAGAAAACAGTCACTGTTGTCTCTGAGAGATGTCAACAGGAGTGAGAGAAAACAGTCACTGTTGTCTCTGAGAGATGTCAACAGAAGTGAGAGAAAACAGTCACTGTTGTCTCTGAGAGATGTCAACAGGAGTGAGAGAAAACAGTCACTGTTGTCTCAGAGAGATGTCAACAGGAGTGAGAGAAAACAGTCACTGTTGTCTCTGAGAGATGTCAACAGGAGTGAGAGAAAACAGTCACTGTTGTCTCTGAGAGATGTCAACAGGAGTGAGAGAAAACAGTCACTGTTGTCTCTGAGAGATGTCAACAGGAGTGAGAGAAAACAGTCACTGTTGTCTCTGAGAGATGTCAACAGGAGTCAGAGTAAACAGTCACTGTTGTCTCTGAGAGATGTCAACAGGAGTGATAACAGTGAGCAATGACTGTTGAAATATAAGATGGTTTCAAAATGCGATTGTAAAATAAACGTTATCTTTTTAAATATGAAGCGCTCTAAAAATAACTCTCCGTGCTTTTTTTTCTGTCTCCAGTCCTTTGTAAGTGCTGTCTTTACAGATATAATAACATGACAGTTCTGTGCCGATGTTTTCACATGTGGGAAGGTTTGAAAAGTAATGGCACAGTACGTGGGAAGAGAATTATGAGGTTTTTCCAAAGGAACCGCTAAATCTAATGCACCTATACACTATACACTAATATCCTCTAGTGTAGTAAAGAATATACCACTGATTGGTATGCTCCTTGATGTTTATGGTTCTACTAATATATTACTAGAAGCCACATCATAATTCTTTTGAAACTTCAACTTTATTGTTTATTATAAAATTTATTTATTTTATAGATTTTCAATTATTGATTCCATTTTTATAAAATTAAACCTGGATTATCATTTTATATGCATAATATAAGTTGTAAATTATTATTTATGTATTGTGTTTCAAGTAAAAGTCTTCATTCCAATTTATTCTTAATTAGGTAGCAACTTTACTACCTATTTCACACTCCGCACCCTCACTTTCTACTGCTAATTGGTCAGTTAGCTTCCGATTACATTCCTATTTCCTCTGCTGTAGGATATAACAGCTATGTAGTTCCCAAGACATGTCCCAGGCCTGTGGCGCCGGTCTGACTGGTGCAGACACCCACGCGGTGAGGGACTGAACATTCAGCGACTCCTTGGGAACCTACGTACTCTGGATATTGGTGATTGAACCTTTCGTAGGTTCAGAGTTATCTAACGGTCTGTCGACCATGTAAAAAACGGTTAAACTCATATTCCTCAATTATCATAATTACGAATCAAAATTAGACTTATTAACTGTCTATTTTCTTAAATGACGCGTTCGGTGGGCCTAAGCCCCAAAATTTGAAAATAAAGTTTTTCAAGAAAAAGTTATCCTTGTTACTCAAATAAAATTAGGAGTATTTTTATTGTTCCATCAGTATTTTATGAAAGTATTCCTCAATCATCTGTTTTATCTCTGTACTCATCCATAATCTACAAACTTTGGATGCTTCTGAAAAATTTCAAAATGTGGCTTAGACCCTTCCTCAATCGTACGCGTCAAATCGAAAATGTGGAACAGTTCAATAACACAGACCTTACCCTAGTCATGCACTTTCTAGTCATCAAACCGATTATCCAGTCTGAAAACATATTTTGGTGTTAACTTATTACATCTCCAATTCTCCTTGAATACGTTATTACTATATAATGGCAATCATAATAGTAACATCAAACTAGTTCTAAGTTCACTCTTAGTCTCACATCTTCATTGTTATGTTTCCTTGTCACTGAGTAGTGTGTGGTGGTAAGGAGTGAGTACTCTAGAGCTACTCCTTATTGTGTGGGAGTACCCCCGTGGGTACAGTAGCCCGGTACCACCACTACAACCCACTACTGCGCTACTACCAAATACGTAAGAATGTGCACTTACTGTATGTAAACAATATGGCTATTAGGATACAAATGAAAAAAGGGCTCGATTGTTATTAATTTATATTTATGTATTGCAATAGGTTTGATAACTGGATTATCACTACTTGATGATAAGAAAAAGTAGACCCTGGTAATTATTTGACAGTACGCATTGCACGTCCATTTTGTTAATTAATTAATGTCTTTACACTTACAATTCGGTTAGTATATGACTTGCTATTAATGTGATCTTACACTACAGGATTTATTTCCATTGTACTAGGCTGTTAAGTAATTGAAAATAATCAATTAACTTAAAGAACATAGTAATCATCATTACTGAACATTAACCATAATGAGTTTGACTATCAAGATGTACGGGAAGGTTTGACAATGTGTTTACAAAACACATGTCTTATTTATAAACCTACGCTACTGTGTTTTTTACAAGTTTTCAGTATATATACTAAACTAAAATATTGAGCATATAAGGAGAAATAAATACATAGGTATATAAGACCTTGGCAACTGAGAGAGCAGAGTTGTGATTGGGTGGAGTATGAACCAATCACAGCTTGCGCATGTGTGTGTACTCCATTGAAACGAGAACTGATTTGTGCTTAGAGGCTAACCAAACTGTATTTCTACGTTTCCAGATGTCACCACAGCGCAATTAAATTCCCAATTTACGTGATTTACGCAATACGTAAATATTCTTTAAACTTTTAAATACAAAAATATATTTGGTGTTTCTGTAGGAACAAAGCTATCTAGAAAGGCCGGTAAATTTGAAGGAATGACATGAAAGATATAAAGTAGGCTAACTTAAAAAAGATGTGCTTAGAAAACACACGTCAAACTCATTAGGGTTAAAGGTCCTCTCTACTCTAATTTTTTTATTACTCTATTAATTAGAATTAAGGTTTCTAATTATAGAACTACAGACCATTTCAAATTAGGTTCCATAATTTTATTATAATACGTATCTAATTTAAGTTTTATAATTTTTTTTCAACTACCTTCCTAATTTCAAGCAGAGAAAAAGTATAGGATCTATTACTGACAAATTCAAAACAAAAATAGACCTATTTAAAAAGGATCAATATTCCCTTACCTAAATACCATTACTCTAAAGAGACATTTGGCACGTAAATACCTAATTACCATTAAATTTACGATAAAAAGAGATAAAGTTCGTATTTCACACTTTTCATTCTTCTATTTAATTAATTAATCACGAAGCGAATACTTTATCAATTTTTTTCAATTGCGATTTGTTAGATAACATTAGCTTTACAGATTTAAAGTATTTCTAGAGACATTTCAATTTGCTATATTTAATCAAAAATTTATATACCTTTCTAAACTAAAAAAATGAATAATTGCAATTATAAGATCCTATATTAAATGCTGGAGATGAATAAAAAATATTTCTCACTTTTTTTCATTGATGAGATACGATCTCTTGTTTTTATTGCGAATGATGTCATTAGTATGATGATCATGTAATATAGAGTTACAGTGTTAACTTCACAAATAACTAAATTGTAGTTTATTCAATTTAGATAAAGCTCTAACAACTACAATTATAAGTTATAGTGTTACACATAACCCAGTGAACTATTCTGAATTTGATTCGTCTTAAAATAGATTATTTTCATTATTCAATATATTTTTCACAATAGGCTCATCTAAAATGGTCTTATTTTTCCTTCTTAATTTTTCTTTGCTTCCGTTTCACACCATTCTTATAGATCCTTTTTCCCATGATTTGATACCAGGATATTAATGCAGAAACGACACTGAAAATTTAGCAACGGTAATTCTTCTACAGATTAATATAGTTCACGTAGATAAATAACTTTATTGGAATTAATAAATGTGAAGAGTCCTTTCATATTAAACTCTCTTTGGGTCCATTTCTCTATATGGATAGAGTTGGAACCATGCACAGCTCTTAACCCGTTCGTGGAGGGTGTCCTTATTTTGGGACAGCAATCTGTAGATGTGGCACATCAACAAAGTTAAAGTTGAGCAACCGTATACGGGTTAACAAAATTGGTCAAATATATAACTGCGGTAAGAAAATTTTATTGAAGAAATTTTCCTTCTCGCTGTTATTCATTTGATGTTATTATTAGTAAAATGAATACCGACTTTCAACATGCGTTATAGAGCATTTGGTTGATAGGCCGGTTTATAACATGACTTCATCTTTTATTGTAAACTTTTTTTCTTTCGACTGCGCACTAAATATAATAAATGTTATAGTACTATGACCAATCTTTTACTATGACTGTATGGGGTATCGTATTCTACAACTTCGCTAATGAATAATTTGTTCTATATTATTGCTTTACTCGCAGAACAATCCCAATGATTGTATAGAAAAAAAAAGATTTACCAACGCGTTCGTACATAATTTATTTTAATGTCCGATAAATATTAAAGGTTTTAATATTATTTTGATTGTCCAGATTTCCTATACAATTGTTTATTAAAGGAACTGTTTATGATTTAATTGAAACACATTCAAAGATAACTATTACTAAATGTGAATGACTTCATACTAGCTACCTAAAGAGTTCTATACATTTATTAAAATGTTATCAGTTAATATTCTATTGCAGCAGATACGCTAAAGCCAATTGTGTCACCATCAAATCATTATGCTATTTGTGTACATTAAATCACAGTAGACCTGTCATGCTTTCTCATTTATTTCATTAAATGTGTTATCATCATAACTAACCTTTACAGTAATTATGCAATATAAGACGAACACAATGCAAGACGAACGCAATTAACTCCTTGTATTAATAATGAAATATTACTCATTCTCGTAACATTAAGAATAGGAGAAATTATTTAAAATAAACCCATATCAAGAAGTATCATTTTGAAATAATTAGGGGCTACAAGCAAGGTTCATAGACTATAACAGGTTAAACAAATAGAAATAGTACGAAATGTTACTAAGAGCTGCGTCTACAAATTCTTTAGATGAAAACCTATGAAACCTATGTTACAAATAATTGACATTTTATATTTCTAATTTTATTATTGCAATATTATGTTTGTTCTTATTTTAGCAACAGTAATTAAAGCGGACGAAAATGTTAACCAGTGCCCCTAATCAACGGACAACGGAGTGAATAGCTGTTAGTTTTTTGTTCCTTTTGCAGCGGAAAAATCATTTCATTGAATTATTTTTATACCATTCGATAGATTATTAAATTTTGAACAATTCTAGGTTGCCTCACTTACGAGTTTAATCTACCGTTTAAGAGATATTCAAGAAGAAAGACAGAAATTGTTCCTTCCATTGCTATTTTTCGTAGTGAATAGCAGTAAGTTTTTTGTCTATTTAGCAGCGGAAAGACGGTTATTAAATAAAAAATTACATCATTCGATAGATTATTAAATTCTAAAGAATTTAATTGACTCACGTGCGAGTTTAATCTACCGTTTAAGAGATATTCAAGAAGAAAGACGGAAATTGTTATTTTCTCACACTAATCGGCGGAGTGCACAGCTCTTTGTTTTTTGTTTATTTTTCAGCGGGAAAACGATTATATTGAAATATTTTTATATCGTATGATAGATTAGTTAATTTAAAAGAATTCTGAGTGAGAAACTACCATTCAAATATGTATGGTTTTGAAGAAAAACGCATTTGTCTCACTGTTTCATAACTATTCTTCAAGAAATCGTACATATGGCAATTTTTTCCCTATTGGTTTAACCTGTTATAGTCTATCAACCTTGTCTACAAGTGTGATTCCAACACTAGGGGTTAATGATCATATCTAGGCAGCTATAAGCCTAGATGGGTAAGCAGACTGACTGTGTAGGTCTCTTACCCATGGGTAAGCAGACTGACTGTGTAGGTCTCTTATCCATTGGTAAGTAGATTGACTGTGTAGGTCTCTTATCCATTGGTAAGTAGACTGACTGTGTAGGTCTCTTATCCATGGGTAAGCAGACTGACTGTGTAGGTCTCTTATCCATTGGTAAGTAGACTGACTGTGTAGGTCTCTTATCCATTGGTAAGTAGACTGACTGTGTAGGTCTCTTATCCATTGGTAAGTAGACTGACTGTGTAGGTCTCTTATCCATTGGTAAGTAGACTGACTGTGTAAGTCTCTTATCCATTGGTAAGTAGACTGACTGTGTAGGTCTCTTATCCATTGGTAAGTAGACTGACTGTGTACGTCTCTTATCCATGGGTAAGCAGACTGACTGTGTAGGTCTCTTATCCATTGGTAAGTAGACTGACTGTGTACGTCTCTTATCCATGGGTAAGCAGACTGACTGTGTAGGTCTCTTATCCATTGGTAAGCAGACTGACTGTGTTGGTCTCTTATCCATTGGTAAGTAGACTGACTGTGTAGGTCTCTTATCCATTGGTAAGCAGACTGACTGTGTAGGTTTCTTATCCATGGGTAAGCAGACTGACTGTGTAGGTCTCTTATCCATGGGTAAGCAGACTGACTGTGTAGGTCTCTTATCCATTGGTAAGTAGACTGACTGTGTAGGTCTCTTATCCATTGGTAAGTAGACTGACTGTGTAGGTCTCTTATCCATGGGTAAGTAGACTGACTGTGTAGGTCTCTTATTCATGGGTAAGCAGACTGACTGAGTAGGTCTCTTATTCATGGGTGAGCAGACTAACTGAGTAGGTCTCTTATTCATGGGTAAGCAGACTGACTGAGTAGGTCTCTTATCCATGGGTAAGCAGACTGACTGTGTAGGTCTCTTATCCATGGGTAAGTAGACTGACTGTGTAGGTCTCTTATTCATGGGTAAGCAGACTGACTGAGTAGGTCTCTTATTCATGGGTGAGCAGACTAACTGAGTAGGTCTCTTATTCATGGGTAAGCAGACTGACTGAGTAGGTCTCTTATCCATGGGTAAGCAGACTGACTGTGTAGGTCTCTTATCCATGGGTAAGCAGACTGACTGAGTAGGTCTCTTATTCATGGGTAAGCAGACTGACTGTGTAGGTCTCTTATCCATGGGTAAGCAGACTGACTGTGTAGGTCTCTTATCCATGGGTAGGAGACCAATACATGGATAAGATAAGAGACCTATATTAGTGCCATACAACAAAGTTGCGGATGAAAACTATGCAACGGCATTTATGTTGAGAGGTCGTTATTAATTACGAGACCGAAATTTCTGGCCACCCGATGCTTGCCATCCATGCGCTGTGTCGACACTGTTACCTGTGGTAGTAGTCGACATAGTGCATGCAGTGTACTTTCACTGTCCCCTCTTCTACGAGGCCTTCTTCTCTTCATGTCTCTTTGGATCACCTCGTAGTGGATAGGGACAACTTTTAAACACCGAAAATAACAGTTGTAATATTTAAATCTCATTACCCGGAGTCGAACCTCTGACATCCCGCATAGCACACTGATCTAAAGTTTCCCAGTTGATAGTAATTCCTTCCACAACTACTAGTGCAGAATCTCTCCTATATAAGTGCAGTTGCTACTCGTCTTGAATGCTTTATGAATTTAAATGAGTTTGTCTAAGACTTTCATTGCTCTATACGCTATAATTTTACAGATTAGAATATATTACTCTTTGATGATTTCAACTGCAGTAGTTACATAAACTTCACAAGATTCTAACTTATTCTATTAAATAATCAGTAGTAAAAGAAATAGAATTGCTGATCACCTTAATTAAGAAGTTAGCTGCCTATAGTAATTTATCGTTCCTTTACCGCTTGAATACTTTGGTAAACATATTTAAACCAAAAACTACTAATGTGGTTTTTTTTCAATTACTTCAACACTATTTATTTAACCTTTAACTTTTATTAACCATGCGTTAATATTGTCAGAATACTATTTTACTGGTGAATGTTTGTTCACCGTCGTAGTTTTTTTTTAAATTTCGAATGCATTACTACACGCCTACTACTAAGTGCTGTCTGTTGTCATGCCTTCTCTTCAGCAATTTAGCTTATGCAAGAATTTGAGGTCAAGCAACCTCGGTGCACGATGACATCATGGCATCCTTTTGGTAGTCATTACGTCATGAGATCCTTTGGTAGCTATGACATAAGTCCCCCCCCCCCTCCCCCCCCCCCTATCGAGATGATAATCTCTCTCTACCTCAACTAATAACAACTACCCAGCCACAACAACCGGCAAGTTGTCTCTGTCCATGTAATTTACTCTAAAATATCATTATTTCAGTGTGAAATTTTAGGCAAAAATGGCCGACGATAGACTGCTTGTGTCAAATATATAATTAAAATACTAATGAATACCCATCGAATCATTTATTGTAAATAGATGATATTGTTTATATCATTGATTACAGTCGCCTATCGAGAGTGGACTATTATCTCCGATTATAATTTTCTGAGTGTGTATTTAACTGTAGTTATCAGAGGGTGTTTTTGGTGGTGATTTCATTTGCTATGATTTGTTATATATTAATTGATTGAGATAGGAGTTTATCTAAGTTATTAGAGGTAGATAAGGGCTATGTACCCAAATCACTCACTTCACTCTTACCTCAGAGAGGGGATGGTGACCTGCTCCTATTGGCTCTGGGGTTTCTTTTAGAATTCATTATTTCAATTCATTTTTTTTCTCTACTGCAGTTTAAGAGGATAGCGCTAGGGTTATGCTCTTCAACTACGAGGTCTTAGATTTTGTGTTAGGTATAGACTTGTAGGCTTCATTTACTATCACCTCTTCATTTCTGACTGCTTTTTCCAGTCCCTTGTACTAGTTTTTTGACGTCAGCGTTGAAGCCTTTGATATCGAGTAGGCGCTAAAACCTTACTAAATTGAATTGATTCAGTTGATCAGTCTCTATTCAATTGATCAGTCTCTCTATTCAGTTGATCAGTCTCTCTATTCAGTTGATCAGTCTCTCTATTCAGTTGATCAGTCTCTCTATTCAGTTGATCAGTCTCTCTATTCAGTTGATCAGTCTCTCTATTCAGTTGCTCAGTCTCTCTATTCAGTTGATCAGTCTCTCTATTCAGTTGATCAGTCTCTCTATTCAGTTGATCAGTCTCTCTATTCAGTTGATCAGTCTCTCTATTCAGTTGCTCAGTCTCTCTATTCAGTTGATCAGTCTCTCTATTCAGTTGATCAGTCTCTCTATTCAGTTGATCAGTCTCTCTATTCAGTTGATCAGTCTCTCTATTCAGTTGATCAGTCTCTCTATTCAGTTGATCAGTCTCTCTATTCAGTTGATCAGTCTCTCTATTCAGTTGATCAGTCTCTCTATTCAGTTGATCAGTCTCTCTATTCAGTTGATCAGTCTCTCTATTCAGTTGATCAGTCTCTCTATTCAGTTGATCAGTCTCTCTATTCAGTTGATCAGTCTCTCTATTCAGTTGATCAGTCTCTCTATTCAGTTGATCAGTCTCTCTATTCAGTTGATCAGTCTCTCTATTCAGTTGATCAGTCTCTCTATTCAGTTGATCAGTCTCTCTATTCAGTTGATCAGTCTCTCTATTCAGTTGATCAGTCTCTCTATTCAGTTGATCAGTCTCTCTATTCAGTTGATCAGTCTCTCTATTCAGTTGATCAGTCTCTCTATTCAGTTGATCAGTCTCTCTATTCAGTTGATCAGTCTCTCTATTCAGTTGATCAGTCTCTCTATTCAGTTGATCAGTCTCTCTATTCAGTTGATCAGTCTCTCTATTCAGTTGATCAGTCTCTCTATTCAGTTGATCAGTCTCTCTATTCAGTTGATCAGTCTCTCTATTCAGTTGATCAGTCTCTCTATTCAGTTGATCAGTCTCTCTATTCAGTTGATCAGTCTCTCTATTCAGTTGATCAGTCTCTCTATTCAGTTGATCAGTCTCTCTATTCAGTTGATCAGTCTCTCTATTCAGTTGATCAGTCTCTCTATTCAGTTGATCAGTCTCTCTATTCAGTTGATCAGTCTCTCTATTCAGTTGATCAGTCTCTCTATTCAGTTGATCAGTCTCTCTATTCAGTTGATCAGTCTCTCTATTCAGTTGCTCAGTCTCTCTATTCAGTTGATCAGTCTCTCTATTCAGTTGATCAGTCTCTCTATTCAGTTGATCAGTCTCTCTATTCAGTTGCTCAGTCTCTCTATTCAGTTGCTCAGTCTCTCTAGTCAGTTGCTCAGTCTCTCTAGTCAGTTGATCAGTCTCTCTAGTCAGTTGATCAGTCTCTCTAGTCAGTTGATCAGTCTCTCTAGTCAGTTGATCAGTCTCTCTAGTCAGTTGATCAGTCTCTCTATTCAGTTGATCAGTCTCTCTATTCAGTTGATCAGTCTCTCTATTCAGTTGCTCAGTCTCTCTATTCAGTTGCTCAGTCTCTCTATTCAGTTGATCAGTCTCTCTATTCAGTTGATCAGTCTCTCTATTCAGTTGATCAGTCTCTCTATTCAGTTGATCAGTCTCTCTATTCAGTTGATCAGTCTCTCTATTCAGTTGATCAGTCTCTATTCAGTTGATCAGTCTCTCTATTCAGTTGATCAGTCTCTCTATTCAGTTGATCAGTCTCTCTATTCAGTTGATCAGTCTCTCTATTCAGTTGATCAGTCTCTCTATTCAGTTGATCAGTCTCTCTATTCAGTTGATCAGTCTCTCTATTCAGTTGATCAGTCTCTCTATTCAGTTGATCAGTCTCTCTATTCAGTTGATCAGTCTCTCTATTCAGTTGATCAGTCTCTCTATTCAGTTGATCAGTCTCTCTATTCAGTTGCTCAGTCTCTCTATTCAGTTGCTCAGTCTCTCTATTCAGTTGCTCAGTCTCTCTATTCAGTTGCTCAGTCTCTCTATTCAGTTGCTCAGTCTCTCTATTCAGTTGCTCAGTCTCTCTATTCAGTTGATCAGTCTCTCTATTCAGTTGATCAGTCTCTCTATTCAGTTGATCAGTCTCTCTGTTCAGTTGATCAGTCTCTCTGTTCAGTTGATCAGTCTCTCTGTTCAGTTGATCAGTCTCTCTGTTCAGTTGATCAGTCTCTCTGTTCAGTTGATCAGTCTCTCTGTTCAGTTGATCAGTCTCTCTGTTCAGTTGATCAGTCTCTCTGTTCAGTTCATCAGTCTCTCTGTTCAGTTGATCAGTCTCTCTATTCAGTTGATCAGTCTCTCTATTCAGTTGATCAGTCTCTCTATTCAGTTGATCAGTCTTCCTATATTCTTTTTCAATTGTTATGCTAAGTATTTTATTTTATTTATACTATTTTTCCGCCCCCAGGGGCTCTATCCAGAAGCTGTCTGTGGTGAATGGAAGAGAAGGGGGGTGGCATCCCTTTGGCCTCCAACTGTTGTAATTTGGATTATGGATTGTCTTTTTTTTTCTTTATACCATGTTTATCATTTTTTTAAAGCTACTTGCAGTTTTAGAGGATAGCGCTAGGGTTATGCTCTTCAACTACGAGGTCTTAGATTTTGTGATAGGTAGGCTAGTAGGCTTCATCTACTATCACCTCTTCATTTTCCTCTTCCAACCGTGAATGCACCCACCGGTGCTTGTGTCCCGTTTCATCACATTCTTTGGTAAGTGACTGCATTCACGGAGTAGCTTTACTGCATCCATGAGCATTGTCACCGACGGTGGTAAGTGACTTTGTTCATGGAGCCACTATCCTTTCTGACTGCTTCTTCTAGTTTCTTGTATTTAATTTCCTTTTGACGTCAGCGAAATGGCTTTCGGTTACGAAGCAGACGTTAAACCTCTACTAAATTAATTAATTAATTACTATTTTTCCCCATTATCAATCATAGATGTTTCACATTTTTTACTTCAGATTCATTGCGTTGGTCTGCTATTTTCTAAGTTATTTATGTATTTTTTTTTGCATAAACAGTCTGGTAGATAATTTTTTTACTAAATTGTTTGAGAATATGAAAAAAGGCGAATAATTTAATTTATTAATTTATTTATACAGTTTATTAATTTATATGTTAGATTATTTATATAGTTTATTTATTAATTTATATATTAATTGATTAATATAGTTAATATTTCACTTTTGTTCAATGTTCAACTCCCTTTCTTATATACAACTAATCCCCCAATAGTTAAACTCTTACTAACATAAGAGTACTAAATCCTCACCAACTTCTTAAAATGTAAACAATGCAAATAGTAAATAAAGAGAGAGAGAGAGAGAGAGACTCTTCAATTAGCGTGAAATGTACTAGCAAACATTGTAAGCATCCGCTCAACAACATGCAGTGAATAATGTGCTAACATTCTTAACATTCACTCACCACATCAACATGCCACTGTACCATCAGCAGCACAATAGTCTGCACTGCTGGTAAAATGACTATTCATGCTTAGCTACTCACTTTCCATTATTGGGATGTTATTGAACCTGACACTGTTCTTTGGTATTCATGTACATTCATTTATTGACTTATTGTATTTGCAAGTGATATGACAATGACAATACATTGTAGGCTTGAATTTATTGCACTTCGTCACATTCACAGAGTAGCTTTTCTCTATCCGTGAGCACAACCTTGTTCATGGACTTTCCCTTGTACTTACTTTCCTTTTGATAAATACTGTAGGAATATTTCAATAGGCCATTACTTAGAAATCTCATCAAAATGCTGAAATAGATTCATTGTGGAGCTAACACTGTTAATGAATATATTCCTTTGATGGGATTTTGAAGAGTGCCTTTATAGTAATATTCTCCAAAATTTTCATTTGGTGCTTAATTCGCATCTAATAATAGAAAACTGGGTTAAAACTGCTCGGAAATTTCGGTCTCGGTATGAATCAAGATTATTTTAAAAGTTGAACATAAATAACCGTTACGTAATTTTTGTATCCGCTAGTTTGTTGTTATGAAAAATTCATGATTGTGTAATGAACTGACAGGGGGTTTGGGGGTGGCTCACCCCTTTTTACATCTAACTTATAAGTTTTATCTATTCCACAGAACGAAAGTTCAGAGACCGAATTTCAGCTCAAATCTCATGTTAAAAACATGTCAAAATTACTAATGTTATCCGCTTTTAATAAATACGCTACACATTTTACTATTCATAGTCTCAACTTTTTATGTTATCGTTCTATAATACAATCATTATAAAACAAAACCGAATTTCCCTACAACCATTTATTGACACTTCACTGGCAATAAATTGACTTACGTCAATTTATTGACGTAAGTAGCTACAACTTCATGACCCCTTCCTTTTATTAACATTAGTGTTCTTTTTAATTTATTAATACAAGGAGCAGTGCGTTCGTACGTCTGTCTATTTATTTATCATCATTTGTTCAGGCCATCGTATCCGGTGTTTGAAGTAAGATTTTTTGTTTATAATATACATGTGGCTATCCTATCATTTCCTTCCTATTTCATTACTAATCGTTCATGAATGTGTTAATTGTTATCGTTTGTAATGTGATTTAAAGGTTTATTTCGCTTGTAACGATCAATGTCTAAGGCGACATAATAATAACCACGAAATTCCTCGGGAAAAACTTTAGGGAAATATTCTATCGGCTCTGTTTAGTTAATTTAAGAATAGTTTGGTCGCTTTATAAAGGGCCGTACACATGCAGAGTTTTTTAAGTCTTTCCACCAAACTTTTTGCTAAGCTCCTCCTACTTTTTCCACAAGAATATAAGAAAAAATTATATAAATCGTATAAATATTAGTTGGTATCCATGATACCTGCAGGTATCATGGATACCAACTGTTTTTTTGTACCTTTAAGGCCACACAATTTCTCCATTGTACATTAATTAGTGCACTAATTTCCTGATGTGAAGGGAGTCACGTGACAGCTTCAGGGCTTCCTTGCTACAATTAGTCTGTAGTGTACTCTGTTTCATACGCATATGCAAAAATATTATAAAGTCACCTAAATAGTAAACAAAATAATAAAGAAACTGAAAAATCTTAGAAAAATCATACATTATAGCTGTAGTTAAATAGGAGAACTTTATTCATTCGATATGTATTTTTTTCACTCTCTTTGTTGTACGTTTTTCACCAGTCCATATCTTTTCGCTCAATCAGCTATTTTCCTTTCCTATTTTTGTCGTGAATTTCTTTTACATTTCCGCCAAATGCTTATGATCTTTTCCTGCAGATCGTCACTGATATTAAAAGATAGTATGATTAATTACATACGATCCTTTGTTCCACAGTTCTTTCACTATAGCAAGAATAACAGTTCAGGGAGTGCCATCTACGTCTTTGATGCTAATTTATCTAATTGCATCCATTACAATATATCACAATATTTAAGAGTTGGTAAGTTGAAGACTTTCTCCTCAGTAAAGTTCAAATCACTAAATGATCAATATTTAGCATTCACTTTCTAGTCAATAGTATTTAAACCTTCACAAACGTCTGTGATAGATAGGAATATTCTTTGCTCTAATTCCTCTTTCTCAATAATAGCGATTGATGCAAAGAAATATTGTGATAAAGAATAAAGTAACTAGAAATAATAGAAAAAGCGTAACTTCTCTCTGATGTAGACATTAACAGCTATGAAGTAAGTATCTCATTACTTTGCCCAGCTTAGAGCTGTCACTATAACTGTCATCTAGTAAGTAACTTGATATATGAGCAATATAATACATTTACCCTGGCACATCTTGTATTGAAATGATCACTGTACAATATTAACTGCAAATCTATTTATTAGGTACACACGCATTCACACTACGCAATGAATATTCTAAAGTTAGTTTATAGTCAATGTGAAATTTATGGCTTTATTGAAAAGTCAATACTTGTTTAGGTTTTGATTACTCGTATAGTGAATATTTAGTCAATATTTCCTTGCACTGATTGATGGTTGTTTTAACCCTTCACTGCGCACATCACTTAAGATTGATGGTTATTTACAGGATCAATTCCTTTATTTTACATCATAATATTGTGCCGTATGTATGTACCGAAGGTTCAATCTTGATAAGTTATGAAGGTAATTCGATAATCTCCTCCTTCTTGCTCACGTCAGAGTGGAAGGCTCATTTTGTCCTTATAAAGTATAAAGGTATCATTTGACTTAGCAGATATTGCCTCTAATGTATCATCTCATTGACAGGGGCAGCATTTAGCAACTGAAATAACATGGCCTTATCTACCACTCAATGAAATCAACACGTACAACTTCTTTTGTTAATGTTAAGAGTAACTGGAACATTTGAATGGGTATTTAGTATGGAGAATTATCCAAATAGTATCTAATTATTAAACATGTAAGGTGCACAGAAACGAATAAAACTTGCAAGACACAGCATATTATGAGTTGTCTAAGGTATGCGTGCTTTACTGTTTTATCTTTTATGTTGGCAATTAAATAGTATTTACGGCATTATAGTAGTTACACTGTAGTATTTTCGCCCATGCCGTTAGCGAGGGAGTGACGCATTGCGTTACGCTGCGTACTCTGCACATTATCTGGCTCTGCATGTTCCATGCTATCATTTTAGTCTATTAACAAATAGTAGTCGACTCGTCGCATCCATTTCCTTTGAAATTCTATTGTCTGGCTTTAAAATATTAGTTTCAAATATATATTTAACTTTTTTTATTAATCTTTATAATAATAGTTGAAATAAATAGTAGTAAATATATTCCCTCTTTGCATTTTCTTATTGAAATGGTAAATGTTATGTGTGTTAGGTATGACATATCTGTTGTATACTTTGCACAACGTACACACTGTGGTTCAGTACCTACAGCTCTATATACTAAGTACATTTGTACTTGGTATTGTCCTGATAGTCTGACTCTTTTATCCTTTTTAATTTGTGAAATGAAATGTGCTAAGCTATAAAGTTGTCATAAGTAACCCTAATAATCCAAGTCAAAGCCAAGTAGACATGCCGTCGAAATACAGTAACTTGACTTGATATCCAAGGACTTGATGTGATAATTCATCCTTTGTTATTTAATTATCTCGAGATGTTTCAATTTATTAATGTTAAGGCTTAAATGATTTGCACATATTTATTTTTTCAGTTCATTATTTAGTATTTACAATTTAAAATGATGCTAATAACTTAATATTATTTGCCTGCTTTTTAGAGTCCCTTGTACTTAATTTTCTTTTTAAATCAGCGATATCGCCTTTGGTTCCAAAGCAGACGTTATACCCCTATTAATTAAATAATCAATCAATTAATGACTAAGTTCTTGCCTCGTACTTTCTCATGTGTATCTGATACTAAACTTAAAAAGTGGAAAGTTAATAGAAAATTGAGAACCTGAAAATCTAGTTAATAGTCCATGCAATTAAATGATTAATATAGTTACTACTTGTAAATCTAACAGCTGAATTAGCAATTAGAATGTATATTGTATGTATGGCAAGTAAGACAAGTTACTTTTTTTCGTCCACGGACAATTCGTCCACGGACAATTCGTCCACGGACAATTCGTCCACGGACAATTCGTCCACAGACATTTCGTCCACAGACAATTCGTCCACGGACATTTCGTCCACGAAATGCTTTATTTTGTGTTATATTTATAATGTGTATATAATTTATATCGAACATTATTTACAGATATTTTGCAATATGAAAGTAGTAAACACCCTTTGTTGATGGTAATTATAAATTCATGGTCTTTGCCATAGTTTTTATTGTAATCTTCTTCTCTTGCTCTTACTGGCCGGCAATAGTAAAATAATATAACTGAAAACATATTAATGATATACAGGCAGGCCTCGCTTTTATTATTCCATTGTCTTATAAAATCTGTAATAATAGCGAGACATGTCTCGAAGTTATTAGAGTATTTAAACATAGAAAATAGTGGACATAATAACAATAACTACTATAAACATCAATATTATTACTCAGATTAAGTTATTAGAAGCAATATTGGTACAGAAATTACTTTTTTACAACACATTTTTTAACAGTGAGTGATTGAATAAAAATTCATACATGATACAAGTATATAATATACTACTTAACAAGTGATTGATAATGAATTATGTTATAAAAGAATTAGGTGGATATTGGTACTTTCTAGTGTTGCCTTTAATTATCTAAACGTAAAACCGTCCATGCTATTGTACTGTTCCATATTTTCGGACTCATAATAAAACCATATATAATCATTATTATTTACCTATTGTAATTATTTCATTTCACCCTGCTATTTCAGTTCCATATTTTGGATACTCATAACTCATTAATTATTTTGCAAAATATTAAAGGAGATATATAACTTAAATATACAGTGAAACCGTTTATCATGTCTAATTTCATAACTAATCGAAGGGTAAACATTTTTTTTGTGTTCATATGGAATTGTCCGGAATAAATCACTTTACCTAATATTATTATGTATTTATACATGCCTATTAATGTAATAGTGAAAAGTATTGTGACATATATCCCATATACACTTTAAATTACAAAATTTAGCAATTCGTGGACGAAATGTCCGTGGACGAATTGTCCGTGGACGAAATGTCCTAGACCCACTTTTTTACATATGTTTTAGTAAGGAAGTCTGCGGTACTCTCTCATCTTCTTCTGGAAACAATCTTTCGAAAATAGTATATTTGATTTTGTTAGTAACATTTATTGTTACTGTAATGGTTTTTTCTTTCATGAATACAGAATACTGGGTTTTCGTTTTGCAGATACATGTATTTTTAGATATTATTAACCTTTTAATATATTCATAGGGTTATCCAGGTGAATAATTTCGAAAGAATCGTAGTCACATCCTTTTTTACGTATAATAACTAATTATTTTCAAGACATTTTCTCTTCGAATATCATTTCTTTCTTTGAATATCATTTTTCCGTTTCACTATATCATTTATTTCTATATCATTTATTTCTATATCATTTATTTCTATATCATTTATTTCTATATCATTTATTTCTATATCATTTATTTCTATATCATTTATTTCTATATCCTTTATTTCTATATCCTTTATTTCTATATCATTTATTTCTATATCATTTATTTCTATATCATTTATTTCTATATCATTTATTTCTATATCATTTATTTCTATATCATTTATTTCTATATCATTTATTTCTATATCATTTATTTCTATATCATTTATTTCTATATCATTTATTTCTATATCATTTATTTCAATATCATTTCATCGTTTCAAATTTCAATATCATTTATTTCAATATCATTTATTTCTATATCATTTATTTCTATATCATTTATTTCTATATCATTTATTTCTATATCCTTTATTTCTATATCATTTATTTCTATATCATTTATTTCTATATCATTTATTTCTATATCATTTATTTCTATATCATTTATTTCTATATCATTTATTTCTATATCATTTATTTCTATATCATTTATTTCTATATCATTTATTTCTATATCATTTATTTCTATATCATTTATTTCTATATCATTTATTTCTATATCATTTATTTCTATATCATTTATTTCTATATCATTTATTTCTATATCATTTATTTCTATATCATTTATTTCAATATCATTTATTTCTATATCATTTATTTCAATATCATTTATTTCAATATCATTTATTTCTATATCATTTATTTCTATATCATTTATTTCTATATCATTTATTTCTATATCATTTCATCGTTTCAAATTTCAAATTTCAATATCATTTATTTCAATATCATTTATTTCTATATCATTTATTTCTATATCATTTATTTCTATATCATTTATTTCTATATCATTTATTTCTATATCATTTATTTCTATATCATTTATTTCAATATCATTTATTTCAATATCATTTATTTCAATATCATTTATTTCTATATCATTTATTTCTATATCATTTATTTCTATATCATTTATTTCTATATCATTTATTTCTATATCATTTATTTCAATATCATTTATTTCTATATCATTTATTTCTATATCATTTATTTCTATATCATTTATTTCTATATCATTTATTTCTATATCATTTATTTCTATATCATTTATTTCTATATCATTTATTTCTATATCATTTATTTCTATATCATTTATTTCTATATCATTTATTTCTATATCATTTATTTCTATATCATTTATTTCTATATCATTTATTTCTATATCATATATTTCTATATCATATATTTCTATATCATTTATTTCTATATCATTTATTTCTATATCATTTATTTCAATATCATTTATTTCAATATCATTTGCTCTGTTTTGATAGAGTGGTGAGGTGATGGTCCCCTCCACAGTTCATCCCTTTGCTTTATTTACTCTCCTCTACTCATTACTATTTAGGTAGTAGGTGTAGTGGTGTGTCTGTGCGTATGTGTCTATTTTCGCAATGTACTACCACCAACATATGTAGGCTAGTTACGAATTATCGGACAAATTATCACTTCCATATAAGAAATATAATTCAACACTTTAATTGGTATCCATGATACCTGCAGGTATAATGGATACCAATTGAAATAACCAAGAAAATGTTAAATGTACATATTTTTCTACATCATCGATAATGTTGAGCGATCCGATAATGTGTTTTTTTAGTGATGTTTGTGTGTTGTTTTTGTTGGTGATGGTTGTGTCTTATTTAAGTCAGTGATGGTTGTTTGTACGCAAGGAGGGAACCGTATTCAGTGCACGAATGGCAGGCAGTACATATCAGTGTGCTGTAGATGTTGTACGTGTAGGTTGTGTGGTGCCAGTGCTTTGCTAAGTTACTCCATGACATTGGAATATATACCTTAATGCGATAGCTATTAACATCAGTGCTAAAATAACATCAGTCTTAGTGATTCAACATAATAACATTGAATTATGTGGTGTTCTGTTTAATTTCTATATATACACATAAAATCTACCTTGGATGAAATCTATTTATGAGACTATATTTTGAGGTTATTTAATAAAGTCTATTTCTTTAATGCCATTCATGTGATGCTTATGAATCATTTCAAAGTTTGGCTCTGGTTCAGAAGATGTGGGTAGTGATGTGTGTATCTACTGGTGTGTAGTGTGTGTATCTACTGGTGTGTAGTGGTGTATCTACTGGTGTGTAGTGGTGTATCTACTGGTGTATAGTGTGTGTATCTACTGGTGTGTAGTGTGTGTATCTACTGGTGTGTAGTGTGTGTATCTACTGGTGTGTAGTGGTGTGTGTATCTACTGGTGTGTAGTGTGTGTATCTACTGGTGTGTAGTGTGTGTATCTACTGGTGTGTAGTGGTGTATCTACTGGTGTGTAGTAGTGTATCTACATCTAGATGCACCACTTTAAATGCTCTTCAACACTAGATGTGCTACATCTTCACTTTCTTTATAGAGAATAGTGACAGGCTGCATTGCTACACAATGTACTCTTTCTCTTTACATAAAGCACATTGCAAAGAGTGATGGTATAAGAGTACACCAAGGCTAGTGCGAGTTGTTGCCTAGCTAGAGCATGACCTCACGGTGATATAATAGATAGTACATTAGTACTCTCATCAGCTCTGCAATCGGTGCATTTTCTCTGGCACCTGAAAGCTATTTCGCTCCAGTAGTCTAACCCTATGTATGAAGGTATCAGTGTAGAGGGATGTATGAATTATCGGACAGTTCCACATCTTCGATCATATCGAGAAGAAGTTTATATTAAGTATTATTTAACTCCTTATTTTAATTGATATCCATGATCAATTAAAATAAAATAACCAGTTTAATATGTTTCATTTGTTCACTATACTTACGTATAGCAATCATAACTATAGATTATTATTTGTTTTAATTCGATTGGTTGTTTTACAGATTTCTATTATTTGTGGTATAGTATTTATTTGTTGTGCACTAGCCCTCATATTTCCTCTCTTCTATCTGGTAAGTTGGACTACACTTAAACCGTTTTTGATCTTATTTCGAAAGAAATATTTCACATTATACGTGTACCATATATTTAATGTTTCCTTTGAATTATTCAGTTAAGGGAGTTCTATTTTAACTAAATCAAGTAAAATATATTTAGTTAATTTATATGCGCCAAAACAAATATTGAGAAGTATGATCATGTTTCTTTTTGTATGCCCTATTTTTTCACTATCAGTTGTTTTTAATTCAAAGTACCCCCCATACTAAAAGTCCCTCATTGATTGCAATTGGATGATGTAAGTAAATAGATACATAAAAAATAGACAGGTAAATGCATAGACAGGTAAACATTAGACAGTTCAGGCTATACAATGCGTCTAACTGCATATCTCCACACTGCACTCTATAGTGCAATGCTGTTGTTATTCTCAGTAGGTATGTTGTCCATAGTGTGTCAGTTTAATGCAGATACTATTTCATTGTTCACATTGTATCTTTGTCATGACTATTCGTCTATTCTATGCATTAGCTACATTGCCGTTATTAATATACTTCATATTAACTTACTCCATTGCATGTCTCTGTACGTGT
The DNA here is from genome assembly GCA_947561585.1 of Caprella mutica. Lineage (NCBI taxonomy): Eukaryota > Metazoa > Arthropoda > Malacostraca > Amphipoda > Caprellidae > Caprella > Caprella mutica. The sequence continues at coordinate 296,624 of CANNZV010000168.1, forward strand.
ACATGACATCCATGTCTCCCATGCATGTCTCTTCATGTCTCTAGTTGCATAACATTTCAAACCTGTTTTTCACTGACGTCATCTCTCACTGTGAGTTGCCTTTAAATCTTCAAACTTTCTCGCTAAACCTTTTTTGAAAACTGAACTTGCTATATGTATTTTTAGTCACTATCAGTTGAATGTTATACAACATTCTAAGTAGTTAGTGACTATCAGTTGAATGTTATACAACATTCTAAGTAGTTAGTGACTATCAGTTGAATGTTATACAATATTCTAAATTAGGCTCTTCTCTTATTTCAAAGGTCTAACATTTTGAATATCTATCTTGGCATCATTTACATCATGTGTTTCTCTTTGATCGTTTTTACTAAATGCTATCATTGCGTGCTGCCATTGCCATGCTAGTCTTCTCCAGACCTGTTTCTCTCGTGTTCATAACTAGAGTTTCTCTGGTACTGATATAGTTTCTAGGAAGGGAAGCCTCATTATGTAAATTGCCGTCTGTTTCCACTTATTCTTTGATAATGCCAATACTTTCATTGTTATTTAATACATTGGCATGGGTAGGACTTTAGTTTAATGAGTTACATTGCTTTTCTTTGTCTTTAATGTCATTAAGGTGCCCGTTCAATTAGCTTCTATTACATTTCTATAGTCATTGATTGGCCTCTGGTTGAGTGTTTAAAAAAATAAAATGAAAATTACTGTGTTATTGCACGATGGATGTTCTTAGTTCCTCTATTTGTATCTAAGGTTATTCCTAATATTTCAAATTATTGAAATTAGTAATTTTTTCTTGGTAGCGTGGTTATTTACTATTGCCTAGCGGCTACCTGAGTTACTGTAAAAAATCAAATTGCTTCATTTATTGTTTACATTGCTTATCAAAATTAATAATGCAATTCTTCACTTCAAATCAAATATCGTACTAAAACACAAGGTGGAATGAAATCTATATATCTTGAATTAAGTGTATTCGAAAATACGCGATCAGGCAGAAAAGGCTCAATTACTAATTCTTCAGTACTTGTCTCTAATTTAATTAGTCGATCATCTACCGGAGGAGATTAACTTACACATGTGTAAGGCATAGGAGGTCGAGGATTTCAACTTCCACTAGTAGATGCAAAGGGTTTACTCTAAACACTGGGGATATGGGGGGCTTTGCTAATTGGCTGCAACTAAGAACTTGCCGAAGCCACAGTTACTGCAGATGACATCTCTGACTTCATGCTTCTACCGGTTCGTAAAATACAGTTCAGCAAGATCGGAAGATGCTCTGCAATCTGATTCAGGTGCTGGCTCAACCTCATCTTATCCTCACGGCCTTGACTCTGCTGCTGTATAAAATGCATTATTTGCTGCCGGGAATTTGATTTGAACACGTGAAACTGCATGACTCTGTCACTCGTCCATGTCCTATAACCACCACTAGGTTGGATGGATATCGACTTAGTCTGGCGATGGAGCCTTAAGTTGGGGTGAGAGAAGACTTCACTCCGCCATGGGCCTGATAAGACCACATAAACTTCTTACTAAGTCTAGTGAACAGTTCAGGCAGCTACAGAAAATTAAAAGCCATTATCTCTCCAATCCATCGTTTATCTACACGGGAGATTCTTCCAAAGCTCCACCTTCAAGGTTTCTCCTATCATATCTCCCAAGTCTGTTGATCCTCAACAACCTGTGGACAGTCTTCAACTTTACGCTCATCCAATGAGAGGACACTAATTCTGATAAAGTCCTTTACTGTTTTTCTACCCTTTCATTATTTCAAGTCAAAGAAGAAATAACGCATTTGAAAACTTTAGGAATACGGTACCTCCAAAGCTCATCATTTCTACAGAATTAACCAGAGAAAACCATCTAGCTTAGAAAGAACACCATGAGGTTATTTCCCTCGCTAATTTATATGTTTGACATGAATGGAGAAGTTTACCAAGTCTTGCAAAGTAATAATTTATTCCTCCAGACCACAAAATATTTGAGCAGTAGGAAAGTATCAAAAGACGCTGCTTTACTTCAAAGTCATGAAAAAATTTAACTTTAAATAACAATCATGACTGAATATTTTGCAACTACATTATACTTTATAATCCATTGCATTTCCATTACATCGCTTGACTGTCATTTTTGCTTTTATCCGTTCACACCCATGCCTCCTTTATCTCACCCATGCCTCCTTTATACCACCCATGCCTCCTTTATCTCACCCATGCCTCCTTTATCTCACCCATGCCTCCTTTATCTCACCCATGCCTCCTTTATCTCACCCATGCCTCCTTTATCTCACCTATGCCTCCTTTATACCACCCATGCCTCCTTTATCTCACCCATGCCTCCTTTATCTCACCCATGCCTCCTTTATACCACCCATGCCTCCTTTATACCACCCATGCCTCCTTTATACCACCCATGCCTCCTTTATCTCACCCATGCCTCCTTTATACCACCCATGCCTCCTTTATACCACCCATGCCTCCTTTATACCACCCATGCCTCCTTTATCTCACCCATGCCTCCTTTATCTCACCCATGCCTCCTTTATCTCACCCATGCCTCCTTTATCTCACCCATGCCTCCTTTATACCACCCATGCCTCCTTTATACCACCCATGCCTCCTTTATCTCACCCATGCCTCCTTTATCTCACCCATGCCTCCTTTATCTCACACATGCCTCCTTTATCTCACCCATGCCTCCTTTATACCACCCATGCCTCCTTTATACCACCCATGCCTCCTTTATCTCACCCATGCCTCCTTTATCTCACCCATGCCTCCTTTATCTCACACATGCCTCCTTTATACCACCCATGCCTCCTTTATACCACCCATGCCTCCTTTATACCACCCATGCCTCCTTTATACCACCCATGCCTCCTTTGTACCACCCATGCCTCCTTTATACCACCCATGCCTCCTTTATCTCACCCATGCCTCCTTTATCTCACCCATGCCTCCTTTATCTCACCCATGCCTCCTTTATCTCACCCATGCCTCCTTTATACCACCCATGCCTCCTTTATACCACCCATGCCTCCTTTATACCACCCATGCCTCCTTTATCTCACCCATGCCTCCTTTATCTCACCCATGCCTCCTTTATCTCACCCATGCCTCCTTTATACCACCCATGCCTCCTTTATACCACCCATGCCTCCTTTATCTCACCCATGCCTCCTTTATCTTACCCATGCCTCCTTTATCTCACCCATGCCTCCTTTATACCACCCATGCCTCCTTTATCTCACCCATTTTTCATTTATCTCACCCATTTTTCATTTATCCCATGCATCTGTCTTTTTACTCCATGCCTCCTTTACTCCATATCGTTTCCTTGTACAGGTGATGCTTGTACTACTGTTGTCAGAGAGCTGCTCAAGGTTACTGATAAAGCTACCTCTGGCATAGAGTACTGTACCTACCTCTGGCATAGAGTACTGTACCTACCTCTGGCATAGAGTACTGTACCTACCTCTGGCATAGAGTACTGTACCTACCTCTGGCATAGAGTACTGTACCTACCTCTGGCATAGAGTACTGTACCTACCTCTGGCATAGAGTACTGTACCTACCTCTGGCATAGAGTACTGTACCTACCTCTGGCATAGAGTACTGTACCTACCTCTGGCATAGAGTACTGTACCTACCTCTGGCATAGAGTACTGTACCTACCTCTGGCATAGAGTACTGTACCTACCTCTGGCATAGAGTACTGTACCTACCTCTGGCATAGATAGAGTACTGTACCTACCTCTGGCATAGATAGAGTACTGTACCTACCTCTGGCATAGATAGAGTACTGTACCTACCTCTGGCATAGATAGAGTACTGTACCTACCTCTGGCATAGATAGAGTACTGTACCTACCTCTGGCATAGATAGAGTACTGTACCTACCTCTGGCATAGATAGAGTACTGTACCTACCTCTGGCATAGATAGAGTACTGTACCTACCTCTGACATAGATAGAGTACTGTACCTACCTCTGGCATAGATAGAGTACTGTACCTACCTCTGGCATAGATAGAGTACTGTACCTACCTCTGGCATAGATAGAGTACTGTACCTACCTCTGGCATAGATAGAGTACTGTACCTACCTCTGGCATAGATAGAGTACTGTACCTACCTCTGGCATAGATAGAGTACTGTACCTACCTCTGGCATAGATAGAGTACTGTACCTACCTCTGGCATAGATAGAGTACTGTACCTACCTCTGGCATAGAGTACTGTATCTTCTGCTGCTCCAGTACACTCTAGCCTGTACTATTATTACCCTATACTGTTTTTCTTCACTCCTACATTACATTGTTTCATTTAAATCGCAGCTAATGCTCGTTATTTAATTCTATTCCTTTTATAGCGCATCAATTCTCCAGTGTCCATATAAACTCTAAATAATTTGCCATAATTCAAGAAAGGGTGTGCCCATGTGTCAATTCAGTTGCTAGTCAGGTTTTTATATCCTGTTTGCATTACAATATTTAAAGCATGGCTTTGGTGTCCTTGCAGTTATGAGCCGCGTTAGGGGTGGATTCGTTACCATGGTTACGCCGCTACTGAGCAAAACTCCGCGGTAATTTCACGCATATTACGCCAATGGAATGATAGTCATGTAATCTCTCCTTATCATAACATTTAAATGAATAGAATTAGGTGCATTCGATTGGTTAGCATTTTATGAAAGAATATTACTCCTTAGACTTAAAGGTTTATGTTACATGAATGATAAAAATTTAATTGTAAACTTGTATTTCATTATCACTCTTTGCATTGAGAGTGTCACTGTCCGTCAATCATTATTATCTTTTATCTGAGTCTATATGATAACAAATCTTTACTTAATATTTTGCGCATTCAGAAATAATTTCCATTTCATTTTTTTAAAAATGTTCTTATGATCACAAACAATTCGATTATCGAAGTTGAACTGATTGGGGCCATACTCTGTGAAATATCTTCAGATTTTCATTCAAATAAATTCCATTGAATTTTCCTTCAAGCTGCTGTTTGTTTTCAATTATTTCTCAAAAGATAGCAACAGCTATCTTATCAGTGTACAGTGACTCCCTGACACCGCACATCTCCATACGCCATCACAACTGTACAGTGGTCTGACAGTAGCTACTGTGACTGTATGTGATAACAGTGGCCTTATATAAATCAGTAAGTAGCGCAGTACACATTCAGTCCGTGAGAGTCATTTGTCTTACCCTATAGTGCCAGTGCTTTACCTTGCCAGTCTTACCTGTGATGAACAGACATCACCATGAACACCAGTGTGAAGAACATCCCCTTGCTGGAGGCAATCTGCTTCCTAGTAGCCCTTCGTCAGCTCTGCCTCAAAGTCGCCCTTCGTCAGCTCTGCCTCATAGTCTTTGTTAGAGTAAAGTCTTCTGAAGCCGCTAATGTAACTATCGTGCTCACAGTCACTACCGTGCTCACAGTCACTACCGTGCTCACAGTCACTACCGTGCTCACCGTCACTACCGTGTTCACCGTCACTACCGTGCTCACCGTCACTGCCGTGCTCTTAGAAAGGACCAACGGAGTGGCGAGCTATGAGGGGATTTACTTCTTTGGATGTAAGCTATACTATTCTGCTCTACCTTAGAACTATTAAGTGAAACCCTTCCATTCAATAGTAGTATTGAATACCTTTGTATCCAGACTAGTTATGTAATTAACCTGCAGCTGATACTGTATATTGGTCATAGCCAAAATATTCACTCTAAGCTCTTTATAAGTCTTTACCATTGAAAGTATCGGATATCACATAGTTCGGTGAAATTAATCCTATTAACGAGAAATAGATCTGATGTCATCATTTACCTCTTCAATTTTGTTGGTTTTACATGAATTAAGTCTATTAAAATAGCACTCATGTCGCTAGAACAATAAGCAACGGACTGTTTTCAATATAATCAGTGCAGCGATTACTGAAGGCGATAGTGTTATCACTAGTTATGATAACTAGTAAGACACATTATCGTACTAATCTAGCACTTATCTAAAAATCCTATATTTTAATATTATCTCTGACGTAGTCATGCTCGATCAGAGGTTTCTGTTTGTTGTTAAGCTGAGAAATATCTGTGTCTAATTCTCACCATCTGTTTAGGTTCATGATTTATGTGAAAGAATTTATTTTTCAACAATGCAAGTGAACTAAATCGCTCTTATCTTCATAAACACATTTCAGGTCAAAATACTCGAGCTATAAAAATGAAATAGTGTGAATACAACCACATCTTCTTCGTAGCATTTCTTTGCCGTAGCATTTCTTTATCGTAGCATTTCTTTATCGTAGCATTTCTTTATCGTAGCATTTCTTTGCCGTAGCATTTCTTTATCGTAGCATTTCTTTATCGTAGCATTTCTTTGCCGTAGCATTTCTTTATCGTAGCATTTCTTTATCGTAGCATTTCTTTGCCGTAGCATTTCTTTATCGTAGCATTTCTTTATCGTAGCATTTCTTTATCGTAGCTTTTCTTTGCCGTAGCATTTCTTTATCGTAGCATTTCTTTATCGTAGCTTTTCTTTATCGTAGCATTTCTTTATCGTAGCATTTCTTTATCGTAGCTTTTCTTTATCGTAGCATTTCTTTATCGTAGCTTTTCTTTGCCGTAGCATTTCTTTATCGTAGCATTTCTTTATCGTAGCTTTTCTTTATCGTAGCATTTCTTTATCGTAGCTTTTCTTTGCCGTAGCATTTCTTTGCCGTAGCATTTCTTTATCGTAGCTTTTCTTTATCGTAGCTTTTCTTTGCCGTATCATTTCTTTATCGTAGCATTTCTTTATCGTAGCATTTCTTTATCGTAGCATTTCTTTATCGTAGCATTTCTTTATCGTAGCATTTCTTTGCCGTAGCATTTCTTTATCGTAGCATTTCTTTATCGTAGCATTTCTTTGCCGTAGCTTTTCTTTGCCGTAGCATTTCTTTATCGTAGCATTTCTTTATCGTAGCTTTTCTTTATCGTAGCATTTCTTTATCGTAGCATTTCTTTATCGTAGCTTTTCTTTATCGTAGCATTTCTTTGCCGTAGCATTTCTTTATCGTAGCATTTCTTTGCCGTAGCATTTCTTTGCCGTAGCATTTCTTTATCGTAGCATTTCTTTATCGTAGCATTTCTTTATCGTAGCTTTTCTTTGCCGTAGCATTTCTTTATCGTAGCATTTCTTTATCGTAGCTTTTCTTTATCGTAGCATTTCTTTATCGTAGCATTTCTTTATCGTAGCTTTTCTTTATCGTAGCATTTCTTTATCGTAGCTTTTCTTTGCCGTAGCATTTCTTTATCGTAGCATTTCTTTATCGTAGCTTTTCTTTATCGTAGCATTTCTTTATCGTAGCTTTTCTTTGCCGTAGCATTTCTTTGCCGTATCATTTCTTTATCGTAGCATTTCTTTATCGTAGCATTTCTTTATCGTAGCATTTCTTTATCGTAGCATTTCTTTATCGTAGCATTTCTTTATCGTAGCATTTCTTTATCGTAGCATTTCTTTATCGTAGCATTTCTTTATCGTAGCATTTCTTTGCCGTAGCATTTCTTTATCGTAGCATTTCTTTATCGTAGCATTTCTTTGCCGTAGCTTTTCTTTGCCGTAGCATTTCTTTATCGTAGCATTTCTTTATCGTAGCTTTTCTTTATCGTAGCATTTCTTTATCGTAGCATTTCTTTATCGTAGCTTTTCTTTATCGTAGCATTTCTTTGCCGTAGCATTTCTTTATCGTAGCATTTCTTTGCCGTAGCATTTCTTTATCGTAGCATTTCTTTATCGTAGCATTTCTTTATCGTAGCTTTTCTTTGCCGTAGCATTTCTTTATCGTAGCATTTCTTTATCGTAGCTTTTCTTTATCGTAGCATTTCTTTATCGTAGCATTTCTTTATCGTAGCTTTTCTTTATCGTAGCATTTCTTTATCGTAGCTTTTCTTTGCCGTAGCATTTCTTTATCGTAGCATTTCTTTATCGTAGCTTTTCTTTATCGTAGCATTTCTTTATCGTAGCTTTTCTTTGCCGTAGCATTTCTTTATCGTAGCTTTTCTTTGCCGTAGCATTTCTTTGCCGTAGCATTTCTTTATCGTAGCTTTTCTTTATCGTAGCTTTTCTTTGCCGTATCATTTCTTTATCGTAGCATTTCTTTATCGTAGCATTTCTTTATCGTAGCATTTCTTTGCCGTAGCATTTCTTTATCGTAGCATTTCTTTATCGTAGCATTTCTTTGCCGTAGCATTTCTTTATCGTAGCTTTTCTTTGCCGTAGCATTTCTTTGCCGTAGCATTTCTTTGCCGTAGCATTTCTTTATCGTAGCATTTCTTTATCGTAGCATTTCTTTGCCGTAGCATTTCTTTATCGTAGCTTTTCTTTGCCGTAGCATTTCTTTGCCGTAGCATTTCTTTGCCGTAGCATTTCTTTATCGTAGCATTTCTTTGCCGTAGCATTTCTTTATCGTAGCATTTCTTTATCGTAGCATTTCTTTGCCGTAGCATTTCTTTATCGTAGCTTTTCTTTGCCGTAGCATTTCTTTGCCGTAGCATTTCTTTGCCGTAGCATTTCTTTGCCGTAGCATTTCTTTAGCGTAGCTTTTCTTTGCCGTAGCATTTCTTTGCCGTAGCATTTCTTTGCCGTAGCATTTCTTTGCCGTAGCATTTCTTTATCGTAGCATTTCTTTGCCGTAGCATTTCTTTATCGTAGCATTTCTTTATCGTAGCATTTCTTTGCCGTAGCATTTCTTTATCGTAGCTTTTCTTTGCCGTAGCATTTCTTTGCCGTAGCATTTCTTTGCCGTAGCATTTCTTTGCCGTAGCATTTCTTTGCCGTAGCATTTCTTTGCCGTAGCATTTCTTTAGCGTAGCTTTTCTTTGCCGTATCATTTCTTACTTTGTGTAGTATGATGTACACATTGCATCGGTAGAACCTTTATCTGTTACTCAATATCTACTCAACATTTCAGTCATCCTGTCCTCACCATTACTCATTACATTCATTTACCAAGAATTAATGCCATTCATTGGCCAAAGGAATAATGACATTCATTTTTATATTACTCTTAATTAGTTTAAAGCTTTCGAGTTTTTGGGGACATATGTGTTTCAGCAATTTTCAAAATATTCTACAGGTCTCCTTATGTCCCAGAATAACTTTAAATTAGGTTTAACTAAACCTTTATACACCCCTGAACTGGTGCCACATCCTCGCACCGAAGTTTAATGTAAAATAATTCTGGGACATACGGTACTCTGTAGAATTCTCCTCACTATAAAATCCTATGCCGGTTATAACTACCCAAAGACTAGCTTCTCTCTGTAACATTCATGTTGGTATAGTTATCCACAAAATAACTGTGCTGGTTTTAAGGCTTTTCTAATTTTTCTGATAAGCAGCTATGTCTAATAATAGCACTGAAAATAATTGTTATGCGGAATAGCAAATTGTTGACTTGGAATACCAGTAGGTTGAGATCATAACACAATTTGCAGCTCTATGTGTAACATCTAAAATTATGGTCAATGTAAAAATGTGTATTTCACGAAACTTTTATTGGGTGGCACCTTTTAAGGTTAGGAATTAAAAGGTTATTAGCACAAAGAATATAGTTTTAGATATCTTGTTCCTTACGGATAAGTTTTTTATGATAATGTTTTAAAGGTTAATAACTCCTTATTGGCTAAGGGGATAGACCAATATGTGTATCGCTGGGCGTGCCGCCCAACCTCTCTGCCAGGCCATCAAACAATCATGAAGTGTCCAGTACACAAACTACATTACAGCCATCTATTTTGAGATTTTCAAATTTCTTATTATTTGCTGTTCCACCCCAACACGGGGTGGAGCATCTACGGTTTATTGCTCCGCCCTCTGTTGGCTCCTCCTCCTAACCGACCAATCAGAGAAGAGTTCTCGTTAAAAACTATATCCATAAGAAGATTCAGCTTGCAACATTATATCGATAGAAACTTTAGCGGTAGAGACAATATCTCAACAACTTTATGCTCTGTTTATTATATTTTTGAAATTTCAGATCAAAGAAACGTAACATTTTTTGGCACACCGATTATATTTATTTTTATTTCTTACAATTTTCTCCCCGTCTCTACATTTTCGCATTATATACTAATTTTTATTATTTTTCAGTATGTGAAATGTTGCACGTGGCGAGAGAGTGCGGTGACTCCACCACCAACAAACAGTCCCAGTCTCTACTCACCTTTGGGGAGTTCTGCCTCTTCTCAACAGACATGCGCAGAGAGTACCAGCCTGAAAAGTGAGTTGGTGTGAGGTAAAGTGAGTTGGTGTGAGAGTAAAGTGAGTTGGTGTGAGAGTAAAGTGAGTTGGTGTGAGAGTAAAGTGAGTTGGTGTGAGAGTAAAGTGAGTTGATGTGAGAGTACAGTGAGTTGATGTGAGAGTACAGTGAGTTGATGTGAGAGTAAAGTGAGTTGATGTGAGAGTAAAGTGAGTTGATGTGAGAGTAAAGTGAGTTGATGTGAAAGTAAAGTGAGTTGATGTGAGAGTAAAGTGAGTTGATGTGAGAGTAAAGTGAGTTGATGTGAGAGTAAAGTGAGTTGATGTGAGAGTAAAGTGAGTTGATGTGAGAGTAAAGTGAGTTGATGTGAGAGTAAAGTGAGTTGGTGTGAGAGTAAAGTGAGTTGGTGTGAGAGTAAAGTGAGTTGGTGTGAGAGTAAAGTGAGTTGGTGTGAGAGTAAAGTGAGTAGGTGTGAGAGTAAAGTGAGTAGGTGTGAGAGTAAAGTGAGTAGGTGTGAGAGTAAAGTGAGTAGGTGTGAGAGTAAAGTTAGTTGGTGTGAGAGTAAAGTGAGTTGGTGTGAGAGTAAAGTGAGTTGATGTGAGAGTAAAGTGAGTTGATGTGAGAGTAAAGTGAGTTGATGTGAGAGTAAAGTGAGTTGGTGTGAGAGTAAAGTGAGTTGATGTGAGAGTAAAGTGAGTTGATGTGAGAGTAAAGTGAGTTGGTGTGAGAGTAAAGTGAGTTGGTGTGAGAGTAAAGTGAGTTGGTGTGAGAGTAAAGTGAGTTGGTGTGAGAGTAAAGTGAGTAGGTGTGAGAGTAAAGTGAGCAAGTGTGAGAGTAAAGTGAGTTGGTGTGAGAGTAAAGTGAGTTGGTGTGAGAGTAAAGTGAGTTGGTGTGAGAGTAAAGTGAGTTGGTGTGAGAGTAAAGTGAGTTGGTGTGAGAGTAAAGTGAGTTGGTGTGAGAGTAAAGTGAGTTGATGTGAGAGTAAAGTGAGTTGGTGTGAGAGTAAAGTGAGTTGGTGTGAGAGTAAAGTGAGTTGGTGTGAGAGTAAAGTGAGTTGATGTGAGAGTAAAGTGAGTTGGTGTGAGAGTAAAGTGAGTTGGTGTGAGTTTAATCTGACTCTAGTTTGGGTACTAAATCTGTCAGTCAATAAAAACAAATCATGCTCATCACGCTTTGATACCACATACCTAACTAATCTAATAATCAGAAGATAATGCTATAGTTGCAAGTATAAAATACTGTGAAATAACTAGTGTTTATTTTTGTTTGTAGGAAAGTTCCTCGGACGCAACTGTACAGGCAAATCTCTGCTCACAATCACACAGACTCTCCCAGTAAGATAAAATGTAAGTCAATAGCATTATTTACCATGACAATATTATCCACATCTATAACTACTCATGAAACATTTCAATGAAAAACAACTGAATTTGAGATGTATTCAAACTATTTTCTCACACCTGTTGTATTGGCATTAAACTCATTTAGTTACAACCACATCTGTAATGTCAGAAAATGTAATCCTTTTTTTCTGTGCAGCTCCGCCCAAAGCATGTGAAGTTTTCCTGGGTGGCTCCTGCAACCCCACTACTTGGAGACAGGACACAGCCATTCCCTTGCTCAAAGAACTGGGTATTTCCTACTACAACCCCCAGGTGACCCATTGGGAAGAGGCCCTCGTGGAGAAGGAGCACATCGCCAAGACCACCGCATCCGTCCTCTTCTTCGTATTCGATAGGAGAACAAGAAATGTGGCATCCATGGTCGAAGTCGCCTATATAGCAGCGTCCAAAAGAAAAATTATGCTGGTGCTGGACTCTTACCCTGGTCAGGACCACATGATTGGTGGGGAACCTTTGTCTAAAGAGTGAGTGAACCTATTTATATCACTTGAGATACCATGCCATTCTATAGTAAGCATTTGTTCTTTAGAGTATTTACTATTTTTTAATAAGCATTCAATTACATGCATCATTAAATTTCTGAATAGTAATGATTTGATGTTCGTTCTTTCCTTAAAGAGTAATAATTTTCTTTATGTTTTCAGTGAATATGAAGAGTTGTCTGGTGGGCTGAACACTGTACAAGATCTGGTGGAAAGAAAAGGTATTCCAGTTTTCTCCCAAATTCCTCACGCTCTTCACTGTACGGCTAAGGTAACTTTTCAACCTCTCGCAATTTCCAGTAGTTAGTGTAAGTGAAGCAATAAAAAGAAACTTTAGCTTAAAGTTTTTACTCTTCTTTTCTTTTCTCGTGCTAAAGTGAATTCATTTTTGTTTTCTAAACAGACATAGAAAAGATCATTTAATCCGTTCGGTGCTGACTCATTTGAGATAATTGTTCCGTTCACGTCTGCATCTCTTATTTACTTTCTTGAAGTCCTTACTTGAAATTAGTATTGCATTAAATGTTATCAGTTTCAATAATCTTTATAATGAAGTGCTATATCTTTTTTGCCAGATAATCAATGAAGACCTTTGGCCGCAGCAGTTGGGGGTCGCAGATAACGTTACCCCCGTTAAGAACCCCTGCCTCACCCCTGCAGAGAACTTCAACAAGATACATACCGCTTTCAGAGGCTGCTCTCTGCCTCTCTCTGACGCCCAGAAGGTTTTTGTTGATGTGGTGGGGCGCCCCATGACACATGACGAACTCATCACTGTTGTCACTGCTAAGAAAGGTGCGTTGGTACTCTTATTAACTACTAACACTCATGTTTAATCATTCTTTTCACTGCCACTGGGAGTTTAACCTCTTTAAAACTTTACTGCATCTTTTCAGGCGGTAGTGTGAGCGTATCTTCTGAACTTCCACTCAAGGAAATTTTCGTCACAGTTGAAGAGTTCTGTTGTATTGTTGCTGAATTCAGTAGTCCCAGATTAGAGAAAAGAACAATTAGAAACGTCTTCAACAATTCCGTCGTATCTGCTTTGCAGAAAACTTTCGGTAAGTTGTTCATGAATGTCAGTGTTTAGCTTTAAAGAGTATCTTGCATTAACTAGTACTAATAGCAACGTTCTCTGTTTAGGTGTTAATAAAGACTCCTTGAGACGATCTCCTTTTCACTCCCCCTCCAAAGAGGACAGACTCAACCACCACTCCTCCCCCTCCAATACCTTCACACACCCCCTCCCCCCCAAAGTGTCTGAAAAGTTCAGCATATACTTGGGTGGTGCTGTAGACAGCAGTCAGACATGGCAAAGTAAAGTGGCGCTACCTTTACTCAAAGAGGAGGGCATCTCCTACTGCCTCCCCTCGCACTACCCTAAGGTGAATGGAGTCACCAATGGTGAGCACATGAATGGAGAGCAGGGGGAGAGTAGGGGCAGACTTTACCCCTCTGAGGCTCACAACATTGACCAGTGTAGAGTACTGCTCTTTGTCATCACCAGCAACACCAGGGGTGAGTCTATGAGTCTATATACACTATATAGCATCTTCCATCATAAATGGTGATTAGTATTCTCAGTTGTATAAGAAAAGAGTTTTCAGTTTTGACTTTATCATGGTCATTGGCTATTTATCTCCTTTTACTCATGTTTTGTTTGTGTTTAGGTGTATCTACCATGGCCCTTGCCTCGCACTATATCGGACTTGGCTGCAATGTGGTGCTGTGTGTACAGAGAATAGAGGACAGTGGAGTCGTTAATGGAGAACAGGTGGGTGACATTTCTAAAACAATTTTCCTGTGGGGATCTTTATCCTTCTATCATATCTGTGAAGTCTGCTTTTATGTAGACAACATTTATTCTTATCGAACTATTTGATAAGTTGCTCGAATCCTTCTGTCCTAAAGTCAAATTTTATTCAGCATTAATTCCTTTAATCCATCAAAATAAATAATTCCTTTAATTTTTTCCCTTTTATATGGGTGCAATTTTTTTACTGTTTCTGTTGTTTCAGTTAACGAAAGCTGCAATCAAAGACTACAACCGAGGCCGTAGTTACCTTACGGACCAGGCGGAGAAAGACAGTATCCCCGTGTTCTCAGATATTTCCGAAGCTTTGGCCTGTGCCGTACAGAAGTCAAAGCTCCACAGATAACAAAATCTCAATCTTTCTCAGTGTCTTAAATACTTTAAGTTAGAAGAACTCTATTAGAAAAGTGCAGTGATGATAGTGTGCTCAGTGCATAGTCAAATTATTTACTTTTCATCAAATGGTTTGCTGAGTTGAAGAGCCTTCAAATTCTATGAATCAATTGGTGTCACACGAATGATTTTATTGTTTAGCTAATATGGATGTATATAAATTACTTTTGAGTATTTAATTTTTTTATATATTTTGTATGAAATGAGAGCAGCTGTCTATTGTGTATTTCTGTGTTTATTTTTATAAGAAAATGTTGGTTAATAATGCTGAGAAAATATATTGGAAGGGTATAAATTGATCTGATAATTTTAATATTTGTTTTTGTACTTACAACAGTAGGATTGTCACATTACTGATCATCACTATTGGCAATGCAATTTGTGTGCACTTTAAGTGCTCTCATCCATACAATGAATTCGCTGTTGATGTATTACCTCTGTAAAAACGATAAGAAATCTCAATTGCCAAATGTTTGGATGTGTTCTACTTAGTAATAAGTTGATTAGCATTGACTATTTGGTGGAAATAGAATGATAGGAAAGGCTTGGAATAGTTACTCAGGATTTATAAATCATTTGTCTGGCTGGAATGCGTTATATTATTAGGAACCGAATGACTTGATTAAGTACAACATATTACTATCGAATGGGTGTTACGTGAGTTGGTCTAGAATAAGTTAACAGATATTAAGCATTCTGGAAAGTTGGACTAAACAGATACATTAATATTTGTTGAGGATATCTTTGAGCTCCTGTCTATTTTTATTTTAACGACAATAATCAATTTAAAATCAAGGCCCCTTGTTGAGTCCCTTGTTAAAAATAATTACTGTTATTTATTAATTGTCTAAAACTAAGTGGCTATTGATGATGTACATTAGTTAGCTACTCTAAAACAGTTCTTACATAGTTAATTAATATCCTAAAGTTTAATTTGTTACGAAGTGATCTCTATTCTCTCGATGCGCTAGTAGATAAAAATGCACTTTTTGCGCTTGTCTGCTGGTAAATGGACTTGCTTACCTACTTAATTTATAGTGAATAAGAATGGTAGACATCATGTGACATATCAAACGATTTCTGATGCTCCAAGATATAACTTTATAAAGGTTCATTAACCACTAGTTACTTGTTTATATTTTCCTAACTAGTTCTAGTTGATGCTATGCTTCCACCACTTATAACTAATACTGATAATATCCTTCCCTATCATTTAATGCCTATACGCTTCACTAGGTTCAGATTATTAACTAGTTAAGTGGTTCTAATTGATAGTTTCTATGTAACTCTTGCATATAATATGAACTAGTAATTGGGACAGATTTGTTACTTTATTTCCATTTCTAGAGAGGAAAACCTCTAGCTAATCAGAATACTAAGACAAATTTGTTAAGATGCAACAAACTATGATTTTCATCTTGGTTACAATGTTATATTTCTTTTAATATAGGATACTCAATATTTCTCTGAATTGAAAGAAACTTGAATATCATTAGGTTGTGCGTATTCGAATATAGAATATTTTCCAAAAGACCCAATAGATTTCCTCTATTTTGTCAAATGTACATTCCTATTAAAATCTTATTTGAAGTGTATTTCTTTGATTCAACCTTCGTCAAGTAGTTGTTCATTCATTGCCTATAGAATATTTGAGTCCGTGATATCTTCTCGATCATAAGTTTCATGTTTTTAAAGTGAATATGATATTGAATTTTGATGTGAATATGATATTGAAAACTGATTTATTTCCAAACAA
Source organism: Caprella mutica (assembly GCA_947561585.1). Lineage (NCBI taxonomy): Eukaryota > Metazoa > Arthropoda > Malacostraca > Amphipoda > Caprellidae > Caprella > Caprella mutica. Next base: position 312,723 of record CANNZV010000168.1, read on the forward strand.
TATTTTATGTTTCGTGCTTTGATTGCTGGAACTAGACCAGTAGTAGTTAGGCCTACACATTAACTGAATTTCAATGTGGGAAATTAATTACTGGATCTCAGGGAGTATTTTCAAGAATTCAGCTTTTCAACGCCCCTCCCATCCTTTTCTGCAGGGCCGTCACCCTATCTTCCAGTCCCTCACCCCTGTCTCCCTCTTCAATAAACTCCTCTCTCAATCTCCAGGAGACTCCACACCCCATCAAGATTTCTCTCTCCAAAATCATCACTCCACTTATACTCCTCACCCCACCACAATCTCTGCAGCTTCTCTATTATTTTTATAAACTTATATTACACAAATATTTATAAATAGTATTAAAAATCTATAGCTAAGTACTACTAATCAAAAATTTATAAGTACCAAACTACATGTTTACAAATAATGACAAGTTTATAATGGAAGTAAATCGGATAGGTTGGAATAAGAAGTTTTTCTAATTTTATCTACTTCACAATAATTGTAAAATATACAATCTTGCCAATCACATTAATATATTATATAGGTACAATTAGTTATAGTAATATTACTCTGACGATTATTATTATTATAAATATATTGATTTTGTAAACTATTCCTTTCAATCCAATTAATAATGAAATTCAAATTATTGAACATTTGGTATATAGTTTATTCCCTCTATATTATTTTTCAGTTGGCAAACCTGATCACAAGCGGAGCCAAGGGTAGCGACGCCATCTTAATTCAAACGCTTGTAGTTGTGACTCTAGTGCAGTGCGTGAATTAGCCATCTATTTTTCCTGATGATTTGTCTTTTATAGCTTCGTTGACACCTGTTAGAACTAGGTGAGATAATATTATATTTAAGTATATATGTAGAATTTATTGATATTTTCCAATTTAGGTAGGTATTAACGTTTGGAATATGATAGTGATGCTGCCGTTCTCAGTTCTGTTATAGGATCTTAAGCCCTGCCTAGCTAGTTAGGTTAAGATAGCCTGATAGGCATACCTAACTAAGCTAGGATATTATTGCTCAACTAAACTTCTAACTACCTTCTACACAACCTAAGCTACACAATGAATCAATAACTGAATGCTTATTTTCTTTAGTTGCAAAGTTGAAGTTTAAATGCACTGAGTGTGGCACAGTGGCACAAGACTGCAGGAACTGGTAAAATGTTTTCAAAGAAATCCTCCATTTTGGCTTCTGTTCTCATTAAAATACATGTACCTAAATATAGGAGGAAATTAAGGATTGTTCACACAGAAAATGTTTAAAATGTCCCATATTCTTTATTATTTCTGCACACTGACAGTGGCAGGAAAGTCGCCAGTTTAGCGAGAAAATGGATCCAGGTCGCCACATATAAGATACTTTAAAGAAGAAATTTGACTTCCTAGTATTTTACCAGTCTGCAGAATGTGTCTGTTCTCCGGCAGAGATTTAAATTTGAGAGACAGTTACTCTCTGACTCTCAGTAGCAGATTAAGAATCTCCCGCAGCTAAATTAATGGTAACATAGGAATTAATTCAAAATCTCCCGCAGCAAAATTAATGGTAACATAGGAATTAATTCAAGATCTCCCGCAGAGATCTCCAATTTCTAAAAATTCAATCAAAAACTCCCGCAGAGAGTCTTGGAAAAATGTTCCATATTCTGCAGACTGGGTATTTTACACTTAACACGTTGATTGCGGTTTCCAGTCTGAAAAGAAGGTTTCCTCAGCCTCTCGGGCACTGGATTTTTACAGAAATTGGGATTCGGGTGCAGCAAATAAACATGGGAACATAGAAATTAAATAGGACTTTGGTGCAGGCCAGGATGGAAAAATAACTCTCTTCAGATTGACTAGTAACCCAAGTAATAAAGCATGTCCAAACTCGCCATTTTAATGGCGAGTTTGTGACAGTTATTTCAAGCACTTCAATTGCAAATGGCGAGTTTTATCTATTTTTCTCCTATGCTACAATGTTATTTTGGAGAGAAATAATGATAATTTGATCATTTTGGAGAGAATTGGTTGAATTTTGGAGAGAGCTGGAGAGACAAATGGCGAGTTTGTGAGACATACTATTTTACTTGGCTGGTAACTCTGTTAGAGATTCATCCTAAAGACAACTCTGCAGAAACTACACATTATTTCTTTTAAATATGTGAAAAACAGTCCTAAATATTTCATATTATTTGAAAAAATTGAACTCTGCATGCTATACATGGTTTACTAATTCTAAACTGGGTTAATTATTAATAAACTTTGCAGTTGAGTATTCATGAGTAACTCTGTTACAATTTGAGTTTTCCACTCTGGGGTGCAGGATTAATCCACAAATCCTGCTGTACTTTTCAGACTGGCCAAGTAATAAAGCATGTCCAAACTCGCCATTTTAATGGCGAGTTTGTGACAGTTATTTTGAGCCCTTCAATTGCAAATGGCGAGTTTTATCTATTTTTCTCTTATGCTACAATGTTATTTTGGAGAGAATTTATGAAAATTTGATCATTTTGGAGAGAATTTGTTAAATTTTGGAAAGAGCTGGAGAGACAAATGGCGAGTTTATGAGACAAACTATTTTACTTGGCAGACTGGCAGTGCGGGACTTGGAAGTTTAAAAGTTCCACCATATCTGTACTACTGAGTACTAGTAACGCAATTGAGCTGACATTTTGTGTGGTTCATATTCGTGGTTAGTACTACCAATTAAAGAAAGAAGAATAAAGCGTGTCCACCGTTGGACATTTCGCAATGCAAAGCTCATGGCCAAAAACGGCACATTTTAGACTTTTTTTCAATAATTCTATATTGTAGATAAATCTATTTTGTTTCTTGATGATAAAAATGGAAATATAATTATATAAATATTGATGAATGTTGACTGTTAAATTTTATGATCTATTACTCGCATTCTCGTAACTCGTAAGGACGCGTCTTGCCATTTCTTAGTGTTTTGAACCTATCATGTTTCTGTCTGTATTTGGTGCACAAAATCCCACTGACTTATTGAAAAAGCTGAAAAAATCCACCATTAATTTCCAGTAATTTGGCTGATCCATCAACATTTTCCCAATTTATCCACCAAAAATTAATGGTGACCCGTAACATAGGAGTAAATAGCTAAAATCCACCGACTTTGCCAGAATATTATTTTCAAAGGAGAAAAAATTCCACCGACATGTCGATGGAATTTACCATGAATTACAGACTAGGCCGCAGTTACTTAGTGTGTCGCAATTTACCTGTTTGACCCTACCTACCAAATACCAGTTAGGGTAACTTCTTAAGTATAGGTCAGAACTGTTAGAATTAGGTTAAATTACAGTGGGTTAACAACGTTAAGACATAGAGTTTATTTAAAGAGTAATATGTTATACAGATAGAAGTCTATTGGAGAGATGAGTGGAACACATCTCTCACTGAGTAATGTAAAGAACCGACTGCTTTAGGGTTCTACAAGCATTGTTATTTAACACTCGACGGAAGTGTGATAGACTTTAGACCTTAACGTCCGTTTCTCATTAAAAGTAATACATGGTTATTTAAACAATAGGTAATTTAATATAGCTGAGCTAGTCTAACAGGAAATTAATATTAAACATATAACGAGTGTGTAATACATTTAACTAAAATTTCAACAAGAACTACATCTTCAGTCATATAAATAAGAAAAAAACAGTTAATAAAGCATGTCCAAACTTGCCATTTTATTGGCAAGCTTGTGACAGTTATTTTGAGCCCTTCGGGCTTCAATTGCAAATGGCGAGAAATATCTAATTTTCTCAATGCTACAAATCTACAATAATATTTAATTTATTTTGGAAAGAATTTATGATATGATCATTTACATTTTGGAGAGAAATTTGGTGATTTTTGGAGGGAGCTGGAGAGTTCATGCGCCATACTATTTTACTTGGATGAAAAAAGTCCAAAAACAATAAATAAATTATTATTATTTCACAGCCAGTTAGCATAGCATGCGACATCATTTTTAACATTTTCTATGCGAACAATCCTTAATTTCCTACTACATTTACTTTTATTTAACTGAGATTAGAAGCCGAAATAGAGGATTTCTTGGAGAACACTTTACCAGTTCCTGCAGTTTGGTTACACAGCGCTATCCCATGTCATTGAGTATGTTAGGTAAAGCCAATTAATTGGCACGATCACTAAATCAATTCATATGTAGCCTAATTGGTCTAGATATATAATGAATTCGGTTCAACCGTTCAGATATACTAATTGGCGTAATAGGGTTAGTGAACCAATTTGACGCAACTAATACTGTAATACACACAGAATATATATACTGTGGTTAAATTTTTATTCATTATTCAAACTAGCTTAGCATTCTGCTCTTAAGGAATTACTATGGGATGTTTAAATGGGTCACCAATTTAAACATTCCATAACAATTCCTAAAGAGTGGAATGCCAAGCTCAGTCTGCAGATTATGAGACATTTTTAACATTTTCTGTGTGAACAATTCTCAATTTCCTTCTATATTTACATGTATTTCACTGTTAACAGAATCTAAAATGGTGGATTTCTTGGGGAATAGTTTACCAGTTTCTGTAGTCTTGTGCCAAGCTAATTTGAATAATTAATAAAAATTGATGTATAAATTTATGTATAGTTTGATGTGACCTCATCAAATGAAATCTATCATAATTGATTTTGGCATGGCGTGCTTTCATATTAAACTGAACTAATTGGCGTGGGCTTGGATTTGCTATTACACATGAGTGCTATCTAATACTTCTGCAATCCCAGGTTTGCAGAAGTATTAGTTAGGTCTGACTCCATGTTGCCAAAGATATTTGGAGACTTTTTTTAGGAAAGATATATCTTTGTAAGATCTTGAGAGACTATTTAGTATTTCCTATAGAGGGGGGACGGAGGGGGCAAATTCTCATGAAACTTTTTATTTGTGAACTGATTGTTTTGACATTTGTATTGTATCCTATATGTAACTTTGAAAAAATAACTTTTATACATGTAGCTTTTGCTTTTGGCCTTGGTTTTTGAAAAAATGTAGTTTTTCAATTTTTATAAGTATTGTTATAAATTTCAAAAGATTAGAAGTGTTATGAGTGAGTGTATATGCTAGAAAAAAAAACTAATAGTTTTAGAATCCTTGGAACCCAGTCTGCAGAAATATAGGAATTATTTCTAAATTGTTGAGAGAGAATATCCCAAATATCTCCCATATTCTGCAGACTGACTTGGAATAATTCTAAAAAAAAATTTTTTTTAATTTTCCTTCCTGTTTTTTTTTATAAGAATTTTTTTATTTCTAACTAAAATTTTCAAAAAATGCCTAAATTTTTGGTTTTGAACTGTGATAAAAAAATGAGTGAAAATTGAAAAATCCCTTCAGATTCGTTTGAAATATTCAAAGGATTTTAAAACCCTCTGGTTTTCTTGTAGCGTGAAAATCCAGCCAATTTTTGAACCAAAATTTAACAAAAATTCTTATTTTTTTAAACTAAAATAAACATGGGAACATAGAAATCAATTTAAAATTTTAAGCTGCAATTACTATTTGAGAGCAGCTCTGTAGGTGCTTTAGTGTTATATTGTACGAGGTCCTGCGTTTGAAATCTAAACTTTAACTGACATGCTCTGTAATATGGGTGAAAACTCTGACTTCTTCTTTTTAGGTGGAAAGTATACATTTTGTAGGAGAGCCTTAAAATTATATTTTTGACCAAAAAACATAAATATGTATTAACACTTTCACCGATATTTGAGATTTGATGTTAATGCCAAACCTGCATCTTTGTTTTATTTACATGCATGTAAAATTGTTTCATTTGTTTTTAAACAATATTTTTCTGATATTTCTAGTCATAAATATGTAATATATTTTTACAAATTATATATTGCAATTTTTATTCCTCACTTTTCTAACACCAATCATAAAAATTATTAAAGTGTTCTCGTGTACACCTGGTGGGGTGGTACATGATGCCGGTTGAGCAAGTTAGCTGTGTACCACATGTTGCGGTGAATGTGTTAACACCCAAAATGTAAAAAAAAACCATTGCCCTCTTTGGGTCCTGCATTGGGAGAGTTGTAGTGCCTCAGTCATCTAGAAAGTTTGGACATTCCAGTGCTCTTACCCTGACAAAAATTTGGGACATGAAAGTGTTACGAGACTCTTTAAGAGAGAAAGCGTTAAGACTTTTTCAGCAATAAAGAAAAGATTGTTTTCTTATACTGGATTATCGCCATATTAATTTTGGCTTGAAAGTTAAAATCATCCAATAAATTAATCAAATGGGCTTAGGAGAGTGAGTTCAAACATAATTGGATAACTCACTGACACATAATGGAACAAGAGATAAATTCAATAAAGAAAAGGAATTTTATTGAGTATGTTAGATTATGGTGCCTACTTTGGCACCACTGCAGTAGTGCTGATGTGTCGAATAGCACGCACTGTTTTTTGAGTATCTAGGGGTCTAAAAAGTGCCTGGCAACATCTAGATTTCAAATATACTTATACATGTATATCAAGTGGTGTGTTGCCTTCTGAATCTCTCTGGCAGGTCATTAAACAATTATGAAATATTCTGTACAACAAACTAGCGATTGTGCAAATATAATTTGCTCAAAAACAATTTAACCAAGTAAGATCAAAAGAAACTATTACCATTGACCAAATAATGTAAATATTTGTGAACAATATACCAGACAGTACTAGATGTTACCGGATGTTACAGAACATTTCTTAGTCACACCGGTAGCCAATTGTTACGTACGCAGAATGCAGGAAGGTCATATTTTAGCAGTGTTATATTTATTCATTTATCATCTTGTTATTCGCTTAAGGTGACTGTCCCCAAAATTTTGAAAAAAATTTATTATTGAAGTTATGGTTCTGAAATTGTATGTATATATAAAATTGAGTTATCTATCGTTTTTGTTCTTGACATTTTTTCGATTAAACCCATAGAAAACGAGTTATTCGAATTTCGAACAATTTTCGAACCATTTCAAAAAACAAAGCTCCTGGTTTTTGGTTGAAGCTAGAGCATTGCGGTTTTTTGCATTCGATACTCCATACTGATATCTACAATAAGATCTTCTTCGATTTTTGATTTTCGAATGGGTTTTCTAAATTTCGACTTTTTCATAAAAAGTAAACCAAAAATTTTGAAAAAAAAAATTTCCTTCAACAAATTCGAAAATCAAAAATCGAAGAAAACCATATTGTAGATATCATTATGGAGTATCGAATGCAAAACACCGCAATGCTCTAGTTTCAACCAAAAACCAGGAGCTTTGTTTTGAATACTCATTTTTTCACATTTCTAGAAGTGCGAGAAATTGAGGTTGAAAGTTTAGTGCTCTATTGGCACTGTATCCCCGCTAGCATAAGCTCAGCTATTATCCACTCAAAGGTGAGGGTATCATCAGGCGCCACCTGACTCACTGAGATGTATAATATTGCATCTCTATGCTTATTGGCTAAGAAAAACATTACGTCACACGCATCATAGCTGACAGTGGAAATCGCAGTTGCAGCACGTAACCTTGAAATGTTATTGATAACCCTCCCCCCCCCCCTTCGCCTTTGGGTATATAGTGAAATGGTGACATTATTCAAATTGGTAGGTGCATCTCTATGCTAATTGGCTAAGACAAACATCACTCCATATTACGTCACACGCGTCATAGATGAGATTGCACATGGAAGTCGCAGTGCGTAGCCTTGAAATGTTATTTTTGGTCTCACACATTGTTCTCAATATTGGTAGGTACTTAATTATGAAAAAAAAATCATAAAATTTTTAGTTTTCTTTGGGGACGGTCCCCTTAACTGAAAAAGTGTTCAACCAAATTGCCTGGAATTTGGTGAAACGATTGGTCCATGTCCAGTGACCTTCTGGTAGAATTTTGGGAGTGACCTGGTCAAAGGTCAAGGTCATGATCTTTTATAACTCAAAAAGTATTGAACCATGTTGCATGAAACTTAGTGGGACGATTGGTCAATATGCAGGAACCATTTTATTAGATTTTGGGAGCGATCGGATCAAGGTCAAGGCCATTTGTAACTCGTAACTCAAAAAGTATTCAACCAAATTGGCTGAAATTTGATTGTACAATTGGTCAATGTCCAGAAATCATCTGTTAGAATTTTGGGAGTGGTCTGGTCAAAGGTCAAAGTCATTTATAACTCAATAACTCAAAAAAAGTATTGTACCAGTTGGTAACCAATCTGTCATATTTCTCGCATAAAAATATGTTGTACAGGTTACCTAATTTACGGATTTGTCTCTTAATTGACGTCATTTCTAATTAAATATTGCTTGTAACTTTTTTATTTGAATACACATTTCGATGAACTTTTTATCAATGAATGCGTTTAGATATTAGGTTTCGAAATATTGACTTAGAATTTTCCAAGCGTAAGTAAACAGTCAACTGTAAGGGATGGGATGTTTTACCACCTACTTTTTCTCCCGTACGAATAACATTGGAATATTTTGCCGATAATCTAAAAAGGAACCCAAATCACTTCACTTTGGTGGTCAATTCTAAGAGTTTGAGCCTTGCATACATCTTGAAAGGATGAAATCTCAAATCGTGTTTAACAATTCGGTGAAATGTCTCTTAAATGATATCTAATCCTTACCTTCTGATTGATATTTTTATATTATCTATAAGCTGTTCATGAAAAAGATTAATGCTCTGATGTGTTCATTCTTTTCTAATGCCACATAATTACTTTTTGTTCAAATTTAAAGTGGTTTCTTCAGTTTTGAGCTTATTAACATTTGTCAATATGGTTCAATATTTGGTGGATGAGGTTGAACCTGTGTAATGCTTCCTGCGTTTAAAAAAATGTTACAACAAAAACTTAAAAGCTACATTTTGAGGGTTTCGAATAGGAGATAAAAATTAATGGCGAAATGATTTCATAAAATATCAATTTTATCTCAAAAACCAACTTTCAAATGGTGATTTTTATTTTATTTTCTCTTATTCGTTACAAAAAATAGTAGAATTAATTTTTTTACCTGCATATGATATGAATTATACCTCTTATGATTTTTTTTGTATATTCCGTCCTCGTGAAAGCCCTTTTTATTTACCTTTCTTTAATTCGCTGCAGGATGTTCAATTTTTGTCGTAACTTTTAACAGATCATCAAGATAGATGCAAAAAAAAGTAAACGAATAAAACTGTGTTTTTAGAAGTTTGTAAATTAGATTAGTTTGAAAATGAGTTTCCTTTTCTGCACCACCCTGTATAAATTACATATTTACTTGTATTATATTAATATTGAATACCTAATACAGAGCATATACATGTACAATATGTATAAATGTTTTCTTTGATCTTTTCTAGTAATTTTTAACCAAATGCACAATTTATACCTACATCAAACATGTGTGATGTTTAGATTAGAGCCTAGTACTTGATGACTGGATCAGTGTGTGAATCTAAACTTTTATTCTAATCTTCAAGTGTTGTCATGCTGCCTGTCTTATCACATTGCCACTTGCACGAAACACTTTGATTGGCACTAACTATTTACTGTATCTATTTTTTGCCTTGAATTGGAGTTTGATTCTTTCAATTGCTATATGATGCAATTTGTCATATCAGATTTTAACCATTAACAGTTTTTCATGGTTTTAACAATTCATTTTGATAAACAATGTTGTAATTAAAATTACACTTTCTGTCAGCTTCAATAATTTGGTTCTTAATTAGTTAGTATCGAATGAATTTTTTTAACGAGCTTCATTTCATACTTTGATAATTCATGACTCTTATTCTTTTCTTGTATAACGGGTGAAACTTGTATCTATAGACTATATATTACATTTATTTGGATAGTCTTTTGCAATCATAGTTTACAATAATATATTCTTAAATATAGTTCTCCCATGTGGTTATTGGTAAAGGAAAATAAGCCTACTGATATTATTCATTATCCTAAGTTGTCAAAATCCCATCAACATTGCAAGAATATTTATTTCTATTTGTTTAATGGATTTTGAGTCAGTCAAATTTATCATGAAATACAATCTGGCCATTACTGCTATGTTTGGTGTGAAATCACGATATCACCCCAAAATATGGAAACTATTGGTTGTCTTTCAAATACCTTATTTAGTTCAAAAGGGAAAATTCTAGCAAGGCTAATTACCCTATTTTCATCCAATTAAAATTTCTTACTATCAAATGAAAAAATCCTAACCAATTTCCTGCTCACCATGGTACAAGGAGTTCAAAATTCTCAGTCTACTTACTTAAAAAAATTATGAACCATTTTAGTCAGCATTTTACTATCTTTTCTTACACGGTTGGTGATGTTCCTATCAGATAGAAATATTCAAATAGAGCTTTGTTAAATAATTGTTTTAAATTGATAATTTACTTGTTTGGTGTCTAACTTACTAAATAGTGCGCAGGTTTCCATATGATATCGGCTAATATAACAACGGAGATCTGATTTATTTCAGAACTGCATTTTGTAGCTAAAATTGACTAGGTTTTAGAGATCAGGAAGATCAGCATCAACTTAATAATTTACTATGTGATTTAATATCATTTTTATGACTGTCTTCATTAACACTCTTCTCAACTAGAAAAGTTGTAGCTACATTACTATCTTGTGTGTGGTCTCATTCAACCTTTTTCACTATTTAGATCTTCACTGGATTCCATCATCACTACCTATAGAAGAGGGTTATTTTGACCTAATATTAAAAGTTCTGAAGGATGCATCCTGTGCTCACTCTTATGTATCTGTACATTTGTCATTTCCTTAACTTTTTCAGTGCTAATAAAACAATTTAAGATTAATTTTCAATTTAATTATAACTTTTTACTATTAATTCTTGACTAGAGTTGCTGGAAATTCAGGATTTTTTTATGGTTTAAGACCTAACTTTAACAAGAGCCGCTCGGTAGCACAGTGGTATGAGCGTTCGCCTAACGTTAGTGAGGTCGTACGTTCGGGTCCCTCACTGGCTCAGTGGGATTTATGCCCTGTGTGAACGAGTGGTTACTGGCCAGGTTTGAGTCACCTGGCTGGGATTAGGTTAAGGTTGGGATTTAGTACATATGGGCCCCACTTGTAGGCCTGAGTGTTGTCTCTTAGGAGCCTCCCATCAATTTTTAAACTTAAACAAAATCAATGGGAAGAATAATGCAACATTTTTAGTTTTCATTTAGTTTTATAACATTTTATTGCAAGCCATAAAATTTGACCTCTTGAGAAATACATGCACCTATTACTTCAGTACTTCACATATCTACTTTTTTATAGTTTTAATTGATGAGCATGATTGTGTTTATATTGTTTAAGAGGATTTTCCAAAATTTCACTTACAGTAATTTTTATTTTTAGGACATTAAATAATTTGTAATTATATGTACTTGAACATTGAGCTTTCTTTGAGTAGCTATGAATAATATTCTATGTATTTCTCAGTTTGTCTGCTTGTTGATCTATAAATTATTCCATACGCTTTTCATATTTAATTCACTAACCTTATTTTTACTTCCATTTCAGAATAGAGGCAGTCATGTCAAGTAGCTTGTTATCATTAAAGTGGAACAACCACAGAACCACATTCTTCCATGTATTGAGTGCGATAAGAAAAAAAGTAAGTTATCTTAATGAAATCAGATTAGACAAACTGAACTTTGTCATTCAATAAATCAATTCTTGAACTAACTATTTCGCAGGTTCACTGAGCAAATCTAAAATTGTTCATTTGTTCTTTCCAGGAATCGTATTGTGACGTGACTCTGGCTTGCGATGGCAAGTTCTACCCCCTCCACAAGTTTGTGCTATCAACTTGTAGTGAATATTTTGAAGAGATGTTTGAAAGAACCACTTGCAAAAATCCTATCATTGTCTTGAAAGATATCAAATGTGATGACTTAGAAGCTCTATTAAATTATATGTATATTGGTGAAGTGAATGTAGAGCAGGAGAAATTAGCTGGTTTAATTAAAGCAGCAGAATGCTTGAAAATTAAGGGACTGGCTGTGCCTGATGAAGAACCAACTGATAATGGTGTGTCTCACAAACGCTTACAGAGAACGGAAGATAGTCCAAGAGCTAAAAGAAGACGGAGAGACAACTCATCAGATATAGAAGAAAGAATACCCATCTCCAATAGATCTAAAATTAGCATAAGTAAGAGTAGTTCAAATAATCAACCAAAGAATATTAGTGAAAGTGATAGTACGGAGACATTAGAGCAGTCTGAAACTGTTAAGTTGTTGGAAGAGACTGAGAATAGTTCTATCAATGCCAATAGACAGCTACCTAGTCACAGCAAGAGTGGAACACTTCAGAAAAAAGAATCTACACCAACTGAAGTGAGTACTGCTAATTAATTTATCAGTCATTATTGTGGCTTATATTGGTGATGCATTTGGTATATCTAGTGATTAATGCATTTTGAAATAGAACTTTCATATATCTCATTATGAGATTGTTTGTGTCAATAAATTGTTAGACTGAATAGTGAAAGGTTACTGGTGCTCTTTTAACATTTATATGTAGAATTGGAATTTTTCATTGTACTCAACTTATATTAGGAATCATTAGTTCATAATAATCAAATATTCATATCACTGTTTTTATTCATTCACATCTAACATGAACACATTGTTTCCTTTTCACAGGTCACTTTAGATGATGATAATGTCAAATCAGAGCCAGTTGATCTGGAGAATCCTGAAGCGAGTGAGGACAATGATCCGCATGACAACAAAGATAGTTTGCACCATGAGTTAGGGTTTGATGATTCCATGGGAGGTGATGAGGACTATGCAGACGGTGTGCAGCCTCAGTCTGTGGAGGATGTAGTCTCTCAGGTTCTACCTGGTTCTTCTGGATTCCAAGCGGTATGTTATGAAACATTCTGTCATTTACCTAGTAACTGTTAATAAATTTCTATATTTCAGAGGATAAGTTTTTTTTACTTGTTAACAAGGAAATCTATCACAATGGCCAGTTATATATTCTAATGTTAAAGTTATATCATCCTAATTCCTATAGATGCTCCAGACTAGCATCCATATTGTCATAATCCTACACATTTCTAAGAAATTACTACTTACTCACTTCCTATAATATCAAAGTAGAGTACACTACCTCCCTGTTTTTTTGTTGTGATATTTATGATACAAGAATAGATTAGTTTTTTGACATCATTTGCATAGAAGTCTGTGCTGTGTATTTTTCATATTGGCACCATACAATACTCCACTTCTCAACTTGTTCTATCTGTGGCTAGTGTGTACTTCAGTGGGATGAAGCTCTGCTCTCTAAGTAGCTAAAGCTTAGTGCATCTATTTGATAAAGTAGTTAAAGCTTTTGCCTCTCTTTCTCGACAGAATTCTTTCCCAATGTGGGAAGGTGATGGCACCTTTGAAAGCTACACTTCTGAAAACAATTCTGGAAACAACAGACAAATGGTGAGTTAATTTACTTCTTTGTTGAGAAAATACTTGAAAACTTCATCAATTTATAATTCTGAAAAGAAATTACTGCGGACTGTTTCGAATGTTTCATCAATTGCCACTTGCTAATAATTAATAGTACTAGCAACATGCCTCTGAGTAGATTCCAATAGTATCACTATGTTGATGATGTTGGTTATTATGAATTATAATTGAAGTACTGTTTTCATGTCTTTTCTGCATTAAGCACCAATGCAATTGCAGATGTCACATTGTAATTCAAATGTCTTAATATTTCCAATGGTATCTGCCCTTGCAATGGTGTCTGTCAGACACACCCTCTCGTACTACTGAGGGGGTGTGTCATATTTGGTGAGGTGGTTTCAAACACAGGAGTCTAGAGTATTATTTGAATATCTTTATTTCATGGACTTTGTTGTAGAAATGATGTATTGTTAATAACCGTTTATATTATCAATCTAATTCACTCAAAATCTCTTAAATGTGATAAATTTATTGCATCTTAAACTGATGATGACAAAATATGAGAATCATGTATTGAATTATAACTTGAAGATATTTTAATTAGTGCAATGATATTTCGATTCACTCCTGTGTTGGAATGTTGCTGTTAGCCCATTCTGCCAGCACGTGACAGCGGGCAGCCAAGGTAGGTTGCTGGCAGTGACGGGCTGGCAGCAATATGGGGAAACTCATTGTCAACCATCATTGAAATGCCAACCTTCAGTTGCTTTGATCTAAAAAGATGGTTGTTCAATAAGCATTGACCTCTACCACACCAGATACAATATTTATGCTAAGTGATATATATTGAAATAGTATACTGAGAAATGCATTTGAATTCATTCATTCCAGTGTGTTTGCTCACATTTACCATTTGATGAGAGTAGCTCACAACATGCCATTGCTTCTGTCCAAAATGAGACTTCATTTAACTCACATGCTGAATTGTGAGCTGCTCTTCATTACCTGATTTCATGGATTTACATGTCAATTAGTTATCCTTTCTGTTGCATTAAATAAGATTCCAATCCTCCATGAAATTAGTAGTTAGGACTCCCTTGTGGTGCTTCTCATGTTGCTGCCAACCATTCTATTTCTTCCTCGTTGTTTTCTGTTGAGTAACTAGTAGCAGTAGTTTTGTGTTTTGCTGTGTGATTACTTCTCTCTGAGTTCTATTAGACATTCCATGGTTTTACCCTTTGATTTAATAGTCTCCTCATCATGATTCTTCTTTTTCTTTTGTGAGGACTACGTTGATCTCGGTAGCATTCGGCGGTAGTGTGTAGTTCACTTGTGTGTTAAAATGAAAGGAGTTTAGCTTGTGGTCACTGCGAGAAATATTAACTGCTCCTTGCCATTGTACATTAAATTGCCTGTATAATCCATAGGATAGGTGTGTGTCATTCAATGATTCTCTATATATTTATAATTGTAAGAATAATGACTGTGCCTATTGAAGTGAAGCTGTTGATAATTGTATATATGTATATACTATTGGTTCTATCTACTGTAGTTCTATTTTGTCAGAACAAAGGCAGTTAAATGTTGAAACTTAGAGTTCTTATCAATATCACTTACAGGTAAATTCTTATTTTGCGTATGCACATATATATAGTAGGAATTGGGGATGTACGCATATATAAAATGGGAAAAAGAATACGAGTAATTGTCATTTTTTTAGTAC
This sequence comes from Caprella mutica, assembly GCA_947561585.1. Classification (NCBI taxonomy): domain Eukaryota; kingdom Metazoa; phylum Arthropoda; class Malacostraca; order Amphipoda; family Caprellidae; genus Caprella; species Caprella mutica. Next base: position 327,877 of record CANNZV010000168.1, read on the forward strand.
AATAGGAAATTTATGATTGAAAATGTTGAAATTTTATAAAAAAGAAATATATGAAGCTGTAATGTAGTTTGTTGTATCCGCTAGTTTGTTGTACTGCACATTCATGGTTGTTTAATGGACTGATAGAGGAGGGGGGGGGGGGCAACTCTTTACGAGGGGGGGGCACACTCTTGTATACATATATCGGATCTTTTGCTGTTTCAGTTTATTACTCTGATACTGATGTGTATAAGGGGGGTGTGCTGCCCCCAAACACTGTCATTAAGGTCATTAAATAATCATTAATTGTGCAGTACAACAAACTATTACAATAATCTGTGTCGAGATTTTCAAAATTTAGAAAATAGAACTTTTCATTTCAGCAGTAATAGATTGGGACTGAATAACTTCAAACCCTCAAAGCTCAAAAACGATTTTCTGCAAAAACTTATGATTTCAAGTTTCTCTATTGACTAAAATTGTCATCAGAAAAAGGGTAGAATTGATACACTTTTCTTGAATACAAAAAGATCCAATTCCTATTGTATGCATGCATATATCCACATTTCTTAATATGCATACATGCAGATTTACAATTCCTATAGCATTCAAGCGTATACGTAGAATATGAATTTACTCAATTTTCTAATGAATTTTGAATAGCGAGACCATTTTATTCATAGAAAACTGTTCGTTGTTATTTTATTACATTGTTTTTACTGGTAATCATTGTGCTCTTTAGTTTACGAGGGTTTTTATATATCATTAGGTATATAGGTTCAAAACAGTAATGAAACTGTCGCCCTGTGTATTACTGACTTGACAATATAGTTGTTAACAAAATGTGGAAGAGAGCTATGCAGCACATGTGTTATTCGATGTCCTTTCTCTTTCACTCTCATTGTTTGTTTTAGAGACCACTCAAACAGATATTCTAAACTGTGGCCCTTCAATGAATCTATAAAAATTGTGAATCATTTTGGCCCCAGTGTAATTGGATTGAAATAAATTGATAAATTCTGTACCATTGGATACATGTCACACACTGCACTCCACTTTTCGTATCTATGATGTTCATTGAAATAGTTGAAAGTACATTCATTGAGTAGTGTCTGCGTCTTGATGTATGGCTTCAAGTGAAGTAAAACGATCTCGGGAGCAGATTTTCATCAGCTCAAATGGATTATAGATGAGACTAGAAAAAAGCATTAACAGGTTGTATTTCCCTACTAGGGCAGTCATCATCGCAAGAATGTCCTCCAAACTGCTGAGTATGGATCTGTCTCAGCTGCAATGTATGGCTTTGGCACTCCTCGTTCAGGTCAAGCTGCTGGAACTACTGTACACATGTGCCCCTTCTGCGGTAAAATCAGTCGGGACAGCTACAACAACAAAGTGCACATGCGCATCCACACTGGCGAGACTCCTTACAAGTGCCCAGTGTGTCCATTTGTCTCCAAACAAAGCAGTAACCTGAAGATGCACATCAAGAGCGTTCATGAGAAAGAATCCCACGTTATTCTTTAAGATATTTCACCTCATCTTTAGTTTACCCATCTCTCTTAGGCTCTTATTGTATGTTACTGAGACATTGTGTAGCTGTTGTGACTTGTGTGTTCGTTTTTCTTTAGGGCTGGCGAGGTGGAGGGAGATCAGAGACTGGCTATGAAGTCATGCCACACACCACCAGGCCTAACAAAATAGATTGCCCCCTCTGTCCGTACAAAGCCAGGGACAGCGAGTCGTTGAGGCGTCACTTTCGCACACACACAGGAGAGAAACCCTTTGCTTGTCCTCACTGTCCCCACCGCACCTCCCAGAAAGGACACCTCAAGACACACATAGCCCTAAAACATTGCTCTGTCTCTACCTAATGTCCTTCTCTATCCTTAGATCATTAGCATGTACCTTCACAAGTCTCACACATCTTCTCTTCAATAGGTTCTGCCAGAGAAGACACCTCCCTTGAGAGTTACACCTCCTCCTCCTCGCATCTCCCTTGTTCCCTCTTCAGCTCTTTTACCTGCTCTGAAGTTAGGTGGTCACTTGCTCTCGGCAAGCTTTATATCCTCCTCCTCCCCTCCTCAAGCCACCGCCATGAAATGCCTCCACTGTGACTTCTTTGCTAATAACACTGAGTGCATCAGGAGGCACCAGGATAATGCTCACCCTGATCTCAAGAGCTACTGCTGTCCGCATTGTCCCTACCAGTCCAAGTGGAAAGGCAACCTAAGGGGACACATCAGCAGGATACATTTCATCAACAAGTAGAGCAGAGAGCTGCCACTATTCTATCATCGTTTGACAGTTGATATTTCTGTAATCTTTGTGATATATCAATGATACTCCTGAACAGCAAATGGATTTTCAGTGCATTGAGAATAGCTTCTATGGTTTCTAAGCAAATATATATATATTCCGGGTAACCCTGATCTCTTAGCAGCTGTGCTTCTGATAAGGTCTCAATATTTCTACTAGCTGTTTATTTATTCTCTAAGTTTATGACGTGACCTTAGGATTAGGTAATTCGATGACCAGTGCTTGTGATTTTAAAAGGTGATGTTCTCTCTCTGTAGGAGCCCAACTCTTTGCCTCTCGACCATCAGACATTGGGTCTGTTTTTCAAGTCTCAGTTAGCTGAGACATCACCTCAAGAGACTGTTCGTGATGTACCAAACCATGCCCCCAATGTGTGCCCTTATTGCGGTAAAGTCAGCAGAGATTCCTATAACAACAAACTGCACATGCGCACCCACACAGAGTTCAGGGGCTACAGTTGTCCACACTGTCCTTTCAAGTCAAAGTGGAAGGGGAACATGACGGGACATATTGCTAGAATACATTTCAATTCTCACTCTGCAACCTCCTACAGAAATCAAAAACAACAAAATCATTGAAACTTCACTCAATGTATGTCTCTAAAACTATTTTTATAAATGACCTAGACCTTGTTACCAGTATTAAAGTTACTCATGCCTCTTGTATTCGTGTATATTTTCTGATATTTTATTCTTTATATGTTGTCTCAATTTTCTCTGTACATATATTAAGATCAATTCATTAAATTTAATAATAATGGAATTATTGTATTGTTATCCTTTGACCATTTAGTTCATCAAACTAATTAATATTATTGGTCAATAATTATATTAGTGACGAATCTCTTGTTTCAATGTGTGCTGTATTGGAAAGCTTCTTCCTTAATTATCTCATCACAATGGTTGATGCTCTCCTTTGGATTGTTGTTTGCTAGTTGTGTGATACCTTGCATTGCTAACACACTGACAAACTAAGACTGAGACTGTTGCGAGTGACTTCTTACCCTTACCCTAAACAACTTACCTTGGTCAGCTTCTGAACAGTCTCGTTCTTCCGTTCCGTAGGTGAATGCAGGCGATCATCCTCAATACGATATAAGTGCATTCAGACTCTCTCCGAGCAACAAGATCTGCGGTTATTGCGGCAAGGCTTTCAAGCTACAGGCTGACCTCAAGAGACATGTTAGAACACACACTGGGGAGAGACCTTACGGGTGTCCTCACTGCACCCACAGATCTGCTAGGATGGACAGTCTCAAAGTGCATATGCTCAATAAGCATTCTCAAATTGATATCACGTAGCATACTAATGATTTGGTGTAAGCAGTGTGTGTGTGTGGTTAGATCACTTGTTGCTTCATTTACTGATGCTAGAGAGTAGTACTTATAGTGTCTGTTTTCTCTTAGCCCCCTTTTAATTTAGAAGGAAGTGTTGTTTTAGATTTGACATGAGACTGTTTTCATTTTAGGGCCTCCTCCCCAACAACTCGTTGGCTTGCAATGAAGCAGAGCTTAAGAAACAATGTCCCTACTGCTATCGCGTATTTACTGCATCCCGTAACCTGATGAGGCACATAGCCATCCACACGGGGGAGAAGAAATACCAGTGTCCACACTGTCACGTCAAGTCTGCACGCAGAGATAACATTCGCAGACACATCACTGCCCAGCACTCTGATAAGATCATCAGCGTCACACTCTAATGGCTAGAGAACAGTGTAGCCTTGGCGATTAGGAATGATCGCGTGTTTGATCATTCGGTGCACAATCTCATTTTAACATTGTTATTTTAGCAAGTCCATTATATCATTGTAATGTATTCCTATTTATAGCCTGAAAAAGAACCATCTTTTATGATATTTGCCGAAATATATTATATAATATGAACTTAGTCTTTTCTTACACTTCAGTTCCAAACTTTAACTAGTCATCAATGGAAGGAACTCTATTAAGTAATTAGTGCATCTTACAGTGCGTGATCTTTAGGACTAATTCTTGATCTTCTGTGTCTATTGTGGAGTAGAATGGTAATGCCTGTAGAGAATTTAGCATGCTAGTCCGGAGAGATTGTAACATTTGAGAGAGTAGACATTTTGATAATCTTCAATAGACTGGAACCTTTTGTAATTTGAGGAATCTTCACCTGAGTCTATTTTAAAAGTGAGTGTCGTGTCCCCAATAGGTACACCAACGTCTCCAATTCGCTGCTGCAGCTGCCCTGCTCTTCTCTAGGTCTCCAGGTCACGTGCCAGTCTCTAACTATAACCCAACTACCCTGAACAACCTGAACATCTCTCCCGCCTTCACCCCTTCACCTCTCGCTGCCTCTGTTAACTATGGGGGTGGTTATAGCGACAGACAACTCTCTCCCACTGCCGCCAGTCCACCACCATTCGTCCCTCAGAACGTACCTCATACTGGATCCTCTGCCTGCGTGGTGAAACAAGGACCCGTCTGTCCTGAGTGTGGCAGAGTGTTCAGGCACACGGGGCACTTGAACAGACACATCCGTACACACACTGGGGAGAAACCTCACTCCTGTCCTTTCTGTGTCCACAAGAACTCTCGCCTCGACAAACTCAGACACCACATCAGTGTGAAGCACAAGGAACTCTTGCCTGCCAGTGGCGCTGGCATTGACTTGAGGGCTGGCAGCTCTCAGATGTCACTCAACGCAGTGCCTGAACGCATGGTGTACCCTTCTGACTACTCTCTGCATGATGGGGCTAGTAATGAGACCGTGCAACCTGCAGTAGAACCTCTGCCCATTGTCCACACTAAGGGCATTACCATCACCCCTAAAGCTCCCATGCGCCCTCACAATGACTTCCTTCCACCTCATTCCAAGTAGTGCCCTCAGACAACATACGCTACTCTCTCCAATGAGTTGGCTTTAACATTATTTTGCAGTAGGAAATTATTGAATAGTTTCACTTAACTACCTCAGAAGTAACTCTTTTTAAACTAAGTTATGAACTCTCTTCATGGCGTCCTAATTCCTATGGATGAATTATTTAATTTGAATTAAACTTTAGCGATTGAAAATTATTTTTCTTGTATACTTTTAGATGGCATTGGGCTTTTTCTGCGTTACATATTATTAACCAAATGGGCTTTTGTGGAGAATTATCTGTAGTTATTCTAAAAGATTAAATTATAGAAATTATTAGAGTTTTACTTTTTAGCTACCATGTTTATATAAATATATATATATATTAATTTTATATGAAAAATATCTCTAGGCCTATACTCTTTCACAAGTTTTTTTTTCCGGTTAGTCAAGCTCATTAGCTTTGTTTACAATCATCTCTTCATTTTCCTCTTCCATTCGTGAGTGCAACTACCGGTGCTTGTCCTTTTTTATCACATTGCTTGGTAAGTGACTGCATTCACGGAGTAGCTTTTCTGCATCCATGAGCATCATCATCGTATGATGGTAGGTGACTCTGACTATGGAGTAACTTCTAAGTTCCTCGTGTTTTTGACTCATGGGTCGTATGGAGAGTCACGAATTATCAGGCTGTTCCACATTTCGGTCATACAAGTAAAATTAGTATTGGATCATTTTTTCTTATATGACCGAAATGTGGAACCGACCGATAATTCGTAAGTTACCCTAGCCTCTGGTTCTTGAGAAGACTTCCAATCCCCTGTACAGTTATTTAGCTGTTTGCCATTGATGAATATGTAGCAAAAATTGAAGCAATTTGTTGACTAATTCACTCATGAAAAAGAGGGAGTGATGCCCATTAAAACAACCCAGACCTCCTAGTGCTGTGGAATATCGTAACTTCTGTCCTTTTTTATCATAAAATACTGATAAACTGAACATCGTAACATAAATTCATTTAATTTAAATGATTGATTAGAATTAGGAATAAGAAGTAAATGAGTTTCATACTGTAGCTAGCTACTTGGAATCAGTGTCTTAAATGTCCAGTCTACCACTTTTATTAGTAACATTTTTTTACACCTATTTTGACAACAAGTACAGATGTAAAGACTCATCAATCGGACTAATTATATATAAACTATTCAAATAAACACTCATGCTTGCTCCCTCATCATGGTTTGTTTGTTCTCTTTTTATCAATGTTTCTTATTCAATTAATAGACTTTGTAACGAAAGTATGCTATTGCCGAGACTGAACCGCAACAACTTCCACACGAAGTTTAATTTGTATCCACAGCTCTGCATATTAATAATGGTTGCTAGTTTCCTCTCTAACTGCTTCATCAAAGTCCCTTGTCTTCATTACTTTTGATATCAACAGTATGGCCTTTGGTTCCGAGTTAAACGTTTGACCCTTCACTAAATTAATTGAATAATAAAGATCTCGATGATGAATTTAACTAATAATTTTATTCACTTTGCTATGCTATAATCATTGTGATAATGGAACTATAGAGAAGTAATCGAGTGCTTCTTACAGTAACAATAAGTGTAGATGTGCCTGAAAATGAATATGTTAAGAATGAATACAGGTTGTGTGGTTACTTCAAATAGGGAAGGTATCAAGGATTACAATATAGTTTCTTGTGCTAGTATGATATGAATCCCCATCTCTACTATGTATCTGATAGATCACTGGAAATTTTTCGAAATAGTTGATGGAGAGCTGATGTTTGATGGTGTTAAGTTGATCTTAATAATATTTTAACAAGTCTGTATTTAATGGATCTCTTGCTACTCATCTTATCCCTTTAACTAGTTATATACTTAAGTCTTATTTAGATGGTACATTTCTCATGGTTAGTGAATGAGTTTTCTAATTTTGTGCTTCAGTCACTGATACTTGGTATTTTCCATCTTCTATAGATGAGCAAAAGTAGCAACAATTTGACGGACTCGGTGAATTGGATGGTAGTGAATCCACTGCTGCCAGTCCCCCTCCTTGCTGAAAATACTTCTTTGTATAGCAAAGGGGATGCGAGCGACCACTCTAGTCATTGCGATGTGTGTGGTAAACATTTCAGCAGGAAGTCTAATTACTACAGACACATGAGGATTCACACTGGAGAGAAGCCCTACAGTTGCACCTACTGCGACTACAAGTGTGCGCGACACGACTCCCTCAGAAACCACCTCCTTAAAGAGCATTCCCTAGTGTGACCTTAACTCCTTTAGATCTGTGTGAGACTAATGCACCTAGTAGACATCACAATAGAATGAGTTTTGCTTCCATAATCATTGTTAAGTTTATGTTTTATTGGCGAACTCCTTTTGTTTGGAGTTACTAAAGAAGCTCCTCTCCCTCTGTCTGTAGGTGCGATTGCCTGCCTCTGCCCTGGTAGAACTTCACTCTCTGGACACAATGCCTGGCGAGACTAACTCTGCAACTATCCTTCCCTTCCTCACTGGTGAAGCAGTCGGTGAAGAGGCTGTAGAAGACTCCATACCAAGCCACTCCAATGTACCACTGGGTGGTGGTGACCTCTTCACATGCAGATTCTGTTCCAAAACTTTCAAATTCAAGAGCGAGTTGGTGCGTCACTTGCGTACTCATACCGGTGAGAAGCCGTATGCGTGTCGATTCTGCACGCACAGATGTGCTCGTCTGTACAACATGAAGATGCACTACGAACACAAGCACAAAATGAAAGAGCCTCTTGAAGCTATTCTTGGCTATCATCAGCAACAGCAGCAACAAATGGAGGCTGCTGAGTCTGAAGTTAGATATGGAAGTCCACCTTCCGAAAACACAGGCAGCCAATAAGACTCTTACCAACACTATATTGAACAAATGTGAGCAACTAAAAATGTAAATCGAATAACATTCCGATTGTTTTAGAATTGGAAGAAAATTAAACTTGAAAAATATATACGCATGAGCCAGATTATAAAGGAAAACATTTTGATGATACTGTTCCCACAACTATTTATAATTTAATATACTTTTGAATTGAAAGTTGTTTAATATTACTAAGTTCCTCTTTGAAATGCATTGTGTCTGATAATTTTACCTCTAAACTATTAATTTTATATAGAATAGTTACTTAATGATAAATCTCTTGCTATCGATGTATCTAGTTTTATTTAAGTTTAGCGCGAAGTTGTTCTCGCCTGTACGTTCCATGCAGCACAAATAGAGAGCTCACTAAGTATTGGAGAAGGGCTGTGCAGGCAATAATGTGGCTATTCTCTGTTCTATAGGACTGGCTCACTGGTGCTCACTTCATTAACCACTCCACCCACGGAATCCCTGTGGAAACCTGCCCCCACTGCTCTCAGACCTTTACTCTGAAGTCAAACTACAGGAGACACCTTCGCATCCACACTGGCGAGAAACCTTTCCCCTGTCAGCTGTGTTCTTACAGGGCTAGAGCCAAGCACCATCTCAAGTACCACATGGCTAGTCAGCACAAAGAGAAACTACTGTGAAGCCACTCTCCACGGTGCTCCTCAACACATCTCTAAATCCTAGCTTATTAAATTAGTTACCTATAGGATATAGTCCTCGCTGTCACACTACAATAACTAATTTCACTTCAGTGTAGTCTTTTGAATGAGGTTGTATTGTTTTGATGTTGGGGTGTATGTGTGTTATCGCGACTACTCTGACGTTAATGTGGTCATTCTTTGCCCCACTAGGACTGGCTATTCTCTACTCCTGAACACCAAGACAAAGCTCTTGCTCGTCGCTTCTGTCCACACTGCCCAATGACTTTTTATAGGAAGGGAGACTTCGATAGACACGTACGCACTCACACTGGGGAGAAGCCTTTCGTCTGTCCATACTGCCCCTACAGAGCCACGAGAAAGCACCATCTCCAGGGACATGTCGCCTGCATCCACAACCAGATCGTCTGAAAATACTCCCCTGATCTATCTTCCATCTACCAAAATTAAATGATTTGACTTTATGCTCTGTAGTATAAATTAATAACTTATATACACTTTATCATGCTGTATGAATGTACTTCTTCCGGTCTGGTTACTAGAAAGCGGTGTACTGTGTTTGATCTTACTGAAATGTATAGTTTTTAGTTCTCTTTAAATCTAATAGTCCTGACAAATAATGAATGTAATCTCTGCTCAAGAGTTTGTTATTATGTTTGTCGTTAATGAGTTGCCTCATGTGTACATTGATAATGTCCTTTTCATCCTGGCAAATGTAGTCATCATCGTGTTGATTCAACTCCTCGTACATTATTTCACTGTCAAATGTTGATGTTTACCAATTATAATGATTAAAGAGGATTTCAGATATCTTTATCAATACGAATTATTATTTAATAATAATTTGTTTATGACAATATATTGGAAAAGAACATTTGGATGGCGTTACTGTTGCTACTTTTTTTGTAATCTGGTGCCTGTGATTATATTCGGTTAACAGGTAGAATGATATTCACAATTATTGTGAAGCCTTACTTAGTTCATAAGTTAAGCTAATCTAGTTTCATTGCTGTTTTCTCTGAACTATTGTGTTTATTTGTAGTTACTTTATTGTACATATATCAATGAATGATAATGAGGTTTGTTTGAATCTGTCCTTTTGATGTAGTTGGAAGCAACCCAAACAACCGTGTCTCCAAGTCTCCTTGTTTTTCTCACTAGGTAGAGAAGATCCCGTGGCTCCCTAGCATGCAAAGTCTCAAGGAGTCCCCCACTCACTTCTACCAGTCACACCGCATCCCTAAAAGTTACACCTGCAAATTCTGCAACAAAGAGTTCGGTGGTTCTGTAGAACGCATCAGGCATGAGAGGACCCATACGGGGGAGAAGCCCTTCATGTGCATGCAGTGTCCCTACAGATCCACTCAAATGGGCAACCTCAAGAGACACATCGTCAATATGCACAACCCGCCACTGGTTGATCTAAACAACCCACAATAGTAACGTAGAGATGTACTTTTCAAATAATGAGAGTACCTTTATTTAAAGTAGTGGTCAGAAGAGTAAAGCTTATTTTCAATCCAAGCAATTAGTTTCTTCATTGAAAAACTATATTGATACTATTTAAATATATCATTTTTATCCTCCCAATTATGACTGTGTTTAAGTGGTTTTTAATATGACAATTGGTTGCTGTTCAACACTGATGCTTGTTGTTACAGCGCAAGGTAGGTGATATGAACACTTCGTAGCTTTTCTCAATCCATGAACACTGATGGAATCTTATTTCTCACAGTAACCTCTTTTTTATGGTCATCTTCAACTGTATATCAAATATTCTCTACTCGTTAAGTAAATTATAAATGTGTAGTATGTCTAATGAAAATTATTATTTAGTATGTGAAAAATATATTTTTCTAGTAAATATATCTGCTTTAATGATGATAAAGTTGTTTAATATCCTATTAATATCATGTTAGTAAGGTGTTGTGAATTATATTACAAGGTTGACTTTAGACGCTCTATCTGGAAGTTACTCACGGAGAAAGAGGCGTTACTTTGGTTACAGAATAACTTGAAAATAAATGCATTCAATGATATCCAGTAATAGAAAGCTTCAATCCTATTTCGTGTACGCATTATGCTTGCACTATAAGAGGTGACTGTGTTCTATCTTTTCTGCAGTGAACAACATAAGAGTTATGGTGCAATTACGTGCTTATGTTCAAATTCTATTGATCTCCTTTTTTGTTGTGAATGATAAGTCCTTTCTTCCGAAGCAGTTTGTTGATATATCATTCTCCTTATACAGTGGTGCAGACTGTTTCCAGTACTCTCTTAAATTATCTTATTATTCATCATAAACTGAAAAATACTAATATTATCGCCTCTAGGTTTTCAACCCTAATCTATATTGAAATGATGAGTGTAGTTGTTTCATTAGTGTGTATCAGGCTTTGCAATACATGAGAACTTGTGTGTAGTGAGTGTGTCATTAATTAGTTACCTGAATGAAATGTTATCTCACATAAAACACTCAAATGTTCTCGTGTTAAAAGTTCTTAATCTATCAATTACCCAAGTATTAATCCTTAGATCAGATATTATAAATCTTACAGGTAATTTCCTTTGTTTTTGATCATTTCCTTTAGTTTTAGACAATTTACCCTCGTTTGGTTATTTCTCCTGGTTTAGGCAATTTTTCCTAGTTTAGACAATTTACCCCAGTTTAGGTTAGACAATTTACCCCAGTTTAGGCAATTTACCCTCTATTTCTCCTGGTTTAGGCAATTTTTCCTAGTTTAGACAATTTACCCTAGTTTAGGCAATATATCCTCGATTGGTTATTTCTCCTGGTTTAGGCAATTTTTCCTAGTTTCCATATTTCCAATTGTACGATTCCACAAATAAATATGAGGATTGTGTTAAAAATGATTGCAGTTTCTTACCTCTAAGGTGAAATTATATTAATTGTAAGATTTAGCGGTGCTTAGTATATATAATGGGACATGTGTTGTGGGTGAAGGTGTGAGCGTAGTAAATTGTAATGTGCCGAAGATTGCTGTAGCTATCTGAACTAACAGCAATGTCTCCAATCTCAACAGATGGAAGTGGCTAAGGAGCCACTGGTACTCTTTCCTCCTGAAGAAGGCACTCTTAGCTACGAGGAGCGCTTCCTCACACCAAGAGAGACTAAGAGCAAGGTGCAGCCTCGCATTCACCAGTGCCTCTTTTGTGACTACAGCTCCTCTCACAAGAGTCACGTGACTGACCACATGAGGAGACACACGGGCGAGAAACCTCACCAATGTCAGTTCTGCGACTTCAGGTGCAGCAAGAAGTGCAACCTCAACGTGCACATGATCAACAAACACAAGACTGCACTATGAACACAGCCTGATGTACTTCACTGCACTCATGCACTGGATGCATAGAATGCATTGTGTTTATGCTGTCAAATAGATAACTGCTTCATCACTGTACTACTGCATGAATTACTTTTAGGAACATGTTTTTACTATAACTTAAAAAGATATTTTCTCCGTTTCTTTCGAGATGTTGAATTCAGTTTGAACAGCATATAAAATGATGAAGGCTCATGTTGTGACCTTCTGACTGCATTTGAATTCTTCACTTCTTCAACATTGATCCAACATTTACTACTATTTACTATTAGTGTTCTACTAATTGTTTTTGTGTAAGTTATTAAAGATATGTACGCTATGTTAGTTTCCTTTCACCCGACTAATTGTACATTGTTTGGAGTGTAGCACGCGTAGCTGCAAAGTAGCTACAGTGTGCTGAGACTTAGTGTGTGGTATCTGATAGGTATTTTACTCTACAGATGGAAGCAGGTGAAGGCGGAGTGGCTAAGATTTTCCCCTGCAAATACTGCGGTTATACTTGTCATCGCCTTGGTATCTTGAAAGAGCATTTGCGCATCCACACTGGCGAGAGACCTTTCTCTTGCCCCTACTGTCTCTACAGCTCCACCTGGAAACACGCTGTCTACCGTCACATTAGACTCAAGCACCCTCACTTGGCACCGCCACAGACCAACAATAGAGTCAACAATTACGTCATCATTGAGAGACCTACAGCTCCTACCGATTAGCCATGAATATGCGAGTGATAGGTTATTTGGGTAAATCGCAACTACAGCAGAATTGCATTATTGCCTTTGTATTAAAATGCTCTCTATCCTAGTGCTGTCTTTGGTGAATGGAAGAGAAAAGAAATCGAACTTACGTAATTTGGATTGTATTTATTATACAATTTTTACACAAATTGTAAAAATTTTACACAAATGAAGCTCGTAAGATTCATTTACTATCACCTCTTCATTTTCCTCATCCTTCCATGAGTGCAGCCACCGGTGCTTGTGTCCCTTCACGCCACACTCCTTGATAAGTGTCTGCATTCACCACTTTCTTTTCTTACTGTATTTTCCAGTCCCTTGTATTTAATTTCCTTTGACAACAGCTAAATATAGCGGTTGTAACTGATGTCATAAGCTGCACATAGCTATGCAGCCTTTTTTGTAGTTAAAAATGAAGGTTCTATTTCAGATAATCTTAAATATTTAATTCTTAAATCGCTTACACATAACGGGTTCATAATACCCATATTTCTAACAACCTATTATCGTGTATTCACGATTTATATTTTCATTTTTCACATCTTAGTTTCTACGATTGTGTATGTATGTAGTTACTATGTGAATTATTGTGCCTATGTTAAACTGACAGCTCTGAATTGTAATATAATGTGTATCAGTTAATTTCGAAATGGACCATTTTAACTTAGTTACCATTCCTGTTCTCCAAATTTCGATTCGATATAATTTGTTCAGTAGACCGCTTTGATGTTATCTACAAACTATTTCTAGCTGAAAGATTAAAATGACCTCTGTATTACTTGATGCATCTTTGATTTAACCCTCCACTCCGCTGTTCTTGCACTTCATTGGTAAGTCATTCGTGATGCAAGTGAATTTGTTAGCATGAATTTGGCTGCTCCATTGGTAATTGATAGGAACTATTTCTGCCTACAGGTAATGAGCTCAATGTCGTCTAACGAAGCTTCCTCTTCCATCTTTTCGAATGTCGTTAACTCGGTACTGCACTGGCCCAGTGCTGCACCTGACATGTCTCCCCCTAATGAAAAGATTTACCAATGTCCAACATGCGCCTATTTTACCAAGCGCAAGAGTCACTTTGTTGAACACTATCGCAAACACACAGGAGAGAAACCATTCGGCTGTGACTGGTGTGATTACCGCACTAGCATCAAGAGTAACCTCTACAAGCACGCTAGGAAGAGGCACTTGTGTCAAGAGTAACCTCTACAAGCACGCTAGGAAGAGGCACTTGTGTCTAGAGTAACCTCTACAAGCACGCTAGGAAGAGGTACTTGTGTCAAGAGTAACCTCTACAAGCACGCTAGGAAGAGGCACTTGTGTTGACTATTAATTACAAATGCTATTCCACCATGTATACAATTTAGCTTTTCCTTTCTGTAATTACTTTGGTAGTTATTGAGTTGTATCCATTAGATGCCATCTAATGGATTCGATTGGTTGGTGGCATCATGTGTACATTATCTTGTGGTGCTATTGTTTCTTCAGTTGGTTTTCTTTCTGTCTACAGATGCACTGCGATTTATATGACATTCGGCAGTCTCTGAATAGCTTTGACCAGAGTTATCTCCGTCGCAGAGAAAAGTACTGTCCTTTCTGTTCCTTCGTGGCTGCGAGCAATGCTGGTCTGCAAGATCACATTCGCACCCACACTGGAGAGAAGCCTTTCAAGTGCACCCTATGTCAGTTTGAGTGCAATGTGCGCAGCAACATGAGGAGACACATGAAAACAATGCACTTAGAGACTGCTACTGCACTGCAACAGTTCTGACAATATTCTCACTAAAGACTAGAAGATTTTCTGAATAGGCTCATTAGAAATACCAGTATTGTTACTAGTCCAGTTTATATGTATCCGTTGTATAGTACCAGATCTGTTCTTCTCACGAAGAATTGATATTCAGGTTTTGAATGAGTTGTTCAATCTTCAATAAAGTTTGTATCATGTGCAGTTAATTTATTCTGTAGACGCCAGTATCTTCAGTTATTGTTACCGACACATTATTTCTTCTTTTCATTAAAGTTCATATTTTTATCAGTACGCGAGCGCCATGTGTTTAAAAGCTCTGAATTCTATCTCCTTTGCTCAGGACGCACCCTTCTTCCCCGCCGTGTTCCCCAATGTAGAGAGGTACGCTCCTCCCCACCTCAACAAGTTGAGTTGCCCCTACTGTCCTTACGTGGCGGGTCAGATCACTAACCTGTCTAACCACATGAGGACACACACTGGAGAGAGACCCTTCGCCTGTCCCTACTGCTCCTTCAGAGCCAACGTCAGGAGCAATCTCAAGAGACACGTAGTCACCAGACACTCAAACAGAACATCTTAACGCGTCACACCAACCATTATCTATTGCTCCATTCTTTATGTAGCTATTATATTTCTCAATTCTCTTGATAGCAAGGAATATTTTCTTAAACTATTTCCCCAAATGCAATACGTCTCAGTTAGGCAACTAACATCAACCCAAACAAACAGTGGTACTATCACAACAATGATTGCAGAAAAGTAATGTGTCACCTCAGTGACTTATACAACTGAACAAGAATCTCACTTAATGGGACTCAATGACTTTTCTGAACTTTTTTTTATTAATTATGATAAAAATTTGAAATTTCACATACGTTTGTATCAAGACCAAAGCAGAAATTCTTATTTAGGAAAAATATTGTACGACCCCTCCTTCCCTCTCCACCCCCTTCTAACCCTCGGGGGGGTACTTCGTAAACATTGAAATTCTTCAAAAACTAAGAGATAAAAAAAATTCAGAAATGGATTCCTGAGACAGTTTCACATAAATTACATTTGAGTTTTTCTTATTTTTTTGCATTCTGTTTTTTTTATATTTTCAGAAGTACAAAAAAATTGTATCTACCATGAAAATTTCATTTATTTTATTCTTTAGAAAAATTTATATGAGATAAATTGAAAAAAAGACTTAAAAGTAAAATGTACCTTATAAATCACTGATCATAGTGCAATTTACAGATTTTCTCTAGGTTACCTAGAACAAAAGAAATAGGCTTTGGAAGTTGGAAAAAGGCTACTTTTCACTAGAGGGCAATTGGGAGCAAGTAAAGATAACGGACCTAGTAAAGTTACCGGACTAGAAATGAAGCTGGTAAAGATAACGGACCTAGTAAAGTTAACGGATATATAACGGACCTAGTAAAGTTACCGGACCAGAAATGAAGCTGGTAAGGAAAACTGATCTAGTGAAATTACCGGACCAGAAAATAAGCTAGTAAAGTTAACGGACCAGAATATATTTTTTAGTTTTAAAAAATATTTGCTTTAGTATTTTATAAAAATACAACCTTATAATTTATAATATTAATGATTAATTTAGCATATTTTACTAATTGCAAGAATTAATGAAAAAACGTGATCCATTTTGAAAAATGGAAAAAATTTCTGCTTATCCTTTAATGTGGTATCCATGATTCCAAAATTATGTTCTTATCCCAATTATTGGTCAAATATTAATAATTTAACCAAGTAAAGATAATGGACCAGAATTTAGACTAGTAAAGTTAACGAACTCTGGTCCGTCATCTTTACTTGCTCCGTTAATTGGTACTGGCACTTTACGTGCATACAGTAGTGCACATGTATGTTTGTGAGCGTGTAACTCCTACTAATCATCAGATCATCCTGAATTTTTGCGTACATCTTCTTTACACTATATTCTTTCATATTTGAACATAAAAAAAAATGTGAACAAAATCTATTTCCGACCATTGAGTCCCCTCAACTAAACAGGAATTGGTTTGTCCTTCTCATTTATTTTGCCTTTAGATCTGATTTGATAAGAATGTACTAAAACGTAAGTTATCAATGTGCTCTTGAAAACTTATATTCTCCCAAATAATTTATATGTTTATAATTTATTTATACCAAATGCTTTTTAATGTACAAATCCCCTGAGACGATTTACGTAGCTTTTATCAACTTTTCTAAAAAGTAAAAAAAAGCTGAATAATTTATGTACTATTGTTAATAATAAATTTTTCCCTATCACTACATTTTATTATCCACCTAGTCGAGTCTAAATTCTGATAGTCCATAGAATATTTATTATTACCAGTTATGATTTTACTAAATAATGAGAAACTTCATCTAATGAAAAACTCTACACGTTTATCTACTGTTCCTAAAATCAAACAATAAGTTTTCTTTCTAACATTGAAGCAACTGATTTTGTTGATTTATTGCACCCTTCGTTTAGTTCCCCTATATATTGTGTCTCTATAGTCTGTTTTCCTTATTCAGTTTTACACTTATCTTCAAAATAGAGAAGTATCTTGATTGTTCCATCTGACATTGTATCATTCAAAGTTTGATGCGTTGAACCTCCTCCTGTTTTTTTAGTTTTACATAGCTATATTTTGATTTCAAAAAACCATCCCGTAGCTTTTTAAGTTGTGTTTAGAGCTGTTACTCTACCCTTTGTACAAAGAGCTTGTAAGTTTTGTAGCTTTGTACTGTCTAGCTTGCTTCAAGTGCGTGATTGCAGCACCACAACTGTGTCCCGTAGATTGCTACCTCTCTGAAGACTTACATGTCAACATAGCTGCTCTCTATTATCACTAACAGGAAAACAACTCTGAGGCAGTGGGTAAGCAGGCACAAGCCAATGAAGTGCAATGGACTGACGGCCAACTGATGGTCTCTGACCTCATCAAAACAATGGACTGTAATAGCACCACAGTAGACGATGGCTTTATATTCAAATGTCCCTGTTGTTCATTTACCACTCACAATAGAAGTGAACTAGATGTGCATTCGATGCAGCATGAAGGTTGTAGCTACAGCTGCAGTGAGTGTTCTTTCACCACCACTAAATGGGGCTGCTACTCTCGACATCTCTTCAAACACAGTATCAGCGGAAAGAGTTTCTCCTGCATGTACTGTCCGTACAGAGCTGCAACCAAGGGGAGTTATGACATACACATGAGAGTGCACACGGGAGAGAAACCTTACTCCTGCAACTTCTGCCCCTACAGGTCTGCGCAGAGGGTGCACCTTAAGATCCATGTGCGCACTCATACGGGGGAGAAGCCTTTCTCTTGCCCCCACTGTCCTTACCAAGCCTCTCAGAACAGTAGTTTGAAGCGTCACATCCAGACTCAGCATGGTCTCGTGAGCAAACGAAGAGGCAGACGCTACAACAGGTACTCTGCCCTCCAAGCCTACCACAGTAACCCTTTAACTATTGAAGGTGACGGAGCCAAAGCCCCCACTGACGACTCAGCTGTCCTCTCTTCACAAGGTGGTATCATTCAGGCGATGATACAGAAGCATCTGCAGTTGAAACTTCAGGAGATGTTACTGCATCAGGTTAAACCAGATGAGCAAAAGGAAAAAGAACAGACCAATGAAGTCCGCAATGACAATGAATAAATGTTCTGTCACCAAACAACTTCTATATCATTTCTAATTGAAAGTTAATGTTAGTTTCATTGTATAATCCTTAAGATTCTACCACATGTTGTTTATCATTTTTTAAGCTACTTATGGTTATGCTCTTCAGCTACGAAGTCTTAAATTTTGTGTTAGGTTGGCTCGTAGGCTTCATTTACTAGTAACTCTTCATTTTCCTCTTCCTTCCGTGAGTGCAGTCACCGGTACTTGTGTCCCTTTTTGTCACATTCCTTGGTAATTGACTGCATTCACGTAGTATCTTTTCTGAATACATGAGCATTGTCACCGACGGAGGTGCACTGGTAGGTGGTTTTGTTCATAGAACCACTTTCCTTTCTGACTGTCTCCTCCAGTTCCTTGTATTTGATTTCATTTTGACGGCAGCGATATGGCCTTTGGTTCCGAAGCAGATTTAACCCCCACTAAATTAATTCTTCCACATGTTACATTTACATGTGTAGCTTCTAAATATTGTAAGTTAACCCTTTGACTTTCCCTCCTGACGGGATAGACAGATGCCACTAAATATTTTCGCTTATATAAAAAAACTTTAATTGTTCTAAGTTTTTTGAATGTAAAAAGGTTTTCTTGGGAAAGAAAATAACCAAGTAGTTTTTTGTTGATATTCTAAACTTCTGTTAATAATAAGTTTTACTAACCTGAAATAGGCATTATAAGTTGAAAAATCAGATATAAGGCAGGAAGGGTTTAATGTAGTGTTGCTGATATAGAATCACTTTAGAAATAGTCTGTGCCAGTCTGTTTTATAATAAAAAATATAAGTGTTATAAGATACGTGTGCATAGCCAATAAAATCATAGAATATATGATAATTGTAAAGATAAGTAATGTTGTGCGACTTTGTTTGTCGTGTATAATCACTTACCTTCTTAATATTATTAGAGTCAAATAACAAGTCACAATCATGAGTTGATATTGAGAAAAATAAATTGGAGGGGTTTCTCTGTCAAGAAATTTTTTATTGTATGACATATTTCGTCTCAATCCTTGGTAAATGACTGTATTCACACAGTAGCTTTTCTGCTTCCATGAACTTAGTCACTGACGTTGCTGATGGGGCCACTTTCCTTTCTGACTATTTCTTCCAGTCCCTTGTATTTAATATCTCTTTGACTTCAGCGATATGGCCTTTGGTTCCGAAGCAGTCGTAAGCCCCTACTAATTAATTAGTGGTTTGAGTTATTTATCGAGACTCTACTGTCAAATGTAAATCCTATTTCTTAAATGTCTGCCAATAGTCACACAGGTGAATGAAATGTGAAGAACAGTTCCAAATTACAGTGGTGGCTAATTTCGAGTATAACCTAATGTAATAAAAGTAGCTAATTGGATTATGTCATAGAATCACTTAGAGCATTGGGTTGGTGTTGACTTTTCAGATACAGGCAGGCCCCGCTTTTATTATGATAATTATGAGACATGGCTCGACGCTATTATATAATTGTAACTCGTTAAACATTTCATTTTCTATGAATTAGAATAAAAGAAAATACTTTTGAATTCTCGTCTTGCCGTATATTGCGAATGTTTTGCCCAAATCAGATGATAAAAGTTCAAAGTAGCTAGTTAATGAATTGTGTTAGTAATTAGTTTGAAACTTTCATTTATGTTATTGTGTTACATTGGAAAAAAAATATTTTAGCATTTGGGTAAGTTCTGCAGTTGGGTAATTTCTGAATTATTGGACGGTTCCACATACTCGGACCCGTAATAATAATTCAACAGGATACCTGCAGGTATCTTGGATACCAATTAAAATGAAGTTTTCAAAGAGTTACAATTATATAATAACTTCGAGTCATCTCTCGCTTTTATTACCATTTGTTTGTTATAAGACTAAGTCCTCATTATTGTGATAAAAGCGGGGCCTGCCTGTATTTTTAAAGATGATAGGTTGAAGTGAACTATTCGAGATGTATTCCGTTTTATTGTGCAAGCAATACTCCAATTACCTAACCGATTGCTATTGATAATTTGATTGAATATTTATTTTACTGAATCATGTTCAAAATAGAACTAAATTTCTATGACTTGGATTAAGAAGCAATCACCTTAGGCTCTTTTTGTTTTACTCCACCGGTGTGAGTGAAACATCTGCTCTGGTATGTGCCACTGTTGTTCAAAGTTGTAAGTGTACTATTGTTACACACTTCCAATGCATTTCTTTAAAGTGTACCTACGCACATTCTTACATTGGTGATATTCTCTGTCAAAATGGTCACACTGTACCCTGTCATTTGCTATTAATTCAAAAGATTTCTCTATTAGTTATCTATGTACTGAGAGGAATGTTACTACCATTTATTGCTTAGCAGTATAGAGTAAGTCGATAAAAGGTTAAAGAAAGCTTTTTACTTTCAATTACTCGTACTTAAGTGACTGTTATTTTTATTGCACATTGCCACTTTTTAATAGTAATAGTGAGTAACTTGGCAGTTCATTTGACACTCAAATAGACTAGCAGTACTCGGTAAGTGGGGGTTAGCTTATCTCAATCAGAAATTTCTAAAGGTCATATTGGTGCATGACTTATGGCTTTCACCCACTTACCGATTACTCTGAGTGTCTGTCAATTATGTTAAGTCTGTTAATTTTCTCTTGAGTAGCTTACCTAGTTTGTCAGACTAACTAAGTATAGGTTTGGCTTTACCTGGTGACTGATGTGTTTTCCTGGTTCGTTCTAGGGGGAGTTTACCGATGGCTCAATATACGAGTCTGATGTTCCGGTAATAAAGACACGCCTCTTCAGGTGCTCCATGTGTGCTTACAGCAGTGCATACAAAGGCAATGTGAACAAGCACTTCATAGTGCACACTGGCACCAAACCCTTCTTCTGCACTCTCTGTGAATTCAGATGTACGCAGAAAGGTAACCTCAAGAGACACGTCATGATGAAACACGAGGCTGAATATCGCGCAGGAAGAGCCTCTATCGATTAAGAACCAAGTCATTCTACCTGTTAAAGACAACCCTTACGAGTTACTGTGACTACTGCTGTCAACTAGTTATTGTACGCTTTTGAAGATAACATTTACTTAGTTACTGTTTGTTATATTTTAACCTGTCACTTGCTATGTGTCACTGACTTCAAGAAACTTATTGTATGTGAAATTTAGATTAATTCTTACAACTGTCTTATTACACTAAAAATAGTGATTATGAATGCATCTCAATGGAAATGTTAGATTGGTGAAATTCGTTTGCAAAGAACTTATTTTCTAAACTGTGTTACTAGATTTCAATCAACTATTTAGCAGCTTTTATTTTCAAATTCCACTCTCTATTCTTTTTATTAATACTTTTATAATATCCTTCCAGTTATATATGCTTCCATATTAATACCTTTTTTAAACTATACACAGATATGATTCCTTAGAAATAATTTCTAAGGAAAGCACTGTCCCTATTGCCCCATTTGTATTAACTACTTAAGAATAGATGGATGTTATTTAACATTTTTAATTGTATGTCCATTGTTTAGAAAGTCTCAGCTTGACATCCAAAAGGCTATGGCAAATAGTTTTCAGGTTTCCTTCATTATATTTCTGTTATTTTTCTTGTAAATGTCACAACTATATACTTAGCTTGTTGGTTTATGGTTGAGATGATACCAAGGTATTAACTAGGTGTGTATATAAAGTATTTAATGGTAACCTATTGAGCTGTTTGAAAGCAGTGCACTCTTGCAAACCTCCTAACATATTAGCCATAGTTATCTTTGAGTGCTTGCCAATCTCATGGAAGACCGCTTCTCCCATTCCCCAGATGACACAATCTACCAACATCTCCAGACTCTCACTGAGTTCCTCCCACTTGCTGTCTCCATCACGCCTCTCAGAGAGTAAAATGTGGTTCACCAACCACTCCCTGGGGGTGATGGAGTGCCAGAAGACTCTACCGGGGGAAGTGAAGGTGTACAAATGCATCTACTGTGGACACCAGAGCTCTCAGCTGCAGAACCTCAAGACGCACATACGGAGACACACTGGGGAGAAGCCTTACGCCTGTCAGTACTGTGACTACAGGGCTACGCAGCACATTCAGATCAAAAGACACGTCACTAAGTACCACCTGGACACCAGTAGGTAGTTCTACCCCAGTGCACTCTTTGAACACTATTCATGTCTTAGGTACTTAGTGGCACTCCTGGGTACCATTAGCTTCGAGTTGATGTTTAGCACTGCAGTTGTTGGTATATATTGCTCTCTTTGAAAATAGTTCATAAAAGTTAATTTGAGATGTTCGATACACCGAGTGATTGTGCGAAGTGTTTCATCATATCTTGTAACTGAGTGATGCTAAAATGATAGAGATAGCATTCAGGCTAGCATTTATTTATTTATCTGATATGTTAGATTCATAGGAATATTTTCATGAATTATCATTAGTCTTGTATAATATGAGATGCCAAGTATTTAAAAAAAATAGTTTTATTCAGTAATTTCTTTTTGTCGATATAGATTAAATCTTTGTTTTTCTTAAAATGTCTTAAGTATTATAATCACTGTATTGTATTACACATTACTTTCATTCATTCTCCTATAGAAGGGTATTATTAGTATATTATAATGTTATATAATGCCAATGTTAAGTTAAAAGTTTGATATAACTTCTGTTCTTCACTCGCTATTATTATCCAGATGACTAGGAATATTCTCTAGATTATGTTACCTTTATTTTCACGCAATAATGACCATTGGTTGGGGACTAAAAAATCTTCAACAAAGTCTATCAAATTTTCAAATTTCATCCATGTCAAATTTTTAAATTTCATTTGGCAACTAAAAATAAATCAGGTTATGAACAAAATCTTCCAAAAAAAATATACCTATAAATTACTTTACATTTTGGTGTCCATGAAACACCAACTGTTGTAATTTGGGTTGTTGGGGATTTTTTTTATCGTTGGTTACCATGTTTATATTTTTTACAGTTTTAGAGGATAGCACTAGGGTTATTCTCTCCAACTAGCTATGTATCTCTCAGCTACGTAGGCTCCTAGGTTTCAGTTACCATGACATTATTATCTGGTTAAGTACATTGTATATAACTAATTGATTGGTTTTCATTTCCCATCACCATTATACCCCAAAGCGGATTATTTAGTATACAAGATATTTATAAAATGGCTTATGATTTTGTAGTTAAATTCAAGGTTCCTTGTCACCTGGAACAACTGAACGAAATTGATAATAGATTAATAATTTGATAGAATCAAAACAAATAGAGTACAATCTTTTTCTTCAGTGTCATATTATTATTTCGCACTGTTGCAACACACTCAACATCAAGAAATTTAAATAGGAATTTATATACTGAACCAAATTGTATGCGATTTTAATATTATAGTTCCTAGACCTTAGTTCTAAAATATTATGTAACAAACTAATTTTGTCCGGGGCTTGGAAAGGACTTTAAAGCTCTTTGGTGTTACTCTTTAGAGTTTTCATTTTCTTTATTCACCTTTTCCAGTGTTAAGACATTCAAGATGAATAATTGTTTACGAAGGTGAAATATTTTCCTTTTAATAAATATATTCGATAGATTTTTGAAGTTTTTAGTATTCGAAAAGAGATGGCTTCTTAAAGTAATATTTCAATCATTAACTTTGAAATACAAGAAATTATTCTCTTGATTACTTGCAAATCTTTGTTTCATCAAATACAGATAGGCCCGGCCTTTATTACCCACCACGACTTGAGTTATTACAAATGGTAACTGAAGAACGAGTGCTCGTAGAGCGCTTATAAATCATATTGACCATTCAATAATCCTTGAGTTATAAATGACCTTGACCTTTGACCTGTTCTCTCCCTAAATCTAATAAACTGGTTTCTGGATAATGACCAATTGTGATAATTTGAGAACCAGGTAATTTGGTTGAATACTAAACTGACTGAGAGTGAAGCTATGGTTGAATTTTAATCATTTTAATTCGTTCACTACTTTGAACTGTCATTAGCTAATTCAAAATCATTTTCTTTTAATCTAACTCATAGAAAACGGAATATTTAAGGTGTTATAATTATATAATATAGCGAATCATACTCCGCTCTTATTACCATTTGTAACAAGAATGGGGTATAATATAAGTGGGGCCTACCTTTATATCTGGGGCATTGTATTTTTCTGGCCTGTAGTTTATTTGACTATTATTCTAGAAGTTGGCTTTGGGATTAATTAAACTAACATTTTGCATTTAATATTATTTTGATCTCTGTAGTGTTACTTGAATTTAAGTTTAACTTTTTTTCATTTTTGATAAGTACTCCAAACGGAACGAAAACCTTCGACTCTTATTTTCTCAAATAACCTTGCAACAGATTCTTGATGTTCTATATATTTTGAATCTTGGGTGAATTGTGAATATTTTTAAATAAATATCATTCTGATGATATAACTAACATTCACTAGATGTTACCAGGGAACTGCGTCCCGCATATGTTAATGATAGTATGTTTTTATTCTACATAGTGACGTTAAAAAGTTGACCAAAGGTTTTCTGTGCAGATGGTCGTTCAAGTTCCGACATTAGTCTCTGAAAGAGAGCGGTAACTATCTGTCTTCTTGAAGGTTTTCTTCCACCTTAAGACTAGTACATTCTGAGACTCTTTTCTAATTCATCTTTGCACACATGTTCCCCCAGATGATACCGGTAGATGTTGCGCCGTTCTCACCAACTAGCACTGATGTCAGTGACAACTCAACAAGCTCCGACATTGAAGATGAAGATGACAACCAGAATTATTTTGCGCGTCGCTACTGCCAGACGCTTATTGAATCCACCACTGAGTCGCCCTCTACTCCAGATCTGAATAATGACCTCATCATAGCCGAACCTGACCAATGCGAAAAATGTGAGTTCAGTGGAAGTGCGGAGGCAATGAAACAGCACAGGATAGAGCATCTCTCTCAGCAAGAAGGAGCCAGTGTGTTGGTGAAGAGAGAAGTCACTGTCCCCAAGCACATCTCTCCCAATATACTCCAGTGCCAGTTCTGTTCTTTCAGATGCATTTCGTTGCAGGAACTTCGTTCCCATGAGTTGAAACACGTGAAACTCCTGCAGAAAAAATAGCCCTTTCGGAACTGGCCCTAGTCAACCTAAATAGTTTGAAGAAAGTATCGATACTTAATGAAAGCATCTGCCTTGTACTTGAGATAACTATTAGCCATTAGGTTTCTGCAGGTAAACTGAAAAGAAACTTCATTGACTTATCCTATGAATTTAATGGAATAACTATATGACTGTATTTAATAGGTATGTGTTCCAGGTAAAGCTCTCACAACGACAGTATTTGTACCTGAAAAAGAGGTCCATTTAATGATCGTCTGCTGTACGAGCTTTACCTGGTCACTATTCTTTATATTTGATATGTTATGTGTGATGCACCTCTAATAATAGTAAATAAAGCTATTTTGATAAATTAGTAATTTTATACTCGTATACTGTGAATTATTTTAAGGAGAATTAGCAATGTGTAGCTAGAGCTTTTCTGTTATTTCTTGTATATACATCTTTCATAGCGTGTATTAAACTGCCAGAAACTTCTGGTGGCTCGTTATAAAGATGTAGTTTGTAAAATCCTTATTTCATTGTGAGAGTTTCACTTAGTATTACTTTTCAAGAGAAGCTCTAAGCACCATATTAGTTAGTGAAAGAAACTGTTCAATTTTAACATCCTTTGGCTTTTAGTGTAAGAAAATGATTTACTAATAAAGTTCATTTCTCTGCCACCAATATAAACAATTTTATCTAAATCGCATATTTCATTTTCAATTCCTTCTTTAATTTTTATACATGCAACTTAACCATTTATGCCTCGAATTAATTTGAACGTAATAACAAAAATACATTTTTATAATACCCTTGTAACAAACTAAGCATATTAAATTAAACAATAAAGAAAAGGAAAAAATAATTTTAAAAAATCATTCACAATTACGCTTACCTCAATGTAAGCATACACATCGGTTCTAATGAATGGAAGCATACATGTGTTAACCCGATTGTTTAATGAAAAATATGACCAAATTTTCCCACAAAATACATCACTTGAAAGGAGACGGATACGTCGTCCTCTAAGGGCGGTACACACGTAGTGTTTTTTAAGTCTTTCCACCAGACTTTTTGCTAAGCTCCTCCTATTTTTTCCTAAAAGTAGGAGGAGCTTAGCAAAATGTCTGGTGGAAAGACTTAAAAAACCCTGCGTGTGTACGACCCTTTACGTTGTGAATAAGGTATGAATGGTAAACTCTCCCCTTCCTGTTCATCAGATTGCAGTACACTGTCGTTCGGTTACCACATAACAGACAACATTTGAACATTTTATAAAATAACCCAGAGTTTTATTTTCAATATCACTGTCCTCTATAAGAAAATTTTACATTTTTTAATAACTTTTCTGTAGTTCAAATCTACCGTCATCTTACTGAAATGTTTCTACCTGCGAGTGTAAAATATTAGCGTCTGCTGAGTGACTTTAAAGATTTTCCCTGGTTAATGTTGAAATAATTGGATAGGTAATTAGCAACTGAATACTACAATGTCTTGCTGTCAGTGAATGGTGATAGGTGACTTTATTCATCACGCTTCTTCTTAATAGTCCCTTGTATTTGTTTTCAGCGATATGACTCTGAGTTGTTCTAGCTTTCGTTTTAATTACCGATAATATAATTATATTGTCTAATACGGTTTTCCTTACTCACAATTTGAGTATTCCTTTCATTTCGATTAGCGAAATGAAAAACAAAAAATAATAATAAAAACTTGCTCTAAATAAATGCTTTCCTAATGAAATATTTTTGTTCATTATTTCGATTCATTTGCATGCATGAAATAAATTGAATTTATTAGCAATTGTTCACATTCATCTTGCATCATTTCTAAGATTATTTACTAGAATGAATGGAGAATATAATGCATTTATTCATTAATGATTATGATAGCCTAATAATATATTTCGAGTGTAATATATATTGTAATTCTTTGCAGTTTCGTGTGATAAAAGTATTAATTGGGTAATTTTTCTATGTTGGTCTATTTACATTGTTTAGTTCACATCTCCCTGATTGAAGCGCATGATTCTTACCTTTGGATGCTAATTCTTTGTAACGTTAAAATATCTTGGAGAAGAGCATCACTAGAGTTTGTATGATTTTCAGATACCGACTCTGCTGAAGTCAGGCTGGTTGTTAGACAGCGACTCTGCAGAGAAAAGCAGTCTGCCGTCCACGGTGAAGATCTGTCCCCACTGCTCCTTCAAGACTTGTGACAACTGGAGCTTCAACCGCCACATCCTCACTCACTCCGACTACAAGCCTTTCAAGTGCCCCTATTGCGACCACCGATCACGACAGAAATCACACCTCCAAGTTCACATATCCACACACACGGGCGAGACGCGCTTTCACTGTCAATACTGCGACTACAAATGCTTTCAAAAGAGCTCAATGAAGATACACGAGAAGAAGCACCGACATGGTGGTGTTTCTCTTCATGCCACTTAAATTAACTAAGAGTGGTCTCTGTTGCATCTCCTCCTTGGTCTGCATTCCATTCAAGAGGCACTCTAGCACTGTTTTTATTCTAATTGTACTTTGAATGACTGTTACTCTAAAACTCTCATACCTCGTTAAATTTCCCCTTGTCTCCTCTACTTGATTTACCGACTATTTTCTCTGGACATCAAAGAGATATTTAAATGTTCTTTTCTGCTCAGGTGACGTCATCACTCCTCCAGCAAAGAGTCTCTTCTTTTACCGAAGAGAGTTTCATCTCTGATGAGTACATGAGAATGGTGAAAAGATGCCCGCACTGCCCCTACAGCAGTCCCAATGGCGCCCACCTCAGCAGACACATGCTCTCTCACTCTGACTTCAAACCCTATGCCTGTCCCCTCTGTCCGCACAGGTGCAACCAGAAGGCTAACCTCAAGGCACACATGCTCACTCACTCCAATGTGAAGCCATACAAGTGTAACTTCTGTGACTTCAGAGCCAATTTCAAAGGAAATGTTAAAAAGCACCAGAAGACTGTACATTGCCATGAAATGTAGATAACATTCTTTTTGCAAACTTAATTGATCTCCATATACGTAATACAGGGTGACCCACAAAAAAGTGTACCCAGCTTTTAATTAATGTAAATATTGTATTCTAAAATAAAAATAAATTAGAGTTTAAGTGGCCAAGTTGCGAAATACGACACCTTTGAAATACAAAAATTCTATACGAATCCTCAAATGGAATACAATTAATTTACATTCAAGTATTAGTAATGAAATCATTTGAATTCAATAATAATTAGATTAAATATAATAACAACTTTTTGTATCATAGTTATAGCAAACTATGGCATTTAACTGTAAATTCAAATATATTGTTACCGAATGCAAATGGTGCCAGTGGCCAAAATTATATCGCTTCTTGTAGGACCCTTAATTCCTTATTTTGGGGTTACGTGAGTGGCAATCTGGCGTCACTTCCATGGAGTAATGAGATAACTGAAACAAAATAAGGTTTTATATAGTTTTTCTCACCGTCCTGCAATCGCTGCCACACTTCCTCTCTCTTATATAATTTTTATATTTGGAAGGTGTATTTCATGACAGCCATTATTAAAAAAACACAAAATCCTTATCTTCCATTGGAGGGAGTCTTATTTCGCAACTGGGCCGTTTAAGTTGAAGAAAAATGAAATATTTTCACTTGTATCAATTATACCGCTATCATTGCTTAAGATTTCTTATTTATTTATAAATAAAAGATTTATATTACTTCAAATTGGGTACATTTTTTGTGGGTCACCCTGTATATCTAAGATTGAAGAAATGTAGCACATCAAACTTTTAAATTGTACTGAAAAATCCTCGTAAACAGAATATTACAAAGAGTAATAATTAGAATATTATGTTCGACACAATTATTTTATCAATTAATGTATTATATCTAAACTAGATAAAGTGATCAATGACTATGTTAATTTCTTTTAAGTAACAGCTTAATTAAAAACGATTATATTAATTTTACTTTAGTCAAGGTTAATATACATCATGTTTTTTAATTTTTCTTTACCCTCAAAAAGTCAATTCAGTCAACTGAACTCAAGAAAAACAATTAGAACTATAGAACTATCAATCACTGCTTCAGTTTTAGTAAAAACGGTTTTGGTCTTATAAAAAATAACTAAAGTGAGTTTTATACTAGACCAAGCCAAGTAACTCTGGTCTGCTACAGGGTGTTGTACTAGTTCCAATAATGTATGTACAACCTTAGATCCGTTCTTGCACTAAGCACCAATGTGCCAAATGAAAATACGTCCATATTAATTGTCTAAATAAAGTATCAGTGTCGAGTATTCACTTTTTAGGTTTGACTTTATTCCTATCAAAAGCATCTTATTTAAATTAAATATATTGAACCATTAATGAAACTGCATAAGATACATTATAATTATGGTACTTTGGGATACTTCCTACTTATTAAATCTTATTTTGAAAGTACGTGTGTTTATTTTACAACCTGGTAATTAGTCAATACAATTTTTATGATCTATTGAATCGTCTCGATTAGTTATCATCGACTTGATATTCATCTTTTTTAGATATCATCAATTCAAATTTTACCCTTTTAAATTGTATCAATGAGTAATTTTAAACTTGAACTAGCGCTACAAATGAAATATTTTGATGAAAGTTTGTTGCATGAGAATAATACTAATACGTGAACGTTAGGACAGAACTGAATGCAGTAAAAGGAATGAGGGAGACTACTTAGGTGTTTGTGATTCGATGACATCCCTCCCCATCAAAAGCATAAACAGCTAAGCTTTATTAGACTTCGTGATAGACTGTACGTGTATAGGATTATAGAAAAAAATTATATCTCATAACACTAGTATTACAGTTGATATTAGAGTAATAGCGTTAAAAAAAGTGATAAGCAGATGTCATGAATTTTATCGTACGAATGCTCCGTTGCTGGTTCTGAAAGATATTTATCATATCGCTAATTTGTTTGTGAGTTATTTGTGTGACCCATTTGATAGAACATCCATTACAAGTGATATGACTAACACTTGTTATTCGTGTTTTGGCTTCAAAATTGTTAGTTCTGCAGCTCCTGCTATGTAAGGTGTCATTGTCCAAGTGAATTAAAGCTATTTATTTGCACTACTTATTATGAAATTCTAATTAGAAAATACTATTGAGTCTGACTCATCTACATGTAGAAACCAACTACATCTTTTCTATTTCGAATATAGTTGATAAATTGAAATTTGTGATTTGGCTCGATACTTTTCAGTTGATGTTCGTGTAGACGTGTAGTTTAACAACTGAAATTTAATATAATGAATTATTAGGTAAGATCCATTTCTTTTATAACTTTAAGCTAATATGTGGTAACTATTCGTATATATTTCATAGAGAAGTTAATTGAGTGCAACTTCTTGGTGAGTATTGAGTATTCGTTAGTACGTTACCAATATATTTTACTTACATTTATTAACGATTACTATAACACTTAATAGTCCGGTCTAACTAGAGAAAAATAAGAAAACAAATATTAGTTTGCTAATTTTTACATATGTTACTTTTTAGGTGTTGTTATATCACAGAAAAAAAGTTTACCACTTTATGTCATTGGATTTGAAAGTTATTGAAGAAATTCACCTTTAAGGGTTAAAAACAGTGTTTCAATATCCGTGGGTTTTTTTTAAAGCACTTTTCTGGTTAAAAAATGTCATTCCCTTGTTAATTGCGGCTTATGAAACTCATTTTATTTCTATTTTACATATAAAGTCTACACAGTACTATCATTTAAATCATATTACACACAATTATGGCAAGATACTCCTCCGCATTGACCACAAATATTGGAGCATCGCAAGGAAATATCTGAATCAGGTACAACTTTTGGTACTACAATCCCCTTTACAGTTCCATCTGATCATTTTCAAGAGTGAATATGGAGCAGGGGGTTTGGAAGTGTAAATTTGCATCAGCCTTTCATTTTCAATTCTCCACCTAAATTCAAGAAGATTCAAATCATTCCCTATCCTTGCTTGAACCTGATGGAACACTCTCAGCGAATGGAATGTTGGGCAGAGCATCCCAGGCTGGAGAGGTTTATTCCCAGTACACACTTTATTAATATACCTCCATAATCGATGGTGATTGAGATTCGATGATTTTGTTACTCCATGTAATATTAAAAGCAATCTCTCACCAGCATGCATGGGATGTATCATCTGTTTGAGGTATACTGTTGAGAAAAGGCATCATATCTTTTTGAAATTAGGATCAGCTCTTCACTTTTTCAGTTCTGCTCTCTTCCCAATGGAATGTACCCTAGAGGTTGTATTGCATCCTAGAAGTGCATGTATCGGTAATCAATCACTTTTGTCCGATATTAGTTTGATGTTATGTATTCACATGATGAATCAGTAACACTAACAGATCAGTATCCTCTCAATAACCACAGTGTCGTGAGTTTCAGATGTTCTTAGAGTTGTTAATACAATAAATAAATCCGCGTCATCCATTGTCTTAAGTGTCTTCATGTCATTGCTATTGAAGTCTTCTAGACGCAATTTAAAGAATTGTTCTTTATTGCTCTCATTCTTCAAAAAATCTTCTTTATAATAAAAAATCAGCACCGCCTTTTTTCTGACTTCTAGATTTGAACAACTGGCCTTTCCCTTTTAATGCCGGAAATGTGTCACATCTTTGGTTAAGAGCTTACTTTTATCACATCGAAAACGACAGTTACATTTGTGAAAGTTATAAGCACATAGTTTGTAAATTGCAACTATTTCTTAATTCAAAGGAGAGACCCTTCTGCCACGAGATTCGATGTATCATTGAGTCTCCAACTCTAAGAACATCTGAAACTCACGACACTGTGGTTATTGAGAGGATACTGATCTGTTAGTGTTACTAATCCATCATGTGAATGTTACTTCACCTGGTATACATGACATCATACTAATATCGGACAAAAGTGATTCATGTAAGATATGAAACATAAAGCATGTAATCGGAGCACTTGGACTAAACATTGCCAAACTGATATTGCCAATACATGCACTTCTAGGATGCGATTTTCACCTAGTGCCAAAAGCTGCAAATGAGACGATTAAAATTTAGTGATTCACATTATAGATAAATAAACTTAAAATGGTAATCGGACTCAATAAATCTAAATTTAATCATTATTTAACTTTTATTTCAATTGGTATCATACCTTCAGTTATTATGTTACGAATTAAATCCCAACAAACATATGAATGTCGATTCGATGCCGTTTGCTGTCGAATTCGTAGCGCTAACGGTGGGTATCGACTTAGAAACCATTTCGATTCATAGTAGATATCGGAATGTCTGTTTCTAAATGATATCTGAATTTACACTTCGAGTAGAAACACGAAAACCGATACATGGTTTTAACAGCATCATCTTGACGTAGGCATGTCTGTTTCCAAACGATATCTAAATTTATACTTCGACCAGAAGTACGAAAACAGATACGTAGTTTTAAAAGAATCGTTTTCAATTTGGAAATTCATTCTCTTATCTCCCTTTTTTATATGTATAGAAATGTAGGAATTATTTCTATTCAATTGGATTGTACCTTTCTATGTACATATAACGTACGTAGTGCTCCCTTTAAACGACAGTTGTAAAGGTAAGATTGGACATTGGCACACTAGTGCGATTGTTCACTGGATCAACGTAAAGTAAGCGATACTGGAACATTGGTTGTTGAACAGTGTTCCTCAAGTACCGTGAAAATGAAATTGGTAATCAATCAAGTGATTTTTCGATGGTCAGTGCATTTATTGTTATGAATCTATTCTAAACTGCTTATTGTAAATAAGCACCGAGGGGTCCTGAAGCTGTCCTGGTGAATGGAAGAGAAGGGGTGGCGTGCCTTGGGTCCCAAACTGTTGTAATTTGGATCACCTATCGCTTATTTTATGTTTATCATGTTTTTAACTCTCCATGCAGTTTTAAAGGGTAGCGCTAGGTTATGCTCTACAATTACGAGGTCTTAGATTTTGTGTTAGGTAGGCTCGTAGGCTTCATTTACTATCACCTCTTCATTTCCCTCTTCCATCCTTGAGTGCAGCCACAAGTGCGTGGTCAATGAGCAGCTTTTCAGCATCCATGAGCGTCGTGACTTTGTCCATGGAGCCACTTTCCTTTCTGACTGCTTCTTCCAGTCCCTTGTATTTAATTTCCTTTTGACGTCAGCGACATGGACTTTGGTTCCGAAACAGACGTTAAACCTTTACTTAACGTAAATAATAAAAAGTTGATGGGCTATTTAACATGTTCCATTTTAGAGTAGATTCAGTGTTATCGGACGTTTCCACATTTTCGGATACATAAGAAATAAATATGATAATTATCATTATTTAATTCTTACTTAAATTGGTATCCATGATACCAGTACGTAAAATACAAGTTTAGAGATAAAAATAAATACCTAATTAATTTTTCTTAGTAAAATGATGAACCCCATATCCCATAACTTGAGCTTCCACCTAGTGCCAAAAGCTGCAAATGAGACGATTAAAATTCAGTGATTCACATTATAGATAATTAAACTTAAAGTGGTAATCGGACTCAATAAATCTATATATAATAATGACTATTTAACTTAAATTTCAATTGGTATCATATACCTTCAGTTATTATGTTACAAATTAAATAGTATTTAAAAAATAATTATTATATTTTCCTTTATTAAATAAAGAAAATATAGACCCTAATAATAACTTGGAACATATACCCTACTGCTAAAAATATTTCACAGAGCAAAAAATTCCTGTTTGTTCAATGAAACACAATTATATAAGTCAAAATATCAAACTAATTACCCAACTATTATGACCTATATTTACTGAGTGAGAGTTAATCTATGGTCAAATTTTAATTAATGAATTAATTAATTAGAACTTTCATCACACAGCTTTCATCTGTATTCTAAGTCGAAGCCTCAAAACATTTTCTTTAATTTGAACTCAAAGAGAACGAAATTTTTAAGGAGTTACAATTATATAAAAATTTGACCAACTCATTATTATTTGTAATAAGAATAAGTTGTGATTTTGGTTATAAAAGCGGTGCTTGCCTGTATTGTTTTATTCACTTTAAGAATATCTTCAAGTA
The DNA here is from genome assembly GCA_947561585.1 of Caprella mutica. Taxonomy (NCBI): domain Eukaryota; kingdom Metazoa; phylum Arthropoda; class Malacostraca; order Amphipoda; family Caprellidae; genus Caprella; species Caprella mutica. The sequence continues at coordinate 362,273 of CANNZV010000168.1, forward strand.
TCTCCGAGTCGGTTAATATCAAAAAATTTTTTAGGTAAGTGCATCCATGGTGGCAAAGCTACAGAGGTACAGGTACGAGGACGTATGGACCCACGATCGATACCTGGACGTATCACTTCATTTCTTCTCATTTAATTTATATGTAACACTATGTAACATTAATCGAATTGATATGCATCTAAACGTACAGTACGTTATTTCAATGAAGTAAGAGTTTTCAATTTTAATTTCTTTATTTTTTGGATGCAAGTGGATATCTTTTCGAAGCATATTAGATATATAATTATGCGTCTGTTCGATGCAGAATCCCTATGTATGTTAGATGTCGTAATTTATCTTTCTATTCAACGCTGTTATAACGGTATCGCTTCGAGGCCAAATATACTTAATATGATGAGGTTTAGCGGTGCAAACGGATATAGGATTGATGTCTACTTGATGTCACCATGTCTAATTTGTTACTGGTATTCGATGTCGGAAGAGAGGTTATACAGAGTCGTTTAGACATCGAATAGATACATTCATGTTTGCTGGGATAGTAGTTAAATAATAATTATTATATTTTCCTTTATCACGTGTTCGAAAATATAGACCCTATTAATAACTTGGAACATATACCTTACTGCTAAAAATATTTCACAGAGCATAAAATTCCTGTTTGTTCAATGAAACACAATAATTATAAAAATCTAATTATATATTAATTTCTTCTAAGTCGTGGCCTCAAAACATTTTCTTTAATTTGAACTCAGAAGGAACGAAAATTTTAAGGAGTTACAATTATATAAAAATTTAACCAACTCTTTACTATTTGTAATAAGAATAAGTTGTGATTTTGGTTAAAAAAGCGGTACTTGCCTGTATTGTTCTATTCACTTTAAAATATCTTTAAGTATCTCCGGCTCGTTTAATATCAAATTTTTTTTAAGTCTAATGCATCCACGGTGGCAATGTGACAGAGTTTCAGGCACGAAGACGGAGGGTCCCACGATCGATACCAGGACACATCACTTCATTTCTCTCATTTAATTTACACATAACAATATGTAACAAAAATAAAATTGATATGCATCTAAACGTACAGTACGTTATATCAATAAAGTAAGAGTTTTCAATTTTAATTAATTTATTTATTGGATGCAAGTGGATATCGTTTCGAAGCATATTAGATATATAATTAGGCGTCTGTTCGATGCAGAATCCCTATGTATGTTGGATGTCGTAATTTATCTTTCTATTCAAAGCTGTCAAAACGGTATCGCTTCGATGCCAAATATACTTGATATGATGCGGTTTAGCGGTGCAAACGGATATCGGATTGATGTCACCATGTCTAATTTGTTACTGGTATTCGATGTCGGAAGAGAGGTTATACAGAGTCGTTTAGACATCGAATAGATACATTCATGTTTGCTGGGCAATTAGTATTGTCACGCAGTTAAAGAAGATTTCGTAATTGAGTTTCCTACCACAAGTATAGAGATAATCTTCGTTTCAATTGAATCAGTTCATTATTGAAGAATAATAACTAACTTTAGTGTTACCATTCACAATTATAATATATACCATATAATCTAAATTGTAGTAAATTCAATAGGCTAATTTTCATTTGAAATATTTTTACATAATATGATACATAAACAAAAATTACTTTCACAAAATTGCGTAAGATTATGTTTAGGATTTGTTTTGTTTATATATTTATTTGTAATCTTGTTATTCGCATAACTCAAAAATGATTCAACCAAATTGCCTGAAATTTGGTGGGACGATCGATTGGTCAATACCCAGGAACAATTTGATTAGATTTTAAGAGCGAGCGAGTAAAAGGTCAAGGTCATTTATAACTCAAAAAATTTCATTAACGGTGCCGAAGGGATGCGCTCTATATGGGTCCGTATTCGTTAATTAATGATATGAAATATTTTGGGTGAAATACTGTATTTACAAAGGAAATATGGTTTTTATTAATTAACATAAGTTTGAGAGGTCATCCGACAGATGTCGTTGATTACATTATTTCCCTATACCTTTATGAACATTTACAAAATGCTTGAATATCTCCGTAAATAGGCAATAGTTGATCGAAGTTAATTCATAATATTAATTAATAAACTATTTCTAGAATTATAATTATGAATTCAACACGCTATTTGTTTTTTCTTTTGACAACAAATATCTAGTCCCTATATACCCCTGCGAAAGAAGAAGAATGCCCTACGCAGATAAGTAGGTATATTAACGTTCAATTTGCGTAGTTGTTAAGTGCTGAGAAACTAAGATAAGTTCTAGTGGTAAGTGTCTAGCATTAAGAAAATAAGCTAAGTGATAGTGTTAAGTGCTGAAAAGAAAAGAAATTTATATTAAAAGTGTGTTGTTTTCTCTCGTAATGGCAGAGGCATGAATTAAATAGTTAGAAGGATACACGCACTCGAAAGATATACCGACAGAGAAAAAGAAGGTGACGTCACTTGGAATACGATTTGAAGGTTCTTGTATTGTTTAATTCATGGGCAGAGGTATAAGCCTGAAAAAGAAAGTGAACTGGAGGACGGACCCGCTGAAAAGGGAATCTACGAAGAAACACCTTGACCTTGACCTTTCCTCAAAATTTAGGAAATACAGCAAGAATTCATGTCTTTTCCTTTAATTTCAATTCCTAACACTCTTGCGCTTTATTGCTTCATGGTTCTTTACTTCCAATCATAATAATAAGAAAATTTCAGGAAGGATTTGGTTCCGGCATTTAGGAAACAAATTCAAGGGGATTCCTTATAATTTATAATATTTACAAAATTCAGAATAGCAGTTTTCCTGACTGGATTCAGATGTCTGAATTTTGTAAATATTATAAATTATAGATAATATATTTAAATTGAGATTTTTTAATTGAACTTTTTAAAATAGAGCTATTTTTAAATTTGCTTGAGCTTCAAATGAAATAGGTATTCAAATTTTTTTATGTCACGTGACATGTGTGCCATTTAGATGTGGAGAGGTCCCAGCCCAGCCCACAGGTGGGTGGGTAGGGGTGCATGTTTTCTGATAAATATGCATACCTCTCTGTTTCAGCATTTGGGGAAATTATGATGAGGGTGTTGACTTTTGAGCGACAGAGCGAGTTTAGAGTGCCCTGCCGTCAGGCGTCAGCCCAGTCTGCAGAATATGGAACATTTTTCCAAGACTCTCTGCGGGAGTTTTTGATTGAATTTTAGAAATTTGAGATCTCTGCGGGAGATCTTGAATTAATTCCTATGTTACCATTAATTTAGCTGCGGGAGATTCTGAATCTGTTACTGCGAGTCAGAGAGTAACTGTCTTTCTAATTAAAATCTCTGTGGGAGAAGAGACACATTCTGCAGACTGGCCGTCAGCCGTAGCACATGGCCCTACTCTGCTTTTTATTCTGATACTAAGTAAGGTCATAAGGTACTACTGCATTAATCATATGTGGTTAATGGTTACCACATCCGCATTCGATGATTCGGGTGTCCAGGTAGTAAAGCATGTCTAAACTCGCCATTTTAATGGCGAGTGTGTGACAGTTGTTTTGAGACTTGAGTCCTTTACCAGAAAATGGCGAGAAATATCTAATTTTCTCCTATGCAACAATGTTATTTTGGAGAGAATTTATGATAATTCAATCATTTTGGTCCTTTGGAGAGAAATCTGATGATTTATGGAGAGATAAATGGTGAGTTTATGAGCCTGGGAGCCGAGAGTGGAATAATAACTCATTTCAGATTAACTAGTAACTCTGTTAGGAATTTAGAATGAACAAAAATTACTCATTTTAACCCTAAAAAATGCAGAAATCAGTAAATTATTTTATAAATTTCAACTCCGCAGTGAAAACTGATGTAAAATAAGTCATTTATGCTTCACAATTCAGACAATTGTGTTTGTTGTGATGATAAACATCACTAATGGGAATGCATGAAGTTAGGAGTAACTCTGTTAGAATTTATGTTTTCCAGTCTGGCTGGGAGCCATACTATTATACTTGGTCGGGTGTCTGTGTCTCAGGTACATTTGGCCTCTAACTTTTTTATTTGGGCAGTTATGAAGTTTAAACTTATACAATGTTTGAACTATATCAATACGGTAATAGTAACACCAATAATATCCTGTGAAAGTGAAAATATCGTCAATTAATTGAAATTCGAATTACTAATTCAAATTTGAATTAATTGATGATATTTTACTTTATCCGTTTCTGCACGGTGTATAGAATCACCGAAACGGACCAAAACAGACCGAAATGGACAGATTGAGGACCAAAACAGACCAATGGGGACCAAAACGAACCAATAGTGGTCCAAAACGGACAGATTAGGAAAGGGGACCAAGCTGGATCTAATTCTAATCGGGCCGAAATGGAGCTAAGTAGTTCATAAAAAACACTTAAACCATGTTACAAACTTACAGAGTATGTCAATGTCCAGTCTGGCTCTGCAGAATGAGTCTCTTCTCCCGCAGAGATTTTAATTTGAGAGAGAATTATTCTCTGACTCTCAGCAGCAGATTCAGAATCTCCCGCAGCTAAATTAATGGTAACATAGGAATTAATTCAAAATCTCCCGCAGCTAAATTAATGGTAACATAGGAATTAATTCAAGATCTCCCACAGAGATCTCCAATTTCTAAAATTTAATTAAAAACTCCCGCAGAGAGTCTTGGAAAAATGTTCCATATTCTGCAGACTGGGTCAATGTCAGGCTTAGATTTTAAAAGGTTATGACTCCGATATGTCTAATTGGGTTTAAATTTTGAATTAATTCCTATGTTACCATGTTAATTTTGGCTTGAAATCTTCAAAAAATGAGCCAAATTGGCTTGGCTCAGAATATTAGTGAAATTTTGGCTCAAAAATTGGCTTTCAATATTCCAGCTTCTGAAACATGCCGCCAGTCTGCAGAATGTGTCTCTTCTCCCGCAGAGATTTTAATTTGAGAGACAGTTACTCTCCGACTCTCGGTAGCAGATTCAGAATCTCCCGCATCTAAATTAATGGTAACGTAGGAATTAATTCAAAATATCCAGCAGCTAAATTAATGGTAACATAGGAATTAATTCAAGATCTCCCGCAGAGATCTCAAATTTATAAAAATTCAATCAAAAACTCCCGCAGAGAGTCTTTGAAAAATGTTCCATATTCTGCAAACTGGAAACATGGCACTCAAATAGTTAGTACTATACATTGGAGAAAAATAATAATATTTAGAATGAGTTATTTAACTGATAATAGCTTCCTACTTATGTTGAAAAAAATAGCTACTTTGAATGCTCATATCCTATAAGCCGGAAATTATTCTTCAAAAAAAAAGAATACTTTCCGACTTATGGGATATGAGCATTCAAAGTAGCTATTGTTTTTTATGAACTATTTAGCTCCGTTTCGGCCCGATTAGATCCGGCTTGGTCCCCACTCGGTCTGTTTTGGACCACAATTGGTCCGTTTTGGTCCCCAATCCTGCCAATCGCCAATCGGTCCGTTTTGGTACTCAATCGGTCCGATTCGGTCTGTTTTGGTGATTCTATACTGCTCGGTGCTCAATCTGAATTGCATATAAACCCACTAGCTTATTCAAAAAACTAAAACAATTAACAATCCTCCACCCTCATTATTTCAATAACTTTTCTGATCCTTCTAGACTGCACTGTCACTGCAGGAACTGATAAACTGTTCTCCAAAAAATCCTCTATTTTGGCTTCTGTTCTCAGTAAAATTAATGTAAATATAGGAGAAAATTAAGGATTGTTCGCACAGAAAATGTTAAGAAATGTCGGTCTGCAGAAACTGGTAAAGTGTTTGTAGAGATCTCTTATTCTATTTGTAGCAAAATTAATATAAATATAGGGATTAATTCAAAAGTGTTTGTAGCAAAATTAATGTAAATAGAGGAATTAATTGAAAACTGTTCAGAGATAATATCCCAAATATCTCCCATATTCTGCAGACTGGAAAAAATTCACAATCAGTCTCCAGATATTTAATTTTTAGGGCAATTTCTCTCCAAAGATTTTGAAATTTTTCTCCAATATGGCAAAAAATCTCAAAATACTTCTCAATAATTACATGTAAACATAGGAATTAATTAGGTAATTGTCGCCGGATAATTCAGGAGATTAATTTAAAGGCCTCAATAGTTGCCGGATAAACTTCACAACTTCATGCATCTTTTGCAGACTCGCTGTAGTCTTGTTACTCTTGTAGACTGCCTAAGATTGGTGATCCTCCAACATTTTTCTAATTTAGAGCTCACTAAACTGTTAGATAATTAGGTACTCAGCAGGTTCACTAATGTAAATATTTAATAAGGTAACTTGAGTAATTGTATTTTTTTATTTTCTATCACTTGGTTACGCTACTTACTTTCTTCATTCATGATGATTTTTGCAACATTCTCAGTTCTTATTTTATTGGGAAGGCCACTTTAGTTTTATTAGTAGTTTTAAATTAGCTCTAGTTGACTTTGTAAACTGCAACCCTGAGTCATATGTTAGTAATAATGTTACTAGGATAAGGAAGTTATTCAAGTGGGTAAAGTCTGAAGAAACCAAACAAAGTATTAGAAACTCTGCTCTAGGCCTCTAGCTAGCCTAAGCAAATTCATCATTCCTTCCTTCAAAAATAAATATTTTTCATGACTTTTACTCTAATTTAATAAGATTTTACCCAACAGCTCATCAGTTAATAAAAAATTTTGAAAGAATTTTTTCATGAAGATAATTAACTGCAACTGATTGTTCTGAAAGCATGGCTACGGATCTGCTGTCTCTGAAATGGAATAATCATGCGGATAGTTTTCTTAAAACTCTAATCCATGCAAGACAACAGGTGAGATTAGATCTAAATCTTGCTATGTATAGTCTCTTCCTATTTGTGATAATCAGCTCATATGAGTTATTGGTATAAACTATAAACTTAAATTGAAACCACTATATATTCAAATTACAATATGTTTAAACTGAACATTAAGGATGAGTTGAGTGCATTGCTTTTGACTATGTAAAATTGCAAGTTGTAGGTTCTTCAGTTTTAGCTACCTTTAGCTGTTGTATGATTTAATCATGATTTTTTCTAATTTTGTGCTAAAGACCAACCATTCTCATGGAATATCCAATTAATTCAACCCAATTCATAACTCTTGATAGTCTTATTGATATTATGATACAAAATTCTTCACTTCTTGGTTTATGAATAATTATACTATTTCTACATTATTGACATATTTTTTTATGTTTGAATAACTTTTTCTTCATCATCAAAGATTAAAAAATGAACTTGTTAATGAAATTAACTTCTTAAGTTGTTTACTTTGGCAATATTAAATTGAAATCTATGTAGCTATCCATCAGTAGCTTTATGAGAAAAATGAATTTAATTTTTGTTTGTTGCAGGAATCATTTTGTGATGTGACAATTGTATGTGAGGGGAAGATCTACTTGCTGCACAAATTAGTTCTTTCCAATTGCAGTGAATATTTCCATTTCATTCTAGAAAGCATCACTTACAGAGATCCAGTTATAGTTTTAACTGGTGTTGACAAGGCTAGTTTTGAAGCACTCCTCAATTACATGTATGATGGAGAAGTCCATATTGAACAAAATGATATCCAAACTCTCCTGGAAGCGGCTAGAATCTTACAAATCAAAGAATTAACACTAACGGATGAAACTAAATCACTAGAAGCAGAATCCAATTCTGAGAATAATCCAAAGAAAAGGAAGAGGCAGAAGCTTAGCACATTTAGTAGTGATAATAAGAAATCTAAAAAATTAATTGGAAATATTCCCCATTACCATGAGATAAATGGTAAGTGTCCTTTCTAAGCAAATAGAGCCCAAATATTCAACTAAAGATCTTCCCTCTATAGAGTTTAATGTAAGTATTATTATACTAGAAAATTTTCTATCTATAACTATAAATTTGGTGAAAAATGATCCAAGGAATTTATCAGTTTTTTTAGATATTACTTTTTCCAAATATTGATCATTAAACTATATCATAGAGTTAGTATGCTCTTAGTACTTACTCAAATGTGTAGCTTATAATAACCTTTAGGTTAGATTGAATTCAAGCTCTCTTTTCTAATAGTCTTTCACCATTAAAATTTTTCTAGTCAACACCTCTCACAGAAGTCAAGTCAGAGCCATTAGAAATTTATATTGAAAAAAAGTATTCACCTACAGCAGATGAAATTGAAGATTCAGAATGGGATAACAGCAAGAGAAGTGAGCTGAGAAATGATGTAAGTCTATTTGCTTCTTTCTAATCATAAACCTTTATTAGGCAAGTGATTTAAGAGTCACTTCAGAAAGGCATATAGGGTTAATAATTCCTAAAGTTCATTAATAGATTAATTTCCATACCCTTGTATGTTGCATGTTCTTAACAAATTTCACAAAGTAGGTATTTTGAATTTTATTCTTCTTAAGCACTAAATTTAGTATTTACTATTTACTAAGTTGAATGATAAATATGATTATTCTTTTATTACCAGGCAAAACCAATTTACATTATATTGTTTTTAAATCATTGTTCTCCCCAAAACACTAAAAATATATTGAAAGAATTTATTTTAATTGAAAATCTTTAATTTGATTGATCAAGTATTCCAACTAGTTAGTTAGTGTTAGAGGATAGCACTAGGGTTATGCTCTTCAACTACGAGGTCTTCAATTATTGTGTTAGGTGAGCTCATATTCTTCATTTACCTACTATCACCTCTTCATTTTCCTCTTCCTTCCGTGAGTGCAGCCATATAATACTATTATCTCTTTTCATTACATTCCTTGGTAAGTGACTGCATTATCTGAGTAGCTTTTCTTCATCCATGAGCTTGTCACTATCTGGTGGAAGGTGACTTTGTTCATTTAGCATTATAGCCACTTTCCCTTCTGACTGCTACTTCAGTGTTCTTCTAATTTAGTTTCCTTTTGACGTGCGTAATATGTAGTCTATTAGTTTCAGTTGGTAGGTAGACTGATTGATCATTATTTCACTTTTGTTGTTGAAATGTCAATATTTCATTTCTATATTAAAAATTTTACTTCATACAAACAAACATTGTGATATCTGAAATATTACCATTCTTTAATAGAATTCTTCTCATCCTTTGGAATTGAAAGAAATTGTGAATTGTGGATCCTTCAATCAAAATAACAAAAGTGGTGGTTTGGAAATGGTGAGTGATGGAGATCAAAAAGGCGCTGGTATTCTGAAATTCAATTACTTCATAAATAGTGTTAAATATGACCAGGGTAGCTTTTTCACTTTCTTTTACATATCAAATAATCAACAGCTAATTTTCAGGACCTGTACAAATGCCTTCTATCTATGTATAGCAATTTATTAAAGGTCCTCTCCCGGCTCCGCGAAAAAAATTAGATTACAACATAATATTATTGAACTAAGGGTTAGGATCATTAATCTGCAAACCGCATAGCTACAATTCGGTTCAGTGTATATTTTAATATTTGTTTTTAAAGTTTTTAATTCTCTGTGTGCAACAATTGAGCGAATCACTAACCTGAGGCTGAAGAAGAAGAATGTACACTTTTTTATTTATTTCAAATTTGAATTTATAAAGGAACAATGCGTTTTCGTCCTTTCGTGAATTGTTTCCTGAATTATATAAATGTTTCTATAATAAGTTGATCCAATTTTATACCTTTACACGAATATTAAATGAATTTATTATACCTAATACCTAGTTTACAATCAAAGCAAATGGTGTACATTCTTTTTCTCCAGGCTGAAAACCAGCAAGTCGGAAGTAAAATTTTGTAGAGTTTTGATCATAAAAGTCTTTAAAAGCATGTAAAAATATGCTATTAAATTTCATGGGGTTTGCAGCAAAATGATGAAAAATATTAGCCTTATTGATAAAAGCAATAAAAATTTTGCTGTGAGAGGACCTTTAAAACTTTTCAGTATCCTTACTGAAAATTTATCTACCACAATGCAAAACTATTTTTTATATCTGAATTGTAGTAACTTATATTTCTTCACTTCTTGCAGAGCATTAAGGAAGAACTATTGCATCCTAATTATGAGTTCAATTCCTCTGATTTCCGAAATCAGAATTTTGTGTCTGAAGACCATGATGAGAATTCCAGCATAAGTTCAAATCCGTCAGAGTTTACCTCGCTGTACTCGAGCAGTGGAGAGATGATGAGTTTTACTATTCCAAAGGGGTCCATGCGCTCCTGTCCTTACTGCCAAAAGGTCTTCACGTCTAGCGGTGACTTGAAGAGGCATGTCATGACACACACCAAAGAGAAGCCGTACAAGTGTAAGTTCTGTGAATTCAGAACATGCAGGAGATCTGACCTCAAAAGGCATTCTATCAAGAAACATCAAACAGACCCTTTTACAGAGGAAATTGTACAGTAATGCTAGTATATGTTTATTTTTTCAAATTACTTCATACTGGTATTTCTTTCTCCCCTATCAATTTAAAAAGATATCTTCACACGCTGGAAGAAACTATTTGATTAAAATAATTAACGCATGGTACTTTTTTTTATTAGTTACCTGTGTTCCAGTTCGCTGAATTTTTTCTTTAGTTAAATATATTGTTTTTTTCACTGCTCAAAATAAAAAAAACATATGTGTAACATTATAAGGAACATATAAATTCAGTACACTTAAATGTGTTCAATAAAAGAGATGTGTCTTTCTGACTGTTCATTTGTGCATAATACATTCTATATCTGGTTATCAATAAAAAAGTTTGCATCAAGATTAAGTGATAAAAACAGCTTCTGAGGTTACTAAAGGTAACCCGTCAGTCAGTGCCAGACTATTGTCTCACCTTTTCATTATTTGTGGACGAAAAAATCTCAATGCTGTTTTAAATCTTCTGATTAAATTTCTGTTACTGACTATTAAGCATAGGAAGTAAAGCGCCACCGGTTTTTTCTGTGCAATTTATAGCGAGTACCAAAGTCACTCATTGAGCAGATTCATTAGCTCTGTTATTTTATGATCTGAACATTAAAACCTATTCTTCCATCTTTCTCAAACTGTAATAAAATTCAGCTACATCGAAAGTTGTGCCGCTTTGATGGTAATTACGGTGTGGGTCTTGGCCTCTTGGGGTATAAGTTAATATATATACCTGATATTACCATTGCCTAACTAGTTAATATGTAAATTTTCCGTCTAAAAAAATATTTGAACTCGTTTTGGTGAGCACTTAGATTGTAGGTAGAGGAGAGCAAGAGTGGTGGAAGCAGAGCAGAAAGATAAACTATAGCTGCAGAAAAGGCAATCCTACAACAGCTGATCTCCATTTACCTTAATTTTAAATGTTGTTAAACAAATAAGTCTTTTCCTGTTATCTATTCGCAACTTCTATTTTACTGAAACAAATATATTTTTTCCATATACCGTGGATACTAAATTTAACTGAACTAATACGTATATTCAAGAACATGATTTATTGAAACATGATTTTTTACATTTATGTTTGTGGATAAAATTTAGCAATATCTGAAAGAATTTCTATAAATATTTTATTACCAAAGTTATGTATCAGGGGGCATGCCGCCCCAAAACACTCCTGCCGGTCATTAAAGGTTCCCTCCAAGCAAAATTTTTTTTATTTCTTTTTTCAACGAGGCTAATGTTTCTTATTATTTTGCTGCAAACCCCATCGAATTTGATAGCATATTTTCAATCTTATATACTTTTAAAGATTTTTATAATCAAAGCTCTACAAAACCTATTTAACTTCCGACTTACTAATTTTCAGTCTGAAGAAAAAGAATGTTCACCATTTGTTTTGATTGTTAACTAGGTATTAGGTATAATAAATCCACTTAGTATTCGTGTAAAGGTATAAAATTGGATAAACTTAAAATAGAAACGTTTATTTAGTTTAGGAAACAATTAATATCTAAAACAAAGGCCGAAAACGTATTGTTTGTTTCTATAATTCAAATTGTAAATCAAAACAAAGAGTGTACAATCTCTTTCTTCAGCGTCAGGTTAGTGATTCGCTCAATTGTTGAACAAAAACTATTAATAACTTTAAAAGCATATGAAAAATTATATACTGAACTAAATTTTATGCAGTTTGTAGATTAATAGGGCTGGGACAATATGCTTTAAAAATATGCTTTAAAATATGCTTTTTATGCTCTAAAATATGCTTTTTATGCTTTAAAATATGCTTTTTATGCTTTAAAATATGCTTTTTATGCTCAATAGTATTCCTAATATTCTTTTTTTTTATTTAATCAATATCAACCAGGGAAATGAATATTGTTAAACTTTTTATTTTATTTAAATACTGTGATTTTTGGTTTTCATATGTTGCAAGATTGACGATCTCTTCTCATCAGAAACCTAAAAAAAAGTACAGCTATTTAATTATTGTCAAGAGCCAAGTGCACTAGTTTTGGTATGAAAAAGGATTCTCCTATATAAACTATAGAGGGGATCATTTAAGAAAAATTTAAAATGTTAATATTTGTGAATAGAGTATGCGAAATACTAACTAATAATGCATTGTGATCTCACCGATTAATTTATGAGAGCAATCTATCATTTTTATAGTTTGATATAATTTACATAATTTCTCGATTACCAATGTTGAATTACAAGTAAAATTTTAAATTATTTAAGAATATACAAGGTTCTAGTGATAATAGTCGTTTGTATACTATTTTTACTTTCAAGTTACAAAATTTGCATTTCATTTCACCATCAACCTCTTCCAAATCTGTAAAGTCAAAGAGCAATCTTGCTCGAAGTTGGACTTTCTCAATTTTAGGCATGGTGTCAATGTGGTTTGCGAGATGTGAATGACAACTCTTCACACCATTAACTAGAAGTGACTTTGTATGTTACATTAATGTAGTAATACAAGAATTCTTCCAAAAATACACATTTGATCCATGTTTTCATTAAAATATTATCCATACATTTGTAATTGAAAATTTCGTATAACTTTTATTTATCAACCACCTTTCTGTGGATAAAAGCATATTCTTTTCGGAAAAAGAATATGCTTTATTATATGAGCATATTCTTTTCGGAAAAAGAATATGCTATATTTTCTGAAAAAGAATATGCTTTATTTTATGAGCATAAAAAATATGCTCTAACTATAAATATGCTCAAGAATATTCTTTTATGCTTAAAGCATATTGTCCCAGCCCTATAGATTAATGATCCTAGACCTTAGTTCTATAATATTATGTTACAAACACATTTTTTTCTCGGAGCCTGGAGAGGACTTTTAAAGGTCCTCTCCAGGCTCCGGGAAAAAATGAGTTTATAACATAGTATTGTAGAACTAAGGTCTACGATCATTATTCTGCAAACCGCATACAATTCGGTTAAGTATATATTTTGTAATTTGTTTTTGAAGTTTTTTAATACTCTGTGAGCAACAATTGAGCGAATCACTAGTCTGATGCTCAAGAAGAAGATTGCACACTCTTTGTCTTGATTACAAATTTGAATTTTATAAACAAACCATGCGTTTTCGGCCTATATTTATATATTAATTGTTTCCTAAAGTATATAAACGTTTCTTTAATAAGTTTATCCAATTTTATACCTTTACACGAATATTAAATGGATTTATTAAACCTAATAGGGTAAGGTGGGGTATTGAGCCCAATCGGGGTTAAAGGCCCAAGCCGCTTTTCTCAGCAGTGAAAAATAAGTTTGAGATTCTGAGACTATCATCGTGTGCGGCGTACTTATTTAAGTCAGTGAAGTTCAATTCATCGTGAGAGGAGGGTGTATCGGTGAGTTATCCGTACTTCTACAGTTTTTTGCTTTTCTTTGTACTTTTTGAATTTTATATGAAGTTTTCAATTCATTTTTATCATAACTTTATCTTACGATTATCATCAATACCGGTTACTATGTTATTAATACAGTTATTACCAGTATATACCACTTTTCACAGCTTCCTTAAGTTGATTTAGTTGTTAGTTATGGTGATATTCATTTGTTCGTACCGGATGGGGTTGAGAGCCTACATAAGCGTTGGGGCTTTAAGCCCAGGTGGGCTGATAACCCCTTTCTGGTTATTTTAAGTTTAATATTAAACTATCATATGTTTATCCATTTCAGGTTTGTCAGTTAACACAATGGTTTGCAACTATAAATGAATAACGAACTTCGCTCAGTATCAAACGGATGATTTGAGCAAAGCACTCACGGACATAAGTAATGGAAAGTCTGTAATTTCAGTCAGCAAAACTTATAAAATTCCACATAAAACTAAAAGAAGGCATCGAGACCAGAAAGTGAAGAACCCAGGTGTAGTACAGTAGTATGTATGGGTCGGTATAAAACCGCCTTTGAGTCTACTGTAAATTACAGCTATTGGATTGTTCTTACTTCAAATCTTTAAAAGCAGAATACAATTTATCTGCGGATAACTGGATGATGTCAAATCCTGGTAAAAGAATGATAATATATAATATTGCCTGTGTCTTTGGTAAAGCCTACATAAGAACTGCGTCAGCTGAAATATCAATCATTGGTTTCAGAGTGACTGGTAATTGGCTATTTGATGACAGTATTTTCACTGATGAATATTTTATAGCAGATGATTTAATGGAAGAGGCTCAGCCAGAGGAGGAGGCTCAACCAGGGGAGTTTCAATCGGACCAGGGGAGTTTCAATTGCAAGAGGCTCAACCAGATGAGGCTCAAACGGAGGAAGCTCAAACTATGGATGCTCAACAAGAGGAAGCTCAAACAATGTATGCACAACTGGTGGAGGCAAAAGAAATGGAAACTGAACCAGGAATTATTGCTCCTGATATTCAGCTCGATACTAGTGTTTGTGAAGAAATACTAAAATTGTGTCCCACACCAAAAATAAGTGCAGAATTTAACATTAATATACAACTGAATGCAGTGTAATACTTTTTATCTTCTTTATATCCTTTTATAGACAAATTATTACATTTTGAGGTTAAGAGCCCATGGTGGGCTGAATGCCTCATGCTATTGGGCCCATTACCTCGTACCATGGGGCTATGAGCCCTTTTGACCATTTCCAGAAAAATGGCTCTAATATTTTTTATATCAATAGTACGAGAAAATGGTTTCATTATATAATCCTAAAATGTCTTGGGAATCATTAAATGAAAAAAGATTATCATAACTATTAAAATTACGCCTACAATATGACTTTGAAATTTGGGGTGGGCGGGCTGCCCCTCCTTACCCTACCTAGTTGACAATCAAAACAAATGGTGTACATTCTTCTTCTTCAGACTGAAAATTAGAAAAGCGGAAGTAAAGTAGGTTTTGTAGAGTTTGGATTATAAAAATCTTTAAAAGTATATAAAATTAAAAATATGCTATCAAATTTTATGGGGTTTGCATTAAAATGATTAGAAACATTAGCCTCGTTGATTTATGCAATAAAAAAATTTGCTTGGAGGGGACCTTTAAATGAACATAGGGGCGATAATATTGTAGAACTAAGGTATAAGATCATTATTCCACAAACCACGTACAATTCGGTTCTGTATATATTTTATTATTTGCTTTTAAAGTTTTTTAATACTCTGTGAGCAACAATCGAGCGAATCTCCAACCTGACGCTTAGAAAGAAGATTGTACACTCTTTGTTTTGATTTCAAATTTAGATTTTTAAACAAACAATGCGTTTTTGGCATTCTTTTAAGATATTAATTGTTTCAAAAATTATGTAAACGTTTTCATAATAAGTTTATCTAAATTTAAACCTTTAAACGAATAATAAACTAATTTATTAAACCAAATACCTAGTTGAAAATCAAAACAAATGGTGTACATTCTTCTTCTTCAGACTGAAAATTAGAAAAGCGGAAGTAAAGTAGGTTTTGTAGAGTTTGGATTATGAAAATATTTAAAAGTATATAAAATTAAAAATATGCTATCAAATTTTATGGGGTTTGCAGTAAAATGATGAGAAACATTAGCCTCGTTGATTTAAGCAATAAAAAAATTTGCTTGGAGGGGACCTTTAAATGAACATAGGGGCGAGAAAGAGTAGAAATTCTCAATCAGCAGCCACGATACGTTGAAACATTTAAAATAAGAAGTTGCGCAGAGTTTACAGAACAGTACCAAGCAAATGTACTAAAATTTTAAATTTGTGTTAGTGAATTTATTTGAGATTATTTTAATATAACTATATATCTATTTCGTCTTTAAATTCTATTACGTCGGTCAAAATAATTTTCTACAATACAAAATGTTTTAAATATGGTCTCAAGAAACTCCACCATTTAGGTATGATACCACTTTCTGGTAAATTTTCTCGCACCACTAGATTGGTTTATGACGTCATAACGAAAACTCATTAAAATTGAATTTAATTGAAATGAAGTAGTTTAAGCTATACAGAATGTTCAATTATTGTCATTATATGATAACTGTAATATATGTATTACCTTATTTATAGTGTTAATGTACTAGGTATCGTTTTTTTTGTGTTGTCTTGATGACGTCAGAGCCACTAAAATGTTCTATTGTCTCTACTTTGTTTATAGAGTTAGACAACAGCTGGCTCACAGAAATCTCTTTCCAGTTTTCATAGACATGACAAAAATATTGTTAGCTTGTAAATAGTTTGTACCTGGTTTAAAAAACTCAAATAGATTCAGAATGTCTGAGAATTCTTGTGATATGCTTTCTTTAAAATGGAATAATCATTCTGTTAGTTTTTTGCATACTCTTAATCATGTACGAACGAAGGTAAGAAAATTATAAAAGACTTGCACTGCAATCTGGCATCTGCTTTAGACTTTTAAGAGTAACCGAGTTTAGTGCTTTATTTATTCTGCTTTTGGAAGGTGGACTAAGTTAGTGAATACCTATGCAGGGACCTATGTGCTATGAACTTATGAAGGTAGGTAGTTGGTTACATTACAGCCAGCGGCAGCCTAGTGCCTACAGCTACAGGTAGACTAGATATATGGACATTGGACGCCAGTCTGCAAAGTGTGTCAAATCTGTCATCCAGTCTGCAAAGCATCAAGCATGCACAATCTGTCTCCAGATATTTAATTTTTGGGGCAATTTCTCTCCAAAGATTTTCAAATTTCTCTCCAAAATGGCCAAAAATCTCAAAATACTCTCCAATTACATCATTACATGTAATTTGTAAACATAGGAATTAATTAGAAAATTGTCGCTGGATAATTCAGGAGACTAATTTCAAGGCCTTGATACTGCCATGTATAAGAGTATGTGACTGTATGTCCCATGTTTTAAAGTATGGACAAAGTAGCCAGTATATTGGCGACTTTTGACCAGTCTGCAGAATATGGGAGATATTTGG
The DNA here is from genome assembly GCA_947561585.1 of Caprella mutica. NCBI lineage: Eukaryota > Metazoa > Arthropoda > Malacostraca > Amphipoda > Caprellidae > Caprella > Caprella mutica. The sequence continues at coordinate 379,590 of CANNZV010000168.1, forward strand.
GATATTCTCTCTGAACAATTTTGAATTAATTCCTTTATTTACATTAATTTTGCTACAAACAATTCTGAATTAATCTCTATATTTACATTAATTTTGCTACGAACAGAAAAAGAGATCTCTACGATTACAAACACTTCACCAGTTTCCCAGTCTGAAAAGAAGGTCTTCTCAGACGGGTACGTAAGAACACCGAAACGGACCGAAACGGACCGAATCGGACCGAAACGGAGCTTGTGGGAGATTATTTTTGAAATATTGCTACTGATATGTGTATATGGGGGGTGAGCAACACCCCCACCCTCCTGTCAGGTTATTAAAACAATCATAAAGAGAGCAGTAAAAATAACTAACTAGGTAGCTAGATTACCATCATTACGGCTTCATATTAAATGATCTCATAGGCAAATACCAACTGAATATTCATCCAGTGAACTTAAATGGTTAAATAGAAAACAGATCTTAAAATAAAAGAAAAAGATAATTTCCCATAAGCTCCGATTCAGCTCGTTTTGTCTCCGATTCGGTTCGTTTCGGTGGGTGTTCTTATTCGTAAGAACACCGAAACGGACCGAATCGTAGAAAATATAGAAATAAGAGTATTCTTATCAGTCCTATTTACAGTGATATCAGGTATTCACGATAAATCAGGTAGTCACGATGTATCAGGTATAGTTACGATGTATTACATAGGTAGTTACAAAATATCAGGTAGTTACGATGTATCAGGTATAGTTATATACGATGTATCAGCCTATCAGGTAGTCACGATGTATCAGGTATAGTTACGATGTATTACATAGGTAGTTACAATGTATCAGGTAGTCACGATGTATCAGGTATAGTTACGATGTATCAGGTAGTTAAGATGTATCAGGTAGTTACAATGTATCAGGTAGTTACAATGTATCAGGTAGTTTCGATGTATCAGGTAGTTACGATGTATCAGGTAGTTACGATGTATCAGGTAGTCACGATGTATCAGGTATAGTTACGATGTATTAGATAGGTAGTTACAATGTATCAGGTAGTCACGATGTATCAGGTATAGTTACGATGTATTACATAAGTAGTTACAATGTATCAGGTAGTAACGATGTATCAGGTAGTTACGATGTATCAGGTATAGTTACGATGTATTACATAGGTAGTTACAATGTATCAGGTAGTTACGATGTATCAGGTAGTTACGATATATCAGGTAGTTAAGATGTATCAGGTAGTTACGATATATCAGGTAGTTAAGATGTATTATGAAACATTGTTAGTGGTGTTTCTTTCACGGTAACTACAATAGTCATCAATAGTAGTATCCAGTTTAGGTAATTAGACGCAATTTTGGTTCAGAAATTAGTATTTTATAGCAGAATATTTTTAACAGTGACCACCTAAATTGCATACATAATAATATGCAAGTATACAATATAGGTACTATTAAAAAATGATAGAAAAAAATGACTAGATATTGTTACTTTTTCGTGTTACGTTTAATTATTTAAACGGTAAAACGTTTGTATTATTGGACTGTTATTCTCGACTTATACAAATATAATAATAATTATTATAATTAATAATTACATAATAATTAATAATAATAATTATTTGCCTCCTTAATTCTTACGTATCAACACGTATATTTTTGTCACTAACCTGTTATTTCAGTTCTAAATTTTAAATACTCATAACTCATCAATTAATGCAAAATATTAAAGGAGGTAAACAACTTAATGATACAGTCAACCCATGCAGCATATCTAATTTTATAACTGTACGGCGCTATTATATATATATATATATATATATATGGTTCTAGGGGAGTTGCCACGGGATGAATTGCCACTGGGTGGATTGCCGCTGGGAGAACTGCCCATTTGGGGAAATTGCCAATGGGTGACTGTCTGCCGTACAGTGGGGGAATTGCTACTGGGTGAATCGCCCATGTGGGAGAATTGTCACCGGGGGAACTGCCCATGAGGGTGAATTGCCCATGGGTGAATTTTACGTGCCGAAGATACCTTAAACTGTTAAACCCTTGAAAATGTACAGTGATAAAGTTCCTTTCAATATGTACTTGTTCGTGCTATTTCTATCCATCATTTTCGGTTGTGAAGCACCCCTCTCTCCTCTTATATTGGTACACCGACAATTGGGTCCAGGACAATTCAGCCCGACGACAATTGGGCCTAAGACAATTTGACCCGACGACAATTGGGCCCCCGACAATTGAACCCAGAAAAAATGGACAGAAGACATAATAAATAAGTGTTATCTTTTTTATTACTAGGGAAGTGACAATATTATCTTTGAAATATGCTTTATAGTTCTAAAATTATGTTCATATTTTTTTCAATTCGATTGATATACTTCATAAGGTATATATTAGTATGCTGCCCCTTAAATCACATTTGGATGCTAATCTCTTGTTTCGGTGTAATGAAAATCTTTGAAGGATTTAAATAAGTCGTATTAACAACAATCATGTCATGTGGATTCATTTTTTCGTGACATTGAACTAAGAAAAATTTAACAGTAAATGGGATAAAATGAAATTATGATCATACATTTTGAAATATTGATTTTTAAAACTCCTCTATATTGAACACTGAACAGTGAACAGGTTTCAACAAATTCACACTAACTTTAATTCGACTTGTATGTTCCAGTAATTGCAGCAGGTCTTTTGTTCTTTATCTAAAATAGCTACATTCTTATTTTCTATTGGCTACAACCTAACTTATTCACTTTACAGGAGTTCACTATATAGACTCATATATAGAGGTACTGTAACTCTGAAATTTGTTTCTTATATGACACATCTCAGAACAGAAAAGAAGATGTTCTATTACAAAAAATATTTTTTCATAACGAGATTATTTTTTTCATATAAAGAATATTCTCTATTTTAATTATGCTCTAGACTATATTTTTTATACAAAACGCAAACGTTTATACACTCTGAAAAAATGGATAAATAATATAATTGTCTTGGGGCTCAGTTGTCGTGTGCCCAATTGTCCGGGGCCCAATTGTCGTGATGCCCAATTGTCCTGGGCCTAACTGTCGGCGAGCCCAATGGCGGTCTACGCCAATAGTAGGGGGGAGGAGGGTATACATGTACTCACGGGGCAATTGTGTGTTTTGGTCATCTCTTGTACGTAGTGATGCAGTCAGTGAGAGTTGTTCATCCAGTGGCAATTCACCTACATGAGCAGTTCACCCAGTGGCAATTCACCTACATGAGCAGTTCACCCAGTGGCAATTCACCTACATGAGCAATTCACCCATTGGCAATTCACCTACATGAGCAGTTCATCCAGTGGCAACTGGCAATTCACCTACATGGGCAGTTCACCCAGTGGCAATTTACCTACATTGGCAATTCCCTTACTTGGGCAGTTCATCCAGTGGCAATTCACCCACATGAGCAGTTCACCCAGTGGCAATTCACCCACTTGGGCAGTTCACCCAGTAGCAATTCACCGCGCACCTATTTATATATATTTACACCATGGCTAATAATGAAATAGCGAAAAATAATATGAGATATTTTCCATTAACACTTTAAAATACAAAATAAAGTAATTCATGGACGAAATGTCCTAGACCCTCTTATACCGTCTTACGTAAGTAATAAACAAACTCTGTAATATTGTACTGAGAGAAAATAACCAATAATATTGGCAAGTGTCAGTGTTTATATCTGTTTCACTGTAACTCTCTGTGTCACTGTAACTCTCTGTGTCACTGTAACTCTCTGTGTCACTGTAACTCTCTGTGTCACTGTAACTCTCTGTGTCACTGTAACTCTCTGTGTCACTGTAACTCTCTGTGTCACTGTAACTCTCTGTGTCACTGTAACTCTCTGTGTCACTGTAACTCTCTGTGTCACTGTAACTCTCTGTGTCACTGTAACTCTCTGTGTCACTGTAACTCTCTGTGTCACTGTAACTCTCTGTGTCACTGTAACTCTCTGTGTCACTGTAACTCTTTGTGTCACTGTAACTCTCTGTGTCACTGTAACTCTTTGTGTCACTGTAACTCTTTGTGTCACTGTAACTCTTTGTGTCACTGTAACTCTCTGTGCCACTGTAACTCTCTGTGTCACTGTAACTCTTTGTGTCACTGTAACTCTTTGTGTCACTGTAACTCTTTGTGTCACTGTAACTCTCTGTGTCACTGTAACTCTTTGTGTCACTGTAACTCTTTGTGTCACTGTAACTCTTTGTGTCACTGTAATTCTCTGTGTCACTGTAACTCTCTGTGTCACTGTAACTCTCTGTGTCACTGTAACTCTCTGTGTCACTGTAACTCTTTGTGTCACTGTAACTCTTTGTGTCACTGTAACTCTTTGTGTCACTGTAACTCTCTGTGTCACTGTAACTCTTTGTGTCACTGTAACTCTCTGTGTCACTGTAACTCTCTGTGTCACTGTAACTCTTTGTGTCACTGTAACTCTTTGTGTCACTGTAACTCTTTGTGTCACTGTAACTCTTTGTGTCACTGTAACTCTTTGTGTCACTGTAACTCTCTGTGTCACTGTAACTCTTTGTGTCACTGTAACTCTTTGTGTCACTGTAACTCTCTGTGTCACTGTAACTCTTTGTGTCACTGTAACTCTCTGTGTCACTGTAACTCTTTGTGTCACTGTAACTCTTTGTGTCACTGTAACTCTCTGTGTCACTGTAACTCTCTGTATCTCTGTAACTCTCTGTGTCACTGTACCCTGTGTCACTGTAATTCTCTGTGTCACCGTAACTCTCTGTATTACTGTAACTCTCTGTGTCACTGTAACTCTTTGTGTCACTGTAACTCTTTGTGTCACTGTAACTCTCTGTGTCACTGTAACTCTTTGTGTCACTGTAACTCTTTGTGTCACTGTAACTCTTTGTGTCACTGTAACTCTCTGTGTCACTGTAACTCTCTGTATCTCTGTAACTCTCTGTGTCACTGTACCCTGTATCACTGTAATTCTCTGTGTCACCGTAACTCTCTGTATTACTGTAACTCTCTGTGTCACTGTAACTCTGTGTCACTGTAACTCTGTGTCACTGTAACTCTGTGTCACTGTAACTCTCTGTGTCACTGTAACTCTCTGTGTCACTGTAACTCTCTGTGTCACTGTAACTCTCTGTGTTACTGTAACTCTCTGTGTCACTGTAACTCTCTGTGTTACTGTAACTCTCTGTGTTACTGTAACTCTGTGTCACTGCAACTCTTTGTGTCACTGTTACTTCTTGCCTGATATATCGAAACTACCTGACACATCGTAACTATACCTGATACATCGTAACTATACCTGATACATCGTAAATACCTGATACATCGTAAATACCTGATACATCGTAAATACCTGATACATCGTAACTACCTGATACATCGTAACTATAGCTGATAGATCGTTACTACCTGATACATCGTAACTACCTGATACATCGTGACTACCTGATACATCGTAACTATACCTGATCGATACATCGTTACTACCTGATACATAGTAACTACCTGATACATCGTAACTACCTGATATTTTGTAACTACCTATGTAATACATCGTAACTATACCTGATACATCGTGACTACCTAATACATCATAACTACCTGATACATCGTAACATACCTGATACATCGTAACTATACCTGATACATCGTAACTATACCTGATACATCGTGACTACCTGATTTATCGTGAATACCTGATATCACTGTAAATAGGACTGATAAGAATACTCTTATTTCTATATTTTCTACGATTCGGTCCGTTTTGGTGTTCTTACGAATAAGAACACCCACCGAAACGAACCGAATCGGAGACAAAACGAGCTGAATCGGAGCTTATGGGAAATTATCTTTTTCTTTTATTGTAAGATCTGTTTTCTATTTAACCATTTAAGTTCACTGGATGAATATTCAGTTGGTATTTGCCTATGAGATCATTTAATATGAAGCCGTAATGATGGTAATCTAGCTACCTAGTTAGTTATTTTTACTGCTCTCTTTATGATTGTTTTAATAACCTGACAGGAGGGTGGGGGTGTTGCTCACCCCCCATATACACATATCAGTAGCAATATTTCAAAAATAATCTCCCACAAGCTCCGTATTGCCTCCGTTTCGGTCTGTTTCGGTCCGTTTCGGTCCGTTTCGGTGTTCATATGAACCGTTCTCAGACCCAGGATTTTGTACAGAAATTGGGATTTGGGCGCAGCAAATAACATGGGAGCATAGGAATTAAATAGGACTTGGGCGCAGGATCCAGTCTGCAGAATGTGTCTCTTCTCCCGCAGAGATTTTAATTTGAGAGACAGTTACTCTCTGACTCTCTGCCAGTCTGTATTTGGTGCAAAAAATCCCACTGACTTTTTCATAAAGCTGAAAAAATCCACCATGAATTTCTAGTAATTTGACTGATCCACCAACATTTTTCCAATTTATCCACTGGAAATTAATGGTAACATAGAAATAAATAGCTTAAAATCCACCGACTTCGCCAGAATATTATTATCAAAGGGGGAAAAATTCCACCGACATGTCGGTAGAATTTACCATGAAATACAGACTGGACTCTCTGTAGCAGATTCAGAATCTCCCGCAGCTAAATTAATGGTAACATAGGAATTAATTCAAAATCTCCTGCAGCTAAATTAATGGTAACATAGGAATTAATTCCAGATCTCCCGCAGAGATCTCAAATTTCTAAAATTCAATCAAAAACTCCCGCAGAGAGTCTTGGAAAAATGTTCCATATTCTGCAGACTGGCACAGGATTTATCCACAAATCCTGCTCTACTTTTCAGACTGGCTAGTTTCTGCAAACTGGACTTTTGAGGGCTTAAATAAGTTGGAAAACCCCAGTCTGCAGAATATGGAACATTTTTCCAAGACTCTCTGCGGGAGTTTTAAAATAATCCAGTCTGCAGAATATGGAACATTTTTCCAAGACTCTCTGCGAGAGGTTTTGAATGAAATTTTAGAAATTGGAGATCTCTGCGGGAGATTTTGAATTAATTCCTATGCTACCATTAATTTATCTGCGGGAGATTTTGAATTAATTCCTATGTTACCATTAATTTAGCTGTAGGAGATTCTGAATCTGCTGCTGAGAGTCAGAGAGTAACTGTCTCTCAAATTAAAAGTCTCTGCGGGGGAGAAGAGACACATTCTACAGACTGGGAGTTTTTGATTGAATTTTAGAAATTTGAGATCTCTGCGGGAGATCTTGAATTAATTCCTATGTTACCATTAATTTAGCTGCGGGAGATTTTGAATTAATTCCTATGTTACCATTAATTTAGCTGCGGGAGATTCTGAATCTGCTACTGAGAGTCAGAGAGTAACTGTCTCTCAAATTAAAATCTCTGCTGGAGAAGAGACACATTCTGCAGACAGTAGACTGACTAATTGGCTTTAAATTTTGAATTAATTTCTATGTTCCTAGTTCCCATGTTAATTTTGGCTTGAAATCTTCAAAAAATGAGCCAAATTGGCTTGGCTCAGAATTTTTGTGAAATTATGGCTCAAAAATTGGCTTACAATTTTCCAGCCTGTGAAACATGTCTTGATAGTTGCCAGATAAACTTCACAACTTCATGCATCTTTTGCAGACTGGTCTACCAAGATTTCATATTTCACCAGACTGTATTTTGTCTATTTCATGGTGAATTCCACCGACTTGTCGATGAAATTTTTCTCCATTGAAAATAATATTCTGACAAAGTCAGTGGATTTTTAGTTAAATTATTCTCAGTCTGCAGAATGTGTCTCTTCTCCCGCTGAGACTTTAATTTGAGTGAGAGCTACTCTCTGACTCTCGGCAGCAGATTCAGAATCTCCTGCTGCTGAATTAATGGTAACATAGGAATTAATTCAAAATCTCCCGCATCTAAATTAATGGTAACAATAACATAGGAATTAATTCAAGATCTCCTGCAGAGATCTCCAATTTCTAAAATTAGATCAAAAACTCTCACAGAGAGTCTTGGAAAAATGTTCCATATTCTGCAGACTGGAATTATTCCTATGTTACCATTAATTTTTGGTAGAAAAATGGGTAAAATCTTGGTGGATCAATCAAATTAGATTACTGGAAATTTATGATGGATTTTTTCAGCTTTTTTCTAAAAGTCGATGGAATTTTGTGCACCAAATACAGACTGGATATTTCAGGACAATTAGTATCCTAAATTTTTCCAATTTGTCTCCAAAAATAAAATGATCAAATATCTTCAAAATGTCTCCAATAATAACATGTAAACATAGGAATTAATTAGAAAATAGTCACTAAGATCTTGTTTTGATGAATTTTCCCTCAAATATAGTCTCCAAAGATCTTTGGCAACATGGACGTGCTTTGCAGACTGGTATGGACGTAGGGTAAAGCAGGTAAATGTAGGTGTCATCCAGTCTGCAAAGCATGCACAATCAGTCTCCGGATATTTAATTTTTGGGGCAATTTCTCCAAGGATTTTCAAATTTCTCTCCAAAATCACAAAAAAAATTCCAAATACTCTCCAATAATTACATGTAAACATAGGAATTAATTTGGGAATTGTCGCCGAATAATTCAGGAGACTAATTTCAAGGCCTGAATAGTCACCGGATAAACTTCACAACTTCATGCATCTTATGCAGACTGGGGTGTCACGCGCGTTTGAGTGATCTGCCATATTGACTGATTTCGCTGTGCAATCTATTTATCATTAGTTTGCGCAGCCATTGATTGATAGCGCAATTGATCGATTGCTGCACATTCGAATGATATGATTTTTTAGCTTGTGCATCAAATTGGCACATTTTATCACGGATCTCAATCAATAGCGCAACCATCGATCGATTTCTGCGCGTTCGAATGATACGGATTTTCTTAGTTTATGCATTTAATTGTTTTGTTTTAATGGAAAATGCTATCAAATACTTTTTTATAAAGACTCCATATTCTCACACAATGTCAGTCACTACAACTACACAGGACTACACACAACATACACTCACTGGAGCACCTTTGGACCTATCCTCAATCAGTTGTTATCTTCCTGAGTGATGCGAGTTTCCCTTAGGCCCACACACTCCAACACAGTGCCTCGTGTGGCTGAAACCTGGGGCGCCCCAGGTCGCCCCTTCGTCCCGGTGAGGATGTTGGGGAGGCTATTCAACAACAACAACCAGACTACAGGTACTGGTAAACTGTTCTCCAAGAAATCCTCTATTTTGGCTTCTGTTCTCAGTAAAATAATGTAAATAATAATATAGGAGAAAATTAAGGATTGTTCGCTCAAAAAATGTTCCATATTCTGCAGACTGGCCCAAGTAAAATAGTATGGCTCTTATACAGTTAAACTCTCCATTTGTCTCAGGCTCTCAAAAATAACCAAATTTCTCCAAAAGGATCAAATTATCATAAATTCTCTCCAAAATAACAGTGTACAGTCGCCGCAAAAAATGTTTACAGAATTTACGCAAAAAAATGTTTACATCAAAATTCGTTTGTACATACATATGTACATTTTCTGACCAGCACACCTGACAATGCACGTAGCTTGGCTACAGTTTGTAGGCTGTTAATAGCATGCTGTAACAGAGCGGGAACAATCTGTGTAGTGCATGTCAATTTTCGTGGACATATTTTCTTGTCATTGCCAACTTTGTTTGCCTTCAACTTTTGTTCTACTAGTCACAAAGGGTCGATGCAAACTTAAAATGGACGACAAAAGTTGTGCCTTGACTTTATTAGAACAGGGGAAGTCTGTGATAGCTGTTGCCGCAGACTTGAAAGTTTCCCGGCAGTCAATTTACACACTGAAGCGGGCAGCAGTGTCACTTGCCACCATTGTCATCCCCAAACGAAATGCAGGCTCTGGTGCACCTAGGAAGACTACACCAAGGACAGATACCATCATGAAGCGAGAAGTAATGCAGAATCCAGCTTTGACGGCCTCAATACTGAAAAAAACTCACCCTGACCTGCTGAATAGCTTACCGACTAGGATGATTCAGCATCGCCTACAAATGGACCTGCACTTGCTTCTCGTTGGGCCGCCAAGAAGCCCATTCTGACAGAGGCCATGAAGAAGAAGAGGGTGGTTTTCTGCAAGAAGTACAAGGACTGTACTCCTGAGCAGTGGCGGAAAGTCATGTTCAGTGATAAAAGTACTTTCAGGCTTGTCAGGGCAGAGTCAAAGATAGTGCATAGTCCAACTACAGTGTCACGGTATGGGTGATGATGGATGCTTCCTACTTCACTAAACTAGCTGATTCCATGCCAAAACGTCTTCAGATAGTCATTTAGTTTAAGGGAAACCCTTGTAAATTCTAGGAGAAGTAGTACATGTCATTAAATGCATAGCACGTACCATATTTTGCCTTTTATTTATCCTCATTTTTTTCTTGTAAATGTAAACATTTTTTTTGCGCCGACTATAGCTTACAAGAAAAAAAATATTTCTCTCCATTTACAATTGAAGGACTCCAAATAACTGTCAAAAACTTGCCATTAAAATGGCGAGTTTAGACATGCTTTATTATCTGGAGCCTATCTATAATTTTGATAAAAGAAAAGTCACTAGGCAATATTGAATAATAGCTATGTATTATCTGTAATCTATCCACAGTGACAGTTCCACTTTGGAAAAAGTGATTCTTTCTGATGTATCCAGTCTGCAAAGTGTGTGTGTCAGTCTTCAAAGCGTGCACAAGCAGTCTCCAGATATTTTATTTTGGGGGCAATTTGTCTCATAAGATTTTCAAATATCTCTCCAAAATGGCCAAAAATCTCAAAATATTCTCCAATTAATGTTGGTCGACCAGCCAAAAATGCTGGTGGATTTTTTCAGCTTTTGAACAAGTCAGTCCAGTTTGCAGGATATGGAATATTTTTATTATTTTCTATGTGAACGGTCCTTAATTTACATGTATTTTACTGAGAACATAAACAAAAATGGAGGATTTCTTGGTGAACACTTAACCAGTTCCAGCAGTTTGGAAGTCAGTGGGTTTTAGTGCACCAAATACTGACTGGGTCACACTTTGCAGACTGGTGATGGATTAATTACTCTGTTGGAGTTTAGCAAACCTTAAAATACAGTAATAAATTAATGGTAACTGTATAATCTGCAGCATTAAGCCTCTAGATTTTATCTGTTAGCCTAAGGTATTTTCCAGAGTGGTAATCAATTACATTAACCAGTGATGATTTATTATCAGATTTAACTGTCACGCCAGTTGTCCAGTCTGAAAAGAAGGTCTCCACCGACTGTCAGACCCAGGAACATAGGAATTAAATAGGACTTAAGTTGAGTGCAGGATAAATCCTCAAATCCCGCTCTACTTTTCAGACTAGTTTGGGCACAGCAAAATAAGCAAATAACATGGAATGATGTGATAAAGCCAGTTGTCAATGACAACTTGTCAGTTTATGTGTTCTACCAATTAAAAATTATGGCTATTTAACTAAGATTAAACTCTTGATTTGTCTCTCCAGCTGGCAGCTATCTCAAAAAGAACCTTTATTTTCTCTCCTGAATGTTCAAATAGTCATAAAATCTCCAAAATTAAAAATAATAGTGTTGCATAGGATAAAATTAGATATTTTTCTCCATTTGCTATTGAAGGACCAATAAAATGCAGTGATAGGACACTTTGAAACATTGTAATCTGACTACCTTATTTACTTAACACAAATTTACTCATAATATATAATTTTTAATGTTAATAACTGTCAATTTTATATTTCAGGAATCTCTTTGTGATGTGACCATTGCCTGTGAGGGAAACATGTACCCGCTACATAAATTAGTCCTCTCCAATTGCAGTGAATATTTCCAACAGATTTTTGAGAGCATATCATCGAAGGATCCAGTGATAGTACTAGCTGGTGTTGACAAAGCCAGTTTTGAAGTCCTTCTCAATTACATGTACATTGGTGAAGTTAATGTAGAGCAACAGAAACTGGCATGTTTGATTAAGGCAGCTGAATGTTTGAAGATAAAAGGTTTGGCAGTGCCTGATACAGATTATGATAATGAGGAAAAACTCTCACAAAAAAGATCTCTGAATAATAGCCATTATTCTAGAATAAGAAAGAAACACAAACTCAATTCTGTAACTGAAGAGGAAAAAAATGTAATTGATGAAGGAAACAGAGATAAAAATGAGGAAAATTTGGATGATGCAAATGAATACAACTCTTCAGATCAAAGGGAATTGAATATTTCTAAAGAAGTTATTGACTGTGAATTAAATGATGTAAGTATTGTGCACTTCTTCTTCTAATTAGTTCTTCAATTGATAGTAATTCAAATCTAATTTGTTCTAGTTGATTGCACATTTTCTGTGATTTTGAAAATTTTGCTATGAAAAATATAAATATATAATGCACTGTAGTATCAATTATAAAAACTATTAATCTAGTATTATTCCTCATTAATATAGGATATCATTAGAAGAGAAGGTGAATTATATTTAAATTTGCTTATAGGTATGTATGATATTGTTTTTTTCATGTTATTCCGTTTTCTTACTTTCTTCTTTTAAAACTTAGTAACCTCGATCCTTCATCTATATTTGTGGCTAATTTTCATTATAGTAGATGTGATGTTTGGTAGCTACTTTGTTCATGGAGCCACTTTCTTATTTGACTGCTTCTTCCAGTCTCGTCTATTTAATTTCTTTTTGATCTGAGCGATATGACCTTTGGTTCTGAAGCAGATGTTTTATTTTATCTTTAAATTAAAACATAAACAATAATAGATCAAAGTAAATTAGTCTTACTGATAGGTTGAATAATAGAAACCATTATTGTAATTTGCTTATCAAATAGCTGCACTACTACTGCCTTTCCCTGAGGATTATTCATCAATTAATGTTTTTTTTTCAGTTGGTGACAGAGAGAGTAATAAAGTCTGAACATTTAGAAAATGATGTCAAAGAAGAGAATAGTAATTCTGATATCTTTGGTGATGATCCAATGGCACAGATGGAGAATGAGGAAGAACAAACTAACCAATACGATGAAATACCCACAGCTGACTATAATAATGTAAAGAATGACTGATAAATGGCTGGATATTATGAACAATTAAATAATTCTCTTGCTGTAATCAAATTTGTTCATTCTAATAGAGTTCTGCACCTCCCTGGGAGTTGAATGACCTCTTGAACAGCAATTCATTCATTCAAAATAATGAGGACTGCAGCTCTAAAATGGTAAGTGCTCATGGTCAATATTTTAGGTTTTCTTCGATGATGATGATGAAAATTAAAGTCGTATTTCATTATCTGTGCTACAGCTACCTAATAAGATAAGTCGTGTCCTCAATGGATTATAAGTTTATAACTATCACAGTTGGTCTTTGTAGAAATACCAAACTGCAACATTTGGTTGTATGACATTTCCTTTGCAAATTATTATGTTGGTATAAATCTTACAAAATCATGAATTGCCTATAATTAGCTCCAGGGGCTCTATCCTGAAGCTGTCTGTGGTCAATGGAAGAGAAGTTTGGGATACATTTTTTATTTTTATAACCCTACTTGCAGTTTTGGAGGATAGCGCTAGGGTTATGCTCTTCAACTACGAGGTCTTGATTATTTGTGTTTGGTAGGTTAGTAGGCTTCATTTACTATCACCTCTTCAATCCGTGAGTGCAGTTACTAGTGCTTGTGTCCCTTTTCGTCACATTCTTTGGTTAGTGACTGCATTCATATTCTACCTTGCTCTTCTGCAATATGAGCCTTTGCTAATGAAGTCATTTTCCTTTCTTACTGCTTCGTCTAATGACTCTTACTGATTTCCTTTTGATGTCAGTGATAGCACCTTGGTGGTCAAAGCAGATGTTCAAGATCCTAATAATAATAATAGTATTAATAACATTGGAGCCTTTCGCAAATTATTCACATAAATTTATTTCAATCAATGCTCCATTTTTATTTCATTACATTTACTTCAAAATTCAATCCAAATTACTTTTATTCGAAATTCGATGTCATTGGTAGTTTAAGTGAATTTATTATTGCAAAATATTCCATAATTATTTCCATTTAATTTTCTAGGAATTGCTCTATTGAATTGCTTAGAAAAGAAAGGCTCATGAAGTATTACATTGGTATTGAATCTAATTCAATCTAATGATAATATATAGAAAGTTTTTCACTTTCTGAATGAGAAAGGCTAGTTATTGTGCTATTATCATTCTATTTATACTTTATAGTTGGATAGTAAATACTGATGCTAAATTTTCCATGAAATGTGTCTTCCTGATGAGATTAACCATTTCACTTGCAGGTACATGACCTACAAAGTAGTGCTGGGTTCATAGATAATTTAATATCTGTTGATCACCTACCTGAAATGCGTAAAAGGCAGTCACGTCTAACATTCCATAGTTGCTCACACTGCGATTATAAGACAGCTTATAAAACTCGACTATCTGAACATTTTCGCAAACATACGGGGGAGAAGCCATATTCCTGTCCTTTCTGCAATCATAAATCTGCTAAAAAATCAAATTTAAAAGCCCACATTCGAACTATTCATGAACAACTTTCTTTTTAGTCTATTATTCAATTTAGTATTGCCTTATATTCTTCTTCCATTGTTATACTAGAACGAATGATTCTCTTAACATTTAGGAATTAAATGCTATCACTTTTGTGACTTTTTTTCTCCTCAAATTTTTTGGATTATGCTGCTTGTGTGCAACCATATATTGAGGCTGAAATGGATTCCTTTTCGTTGTAACAGGGCATCATTAATGAAGCCATGGAGCTAGGATCTGTTCATCAAAGCTATAAAATCTTACCCTCTGCTAAGAGAAGTGTTGGCCAGAAGTACATGCACCTCAACACGAAGGTGCACCAGTGTCCACACTGTGACTACTCTACAATTTACAAGAGTCACATGACTTCACACATCAGAAAGCACACAGGAGAGAAGCCTTTCACGTGTCCTGTTTGTGACTACCGATGTGCACAGAGATCCAACCTCACCGTTCATATGAATATCCACAAACAAAAAGAATCTGATCTGTTTTTGGGTAATAATTTTTCCACTGAATGATTTTATGTTCTCTATTGTCTTAATTGTTTCCATATAGCTAAGGTTCTTTTGATTTAATGATTTTAATCATTGATTAGAGCTCAGGTTACCCCCTTGTATTGTTTTTTTTAAACACTGAATGTTGCCAATATCTATTGAGGTCCAGTTGGTGGCTAGTCAATAGATGCCTATATCATTTTGATCCCCAGTCATAGTTTTGGTTTATGCACCTACTATACGTTTTTTGTTACGATCTGAAATAAATTGACAACTACTTTTTTAATAATAAATACATCAATTTAGTAATTGATAATGTATTAAAAAAAGAATAAAGTTCAGCAGAGGAATCCAGTGAGGCTTATCAAGACAACAAAAAATACAAATAGACTACTAGGTGATTGCCTAGAATTCATTGTTCATAATGTACATTTTTTATAATGGTTAGCTACTCATTTTTTGTGTATTCAACTAAATTTTAGTTCCTTTGTTTAGACTACTTGATTTTGCCATTGAATGTGTCTTGTTGTCTGAACTTAAATTTAACAGCATTTTGTTGTTAGGTAAATTTGAATATATAAGATTAAATTTTTATTAGCTTTTAAACTTTTATTGCTTGTTTTTTAGAGAGCTAAGTCAACAGTAAGATTCTTATATCTATTAGCTATGTTATGTAACTCGTATTTACACCAATAATATATGCATACCAGGTGCATACAAAATGACTGGAAATTGAATGACCTAAATCCGATTCAGCTGTGGATACATTAACTTTTCGTAACTATATTTGTATAGTTTTTTAAATTCTAAATATGTAGCTTGTTAATGTTAAAATGAAGAAGAACATTCAATGTAATAGTAGCTAATATAATTCGCCAATTTAAACTCATTATCATTTGCTCTTCTATGAATATATATTAATCGTCAAAAGAATTTTTCTAGTGAATATTTTTACTATTCGAGTACCAGTACTTTACCATCAGGATCAATTGAGCCTTGCCCTGGCTGCCCACACCTCCACCCACTTCACCTTCTCACCCACAGAACATCTTTCACCCTGTATATATATCCCTATCTGACTCCAATCCTGGGCACTCTGCCAAAAATGGCTCAATGTCTCCTCCACAGATTACACATCCGACATCCCCATCTACGAACCTCTCCACCCCTTCCAAAATAATCTAAAATTTAGTTCTATAAAACATATCCCCACACATCCCACTCTCCCCCTCACATCCCACTCTCCCCCTCACATACTCAACTTCTACTCTCCTCAGAAGGCTTAAACTCCAACAAACCTGCGGAGAGAGAAATTACTACTGCCATAGACATAAGCAAAGCCTTGACACAGTAGCTACTTATTAACCAAATACTCAAAACATATCCATGACTCTTTTAAGAAATGGCTTTCCAATTATCTCTCGGGCTGCTCTGGCATAACAGTTTACAAGTGCAAGTTCTCCAGAACAAGACACTACACTGACGGAGTGCTGTAGGGCTCTTTACTCTCACCAACATTATTTAATCTATAACTTAACGACTTACTCACACTCACATCGCAGACGATGTCACCTTGATTCTCGCAACACCTCAAACACGAGATGATGGTGACATCATCCTCACACTCCCTCTCACAGTTGCTTGAAATTCACTCCACAAACATGTACCACTATTATACCTAGAGCTCTTGCTCCTCTCCACATAAACGTGATACTTGGTGCCAGGCCTCTGGACGGGGCCCCTTGCAAGTCCCACATATCTCGGAAGGATAGGGTCAACCTATTCTGTCTAATATGCAGAAGTGGGCACAGCGATACTAGCGGCGCTTCTTTTTTGTGTAGCGGCAGCGCCGCTACTCCAGTGCTAATATAGCTGCAGTGCCGCTACTTTTTTCAGAAGTGGTAGATGTTATCTTGTGCTACAGCGCTGCTGCTTCTTTTGAAATAGAAAATTTGAGGAATCTGATATAAGTCTAAACAAGTGAGCGAATTTATCAGTTGTACGTGATATTCAGACAAATCCGCTCAGTGCGAACAACTGGTAAAGTACAATCAACTTATGATAAAATAATCTACACAAAGTTAATTTTGATATTAGGACAAAACCACACAACGTATTACGCTTTTATGCAGATGTGTGTTAAATCAGTAATAAACTACAAAAGTGTCGGACTATGAATAGTAACAGTACAGTGTACACCCATATTCCCTTCTTTAGTTCCTAATTAGGTACACGACATTTTCTTTTTCTCCACCTCACATTCTACCTTTCCCTGCATCCATCACACTACTCGACTAAATATTTCACCTCGCCCACAACTCTCGCATCCCTTATCTCTATTTGCTCATTCTGTTCCCCATTGAAAATCATAGAAACTCTCTTCTCCCTATTCATTCTCCTCCAGCTACCTCATCCAACAACTCTACCATTTTCTCGCACTTATGAACTCTGATCAAATTATGAATGTATCTTGGCTCACAAGACGTATTTCTTATTACCTTAATGAAATGATAGACGCATCCTATCAATAACAATAAATGGAAGGGCATATCAAACGAAGGATCTTTCAGTATCGAATGCTGAAACACAAACTTATTTGTTGGCAAAATAACACAGTAATTAAACTGGTATCGTAGTCATTCTAGTTGCAAAAGAACATAATCGCGATCCGACATGCACAATGAGATCATGTTATAGAGTCCTAGACTGCTGCATGAGGGGCCACTTTATGTTTTACTATTATGATTTATAAAAAGAGTAACCACTATAGGCAGGCCTCGCTTTAATTACACCTCACTTTAATAAAAGTGCTACTTATTTCGAGTCTTGTCTTGATTTAAGAACAGTTCGTAGGCATTGAAAACGGAGACAATTTTTGTGATAATTTCACAGTAACTATCAAAAACACCAAAATTATAATCCAGATGAGGAAATTAGAAGCAATTGGTTCAGAAATTCAACATGTCCCATTTTAGGGTAAGTTCCGTGTTATCGCACAGTTCCATATTTTCGAACAGGTAAAAATCTCTATATAATAATCATTATTTAACTTTTATTTCAATTGGTATTCATTATACCAATTTGAATAGAAGTTGAATTATTATATTTTCTTTTCGGGCGTTTCCGAAAATGTAGAACGTAGTGACGTACCAATAACATGAAACATAGTACCCCTATAAACGGCGTATATTGATTCGATTGCTGGGATATCGAATCCTGTACATTACATAGGCTTAAAGGTCCCCTCCAAGCAAATTTTTTTATTGCTTAAATCAACGAGGTTAATGTTTTCTTATCATTTTACTGTAAACCTCATAAAATTTGATAGCATATTTTTAATTTTATATGCTTTTAAAGATTTTTATAATCCAAACTCTATGCGGTTTGCGGAATAATGATCGCACACCTTAGTTCTATAATAATATTTTTATTTCCCGGTGCCTGTAGAGGATCTTTAAGTAAATGTTCCAACTCTAAGGCTGGCCATACACTAGCATGTCCACCTGGCAGGTACGCGTGAATAGGTACCACTGGCAGGTGCACCTGTTACCTGAGGAGCACACTCAGTGCCCCTGTTCATGCGTACCTGTCAAGTTTGTCAGTTTGCCATGGATTCTCCATATTTTATACACGTATATGTATACATATTTTTAAATATAGCATTATTTATATTTTTATTATAATTTTTTTCTTTTTATTTATATACATTCCCCAAATATATTTTTATAGGTATGTATTTATTTAATATATTTTTTTATACATATGTATTTTTCAAAATTATTTTTAATACATTTTATTATATGTATTCTTAATACATTTTATTATATATATTTTTAATACATTTTTTGGTATATTGTATTTTTTCTTTTACTATTGAGACTTCGTTATTTTTAACGGGAATGTACACTAGTTGTTAAAGGTCCTCTCCAGGCTCCGAAAAAAAAGAGTTTATTACATAATATTATAGAACTAAGGTCTACGATCATTATTCCGCAAACCGCATACAATCAAGGCCATCTATATAGTGTATACACTATAGATGGCCTTGATACAATTCGGTTCAGTATATATGTATTAAATTATTTGCTTTTAACGTTTTTTAATACTCTGTGAGCAACAATTGAGCGAATCACTAACCTGACGCTGAGAAAGAAAATTGTACACTTTGTTTTGATTGTAAATTTAGATTTTTAAACAAACAATGCGTTTTTGGCCTTCGTTTAAAATATTAATTGTTTCCCAAAGTATATAATAAGAATATATTCTATAATAAGTTTATCCGATTTATTCCTTTACACGAATATTAAGTAGATTTATTAAACCTAATACCTAATTGACAATCAATACAAGTGGTGTACATTCTTCTTCTTCTGACTGAAAATTAGAAAGTCGGAAGTAAAATAGGTTTTGTAGAGTTTTGATTATAAAAATCTTTAAACGCATATAAAATTAAAAATATGCTATTAAATTTGATGGGGTTTGCAGTAAAATGATAAGAAACATTTGCCTCGTTGATTTAAGCAATAAAAAAATTCCTTGGAGGGGACCTTCAATAACTGAGTCCTGTTCAGATGAAACCACCACTCTCACATTAGTTTTACTCACCTGTCAAGTAGAACTAATCGAATTATCATCAGTTGGCAGGTTGCCTGAAAGTCTAGTTTTTCCCCCGCCACCCACTGGCAGACGCGACTATTCATGCGTACCTGCCAGGTGGACATCATGGTGTATGGCCGGCCTAAGGACCAATTTAACGAATATATAATTACTGCCCCCTTAGTAGTGACTTGTCAATTAGGCTTTTCCTGCAATAATGATTCCATAGATAATTATTATCTTCTACGTGTTCTAAGTGTGTTTATTTTGATGTTTATAGTAGGTTGATACCTCTCCTCGTACCTCGTTACAGATAATCCATGTTTTATCATTTTTAGCCTTAAAACAAAAATTTTACTGTCCAATAACTGGTACCTAACACAATGAGTTCAAATACTAGTTAGTTCTTATATTTTAATGTTCTTCCCATTAATTTGAATGCAAGTTTTGAACTACTTACCGAATGGAGACTTATTTTAACCGAATGTGGAATACCGATGAACACTGTAACACAGTGAAAATATCGTTAATTATTTCACTGAAAGTTGAAACTATGAGCTTTGCTGCTTTGTTACATTAAAATGGCATACCTAGCTATCAAAATAAGCGCAGTGCATGCTATAGTTTATTAATTTATGTTTTTAACGTGTGTTTTGAAGCTATGATGTTTCTGTTGTTAGAGACCGCAGTTAGTTAGGGCGCACACTGAATTGCGGAAACGAGTAATTCGAGTAAACCGAATAATTAAAATTGACTGAATTGCGGAAACGAGTAATTCGAGTAAACCGAGTAATTCGTTAATTGTTAATGTCTTTTAACTGATGACACGTTG
Organism: Caprella mutica; assembly: GCA_947561585.1. Classification (NCBI taxonomy): domain Eukaryota; kingdom Metazoa; phylum Arthropoda; class Malacostraca; order Amphipoda; family Caprellidae; genus Caprella; species Caprella mutica. The sequence goes on from CANNZV010000168.1 coordinate 400,040, forward strand.
AGATGTGATAATTAATGATAGGATACTATATTAATAACGTTAAAAACAAAATGTATGCAAAATATATATGTTTTTATCGAATTACTCGATTTCCGCGATTTCCTCTGATAGAGCAAAGTAATTCGAGTAAACTGAGTAATTGATGTTTTTTCAATTGTTAATTGATTTTTACTGTTGATACTTCATTAAAATGATAGTAAGCAGTTATGAGACTATTTTAATAACTTTAAACAACAAATTGTATGCAAAATATATATGTTTTTATCGAATTACTCGATTTCCACGATTTCCTCTGATAGAGCAAAGTAATTCGAGTAAACTGAGTAATTGATGTTTTTTCAATTGTTAATTGATTTTAACAGTTGATACTTTATTAAAATGATAGTAAACAGTTATGAGACTAGTTTAATAATTTTAAACAACAAAATGTATGCAAAATATATATGTTTTTATCGAATTACTCGATTTCCGCGATTTCCTCTGATAGAGCAAAGTAATTCGAGTAAACTGAGTAATTGATGTTTTTTCAATTGTTAATTGATTTTAACTTTTGATACTTTATTAAAATGAAAGTAAACAGTTATGAGACTAGTTTAATAACTTTAAACAACAAAATGTATGCAAAATATATATGTTTTTATCGAATTACTCGATTTCCGCGATTTCCTCTGATAGAGCAAAGTAATTCGAGTAATCTGAGTAATTGATGTTTTTTCAATTGTTAATTGATTTTTACTGTTGATACTTTATTAAAATGATAGTAAACAGTTATGAGACTGTTTTAATAACTTTAAACAACAAAATGTATGCAAAATATATATGTTTTTATCGAATTACTCGATTTCCGCGATTTCCTCTGATAGAGCAAAGTAATTCGAGTAAACTGAGTAATTGATGTTTTTTCAATTGTTAATTGATTTTAACAGTTGATACTTTATTAAAATGATAGTAAACAGTTATGAGACTATTTTAATAACTTTAAACAACAAAATGTATGCAAAATATATATGTTTTTGTCGAATTACTCGATTTCCGCGATTTCCTCTGATAGAGCAAAGTAATTCGAGTAAACTGAGTAATTGATGTTTTTTCAATTGTTAATTGATTTTAACAGTTGATACTTTATTAAAATGATAGTAAACAGTTATGAGACTAGTTTAATAACTTTAAACAACAAAATGTATGCAAAATATATATGTTTTTATCGAATTACTCGATTTCCGCGATTTCCTCTGATAGAGCAAAGTAATTCGAGTAAACTGAGTAATTGATGTTTTTTCAATTGTTGATTGATTTTTACTGTTGATACTTTATTAAAATGATAGTAAACAGTTATGAGACTATTTTAATAACTTTAAACAACAAAATGTATGCAAAATATATATGTTTTTATCGAATTACTCGATTTCCGCGATTTCCTCTGATAGAGCAAAGTAATTCGAGTAAACTGAGTAATTGATGTTTTTTCAATTGTTAATTGATTTTTACTGTTGATACTTTATTAAAATGATAGTAAACAGTTATGAGACTATTTTAATAACTTTAAACAACAAAATGTATGCAAAATATATATGTTTTTATCGAATTACTCGATTTCCGCGATTTCCTCTGATAGAGCAAAGTAATTCGAGTAAACTGAGTAATTGATGTTTTTTCAATTGTTAATTGATTTTTACAGTTGATACTTTATTAAAATGATAGTAAACAGTTATGAGACTATTTTAATAACTTTAAACAACAAAATGTATGCAAAATATATATGTTTTTATCGAATTACTCGATTTCCGCGATTTCCTCTGATAGAGCAAAGTAATTCGAGTAAACTGAGTAATTGATGTTTTTTCAATTGTTAATTGATTTTAACAGTTGATACTTTATTAAAATGATAGTAAACAGTTATGAGACTATTTTAATAACTTTAAACAACAAATTGTATGCAAAATATATATGTTTTTATCGAATTACTCGATTTCCGCGATTTCCTCTGATAGAGCAAAGTAATTCGAGTAAACTGAGTAATTGATGTTTTTTCAATTGTTAATTGATTTTAACTTTTGATACTTTATTAAAATGAAAGTAAACAGTTATGAGACTATTTTAATAACTTTAAACAACAAAATGTATGCAAAATATATATGTTTTTATCGAATTACTCGATTTCCGCGATTTCCTCTGATAGAGCAAAGTAATTCGAGTAAACTGAGTAATTGATGTTTTTTCAATTGTTAATTGATTTTAACAGTTGATACTTTATTGAAATGATAGTAAACAGTTATGAGACTATTTTAATAACTTTAAACAACAAAATGTATGCAAAATATATATGTTTTTATCGAATTACTCGATTTCCGCGATTTCCTCTGATAGAGCAAAGTAATTCGAGTAAACTGAGTAATTGATGTTTTTTCAATTGTTAATTGATTTTTACTGTTGATACTTTATTAAAATGATAGTAAACAGTTATGAGACTGTTTTAATAACTTTAAACAACAAAATGTATGCAAAATATATATGTTTTTGTCGAATTACTCGATTTCCGCGATTTCCTCTGATAGAGCAAAGTAATTC